>PUQB01000266.1:14566-218455 GCA_003024785.1 Selaginella tamariscina
AAGAATAAGGGTAGAAGGTCTATAAGTAGGATGGATGGAAGATTAGGAAGAAAGAAAACTTTATCAAGAGGAACATGACGAAGGAAAAGGACATATAATAAGGAAAAGGTTGACGTAGCGAGAGAGTATGTTATAGTAGTTAAGGCAATGGAGAAGGGGTCTCCACGGTTGTTCTCTTGTACTCATGTTCAAAATAGAAAATGCATATTATAAGATCTCTTGTAGAATTAATGAATATGTTTAACAAAGCAATAACCAAAATTTGTTCTTGCCATTGACTTCAGATACCAGTCATAGTGGCACAGATAGGAGGTAAGTTAATATATATTGAGAAGGATAAAAATAAAAGTGTATAACCTTTTCTAATTGTTTTAGAGAAGGTATTGGTTAAACAAGAAAATGTGAGTTTCCTTGTTTAACAAGAAATTTCCTAGGATAGTTTGTTTCGGTGTCATTAGAAAACTCTTCCTCATTTTCAATGTCCTAGTTAGATTTATAGTCGATTATATTAAATTCAATGTGTCAAATAAGGTTATAAACACCTATAAGGTTGACCTAACCCACTTGGGGCCTAATAAACACCTATAAAGTTAATCACTTGTAGGTGTGCACCAACCATTAAAACATTGGGACTGGAATTTAATGCCAGCATACTTATGTAAACAGAAAACGAAAAAGGGATTGCATCACATACATTAAGTAATATATTAAGTAGAGTAGGTGTGAGGCAAACATGTAAAAAATTGAGAGTTCCTTCCTCCCACCGACATAATCTTAACTTGTGTTGTGAAGGCACACAACAACCCTCCAAAAAAGAAAATATTTATAGCTTAATGAGCAATTGTAACTATTTAACTAGCATTTAATAATAATTAATTAATCTTTATTATTAGAATATTCTTTCAAATATTCTATGTTTAAAGAAAGAATGACATAATTAATTTTTAGGAATCTTTTATTAGAAGATACAATTATTTATTACTCTCAACCTCAAAATATATACATTCTCTTGTAGATTTGCTGATTGTGATGCTTTCAACGCTTCTCGACATGCACACGTTTTTAATGAATTTAACATGTATGATGATGGATGTTGACGATTTTCGATTAGGAGAATGTGTTTTGTTTTACTATAATTATTTCTATTTTAGCTTAAAAATTTGGTAACCTTTTGATGAAAGGCTTATTAAAAAGTTTATTTAGCATACCAACTTTTCAAACAAAAAAAGCTCAAAATTTATATATGCAAACTCTACATGATGAAAAACCTATTTAAAAAACATGTTAATAAACTCATTTTGATTAATTTGCTTTCATGACGGGTTTTGTTTTGGGCATCTAGAAAACCCAAATTCTCATTTGGGGCATATTGTGTGACATTGTAAATGCTAGGTTATTCACTACGTGTCCTTTATCCCAGAGACCCCTAGAAGGAAGGAAATCAAATCCGGGACTCATTAAAAAAAAGCACATAATTTCATCCATTAGAGTATGTCACTGATGCCCACTCTTGAAGAGCATGTGGTTGTGTTGCCTCTCAAGCACTTGTTTAGTCTTGCATATGAGGACGTTTTAAACAAAAGATGCACAATCACCATATCATATTATCCTAAATGCAGTTGCGCGATGTTTATTTTTTTACTACATTTCCAAAGTATGGATGCATCTTTTGAAAACGCATCTATTACGGCATGTGTTTAAGGTCTTACTAATATGGCTTTGGAGAAGGACATTTAAGGCCGCCGGGCAGTGACAGTTAAGACGGCCATCGTTCCCCATACCAATTATGCCCCCACTCCCTCATTCGGTAGAAACCAATGGGGCTCCGCATGATCCACTTGCGGAATCCGCCACATACGCCCATCGTTCCCCATACCAATTATTCCCCCACTCCCTCATTCGGTAGAAACCAATGGGGCTCCGCATGATCCAATAGCGAAATCCGCCACATTTCATTCACGGTCTAGCACTCTCCGAGTACGAGGTTAAGATTATGTTATCCTATGTGGCAGTTGAAAGCTGAGAATACATGTTTCCTTATGTTATGTAAAATGAACTCTAAAGTCGTAATAGCTAAACTCGATTAAACTCAAACTGTTATGTATGAATGAATGTCATATGTTTATGCCAGTCTGGATCTTTGTCCACCTTAATACAAAATTAGCCGTCCTCCGCGCTGAGAATGACACCCTTGGCACCAAGGATAGCATTACGGTACAGAACTATACAATGGCGCACAACTCTTAGGTTTAATTATTTGCGTGTTATCACGTGTAAACCCCTATATAAATCAAGGACTTTCTTACTTAGGGCATTCCTACCTAGGGAATATTTATTCATCTCATTTCCCTTAATAATTTTTTACTCTCTTTTTTCCATGGATTCAATGCTATATCATAACAATGGGATAGGTTGTTGTGGGGTGTTTGAGTGTTTGTATGGGACCAACTTAGTCTTGGTTATGTTATCTCTTCTCGATCCGAAAAGTTTATTTGCAGTCAGACAAGTATGTAAGGAGTGGCGCAGAGTGATAGCGTCACCAGAATTCCAGCAGATGTGGAAAAAATATAGCAAACAAAGAATTATGGATTGTAGAGAGAAATCCGAAGAGAGGTGGGCCAACAATTGTGATGTCCTATACAATTGAAGAAAGAATACATTCTTGGAGGCTGAACATGTCAACAAAAAAGAGGAAGAGAACACCATCTAATCAAAAGTTTCAATTTGTAACATCATTTAATGGATTGGTTTGTGTTAAGAAGAGATCAAGCGGTTGTGGTAACATGGACCTAGCTATGGTGAATCCTGTCTTAAACATTTGGAAAAAACTTCCTACTTTATGTTGCAATGATGGGTTTGAAGATGGTGTTTTCATTATGCATACTGCCGATTATGATGGTTACAAGGTTTATGTCTCACATGGCTTCGTAGAAAACCGCACACATATACATATGTATGACTCTGGAACTAATACGTGGGTTGTTAGCCCTTGCTTCGATCTTGACACTAGTAAACAGTATACTAGTGATATGCCACTTACAAATCTTTATTTGATTGGTGAAGGTAACCTTTTGGTACATACAATGAAGACCTCAACACTTGGTGTGACATGACTATTAAAAATTTTGATGTTCTTTTGGATAATTGTATACACTTGACCTTGTTTAATTACAAGGGAAGATGCATGATAACTACATACACTCGTAACAGAGAATTTCAAATGTGGGAAATAGATTGGCAGAGAGCAACATGGGAATTAGTGTCTTCTAAAAGCTTAGATGAATTATACGAAGGAAAGGCACCCTCTAGTGTATATGGATCTTGGAAGTGTGAACTTTTAGGAGATATCATACTTTGGTTTTTCAAGGGTCACCACATACAATATAAAGCATATGACATTGTTGATGGTACATGGACAACACCTGTGTTAAATCCAAAACCAGCTACATCATATTGTTACTTTACTCCAAGTTAATTTGTCCTTGAATGTAATTGTCTGTGAGATAATTTTGATGCGTATTATACTTAAAATATGGACTTTGGAATTTGAGTGTGTACAATAAATCTTAAATAACTTGTTTACATGCAATAAATTGTTATGTATAAGTTTGGATCGCGGGTGTGTTATGATTCGCAACTCACTAAATAAAATGTGTAAATCTATGTATATATATTCAAAAAACTTCATTATCTTCTACATACATATTATATTACATGCAATGCAATATTTTTTATAAAGAAAAAACACTCAAAAGAATTTAAAAAAAAAAAAAAACAACAGTATCGTATTTATTATAGAGGAGAAAAGATTTATTAAAACTTGTGTATAATTTAATTAATAAATATATGTACTAATTGATTCATTGGAGTGCCCCAACATGAATTTTAAGCTTATAGTTTAAGCTGCTTATAATGAAATAGGTTAATGTTTTAATAAAGCTTGAAAAAACAAAATAGTCGTATATTTTAAAGAAAGTAGATTATTATAGCATAGATTTGGTTTAAATAATAATAAATTCAACATTTTATAAATTGCATAACATATCATATTAACATATAAACATCAACAAATTCATTAAGGAATTAATAATAATCTCAAGTTAATAATTTTTCCAGGAAAATGAATTTCTTTTAAAGTGTTTTTTAATACATATCGATATATTATAATATATATTGATATAGATTAATGAGTACAATATATTATAAAAACATACAAATAAAATTATATAATATATAATTTATAAATAGAAAGATATAATCTCTTTCTAAGCTGAAATTACAACTAAAATATGATCCATGTTATTAAAAGTGTGTGGCATATTGAAACATTGAAGGGGTCTTTGACCAATAGCAGATAATGATTAAGTTTATGACATATTATATATAAAGATAAATATAGAGATGTGATACAGAGATAATTATACACACACACACAATGCAATTATATTTAAATTTATACTTTTATTCTTTCATAGACATGTAGAACATTTTTGAGTATATTAAATGTATAAGATTTTCTTAAATTTTGAAAGAACGCATGTTAATGTTTAATTTCATTTTACAAGAAAATTTCTATTTTTTCTATTAATTAGAATGTTATTTCATTATTTTTTTTCTTAAGATATCAAGGTATAACATCCGTATAAACTCTCGACATCGATTTAAAAAGACTTGCAAAGGCTACATTTGCTACATTATATTCAAAGGCCCAATTAATGCCAATTTCTTAAATCTAAATCTAAAATTGTGTACTCATCCACATTCATAAAATGTAATATATAATGTGAGTAATTCAATCTTTATCTTTGAATTATTTTCTTTAATGAAAACGAATAACTTAAAGTGTTTATCACTAGTTAACCATGTTATATTAATTAAAAAAACACATACAAACAAACACACACACACATGTTTTTAATTTATAACAATAAGAGACCATTGTAGACCTGCTAATTAATAGCAAGGAATGAATATATGAAGTGCATGTGTTTATTGAAACAATTCACTTACTAAAAAAATGAGGATAGAATCTCTAAGACCACGTGGAGGTTGACGAGAACATGGACTTGTTGTGAATTGTGGGAAAGATTGCTCCCCTCTGTATGTAGATTTTTGCAAGATGGAGGAGCAAACATTGGAACCCCCGAATGGTGGTGTTATCAACATTGGGTGCTAGGGGTTTCAAAGATCACATGCGGGATGAGGGCAACGAGGATGACCATAGTGTAGGAGATGAAAAGGTCCACTAGGACACAGATGAGAAATGTATAGAAGATACCCAAGTTGGGTCACCCAACACATAAGACATCCCCACCTCATCAAGAAAATGCAAAAGGTAGCAATGGAAAAGAAAATACATCCCCACCTTATGAAGAAAAAGCATAAGGCAGCAACATAAAAGAAAAGATGATCTATAGTTATGCTAATATGTAAATTTAATTTTGGGTACCATCCAATTGCAAACACATCTGGTAGTTCTCCACTGTGAGAGCCATGACCAATAAAATGCTCAAGGAGAAGATTCAAAACATCTCTTTCAAATCATGCCCACAAACAAGTGTGCAAAAATTAGCGAGCACGTAGCAGTTAGAAACACTTGTGGAGAATGCATAGGCAAAGGATACCAACACTGCCAGACCCCAAGGAATACGAGACTACACGACAAACCAAGTCATTGAATCTTGCCGAAATAATTAGCAACTGGTAATTGACAACTGGACAATTTGGTCAAGAAAGAACTCCAAATAAAGCCTATGGTCTTCACAAAACCTGCTTAATAGTCCACAACTACTTATCTTCTTCAACCTTAATAGCATATTAATTCATCTTGTCAAGTGGATTTGAATGGCTTGCACAATCACACACACCATGGATCTTCATGTTGTCCATGAACAAGTGACCCATCTATGTGCATAGAGAGATGAACTACCTCTTCAAAACTTGGGGTATTTGGACTTTAGTAAAAAAAAAACATAATGCAAAATAAATGGTTTTTGGTGATCTGGCAATGTTATCCCTCTTTCGAGAAAGGTAGACTTTGAACACAAAAAAACTTATTTTTAAAGTCCAAAAGCCTTTATTTGGTCCTTATAAATAAAAACCCTGATAAACATGCCTCAATTCCAAAATCATTGTTATATACAACTCTTTCAAGTTTTGATAATGGAAAGAACAACATAACGATTGATAAATTAACCGTTGAATATGAAAAATGGCCTCCTACAACCACACAACCAGACCACTTGAGATCCAATTCATCAAATCCATCATTACAACTCAAACTGGTCAGTGATACAAGCCTCAACCTAACCATTTGAGACCCAATTCATTCAATCAATCATTAGAATTCAAATTGGTCAATTATATAAACCTCAAATTGATCAGCGATACAAGCTTGGGTGAGCAGCTTAAAAAACATAACAAAGACAAGAAATTACTTGTGCGATGTAAGAAAACTTTAAATAGATGATTTATTCAATAAAAAAAGAAAAAATCATCATTGCATATTGGCTAGACCTTTATAAAAGAAAAAACCCTAATCATGCAAGATTCAACCTAATTAAAAATAAAAAGTTTATTCAAATTCCAATCTTAAATATAAATAGCTAGCATATTCGGGCAATTCGCAATAATTGTATATATTCATATAGAATTAAAAATAAATTAAAATAAATATATTTTATTTAAATCATACTAATTATATCAAAATTAAAATCGAAATATTGAATATGTGGTTATTCTTAAAAATTGTCATGTGAACAATTTAGGATATTCTTAAGAGTTGTTTACATGAGTGTAATAACTGTAAATAAATACATGAGCGTCTTCTGGAAAATATATTTAGGCTACTTTTAAAAGTTTTCGTGTAAAAAATTAAGGATATTTTCAAAATCAAGTAAACATTTAGGATATTCTAAAATGTTGTTTATGTAGGATATTTTTTATAATTTGTCATGTAAATAGTTGTACCACTATTAAACCACCCTAAAAGAAAAATGGAGATAAAATGGTAAAATGGGAATAATTAATAATTCACTAATTATTAAGAAAATTTACAAATTAGATATAATTAATGAAATCAAAATAGATTATAATATTCCTATAATAAAGATTAATTAATTATTAATAATTGCTTAGAATTATTAATTATTAAGAATTTAGGATTTAATTCCCAATCTTTTTTAGGGAGCACTTATTACCATTATCACGCATTAGAACTAGATTTTGACAACTCATCCATTTGCTAACTATTTTATTCTATAATTTAATATTGAATGATATGTCAGTAATTTCTTTGATGAAATGAATATTAGTATGAAAATGATCATGCATTAGGATTTGTATGTGCTATTGAATAAGATATAGTTAATGCATGATATTTAATGAATTGAATATTAGATTTATATTTTTAAACATTAGCAGTTCTATATGTAGTGAATGAGGTAGTGTGAATCTTCACATATACGAAAGGTTATATAAGAAGTTATTAAAATAAAAAAATTTATTCTATTTAAACATCAATCACTCGTCAAGATTTATATGTAGTAAATGAGATTTGGTTAGGTGAATCTTCACATATACAAAAGTTATATAAGAAAGTATTAAAATATAAAATCATGTTTCATTTAAGCACCAATCACTCTAATAATTATTTATTTATTATGTTCTTCATTTTGAATTCGCATAGTCATTTTATTTATTTAATTGATAATTTTAAAGTTTAGAGTTTTTTTTTTTATCTTAGTTCTCGTAAGTTTTGAATTTTTCACTCTAATTCATACGATATACAAAGGTTTCAGTATTTTAGCTTTTTAGAATTTGATTTACTTGGTTTGGTATTATAATCAAGTTCCATTTTAAATGGTTTGTCTTTTCATTATCTTTTAATGATTTATGTTATTTTTAATCTTATTTTAATATCTATTTTGATGCAAAGATTCTTTTGAGGAGCTATTGGTACTCCTACTATATGATAAAGCTTGATTCCAACAAAGCATCTTCAACTTGGTGCATCACAAAAGAAATCAACATTTTGACATGTATCACTATTTCATTTTATGTTGAAATATGAAATGCAAAGAAATAAGCTTATGGTTATATATATATATATATGACTAAAGCAAGCTTCACATAAACTAAATTTTTCTAATACCAAATAGCCCTCCAATCGAATATATGTATTATACATTGAGGGGAGTATTGGAGCAGGTACATAGCACCATAACAATATATAACATGTAGATATTAGTTATTAAGCATTATAGCCCATACATAGGACTTATCATGAGGATTTTAACTTTATTTGTATCGTAAAAAAGCATATTGTGGCATGTATGATATATTATAAAACAATTTTATTTTATATTATAATTAATATATATATCTTATTTATTTATAAAAATAATAAATATAAAATTTAATTTTTATTTCAAATATTTTTTAAAGAAGATTCATAAATTAAATAATATTTAAATTTAATAGTTAATATATATAATTTAACTAGCTATTTATATATGCATATTCACTTTATTGAATAGATTTAAAGTTTTATGTGCATGTATATTCAATAAATTGATTTTAATTTATTTATGTGAAATACACATATATGTTTACATACAAGTGTAGATTGTATAAAAAGATGTAGCTTTCCATATTCCTCAAATAAATATTCTAAAACTAATATCTTTTAAAATTAATATAAAAATTAGGAAGGGATTCTCAATAGTGATTCCCTTAATTAATAAAAACTTCTTACACCAAAATTATTAATTTTGTTGTACTAGTACTAGTAAGCCTATATATAGAGAGAGAAAGAGAAGAACAATCTCATCAACAATACTATTAGATACCTAAGTTGGAAAGCAAAGTTTAACTTATTTAAATTTCATATTAATAATCATTATTTTAATCGTACTTTAGTATACTTTGTGTATTCTAAATAAAATTATAACAGTATTACAAATCTAAGTGAGACTTTTATAGAATTTATAAGGCATTGAGAATATGTAGTTTTGTTTGCCCATTTAATATAGATTTGGCAATTTATATTTTATTTATTAATGTCAATAAAGTAAATAAAATACTTTCAACAAAGAAAAAAAAAACAGCAACAAATACCTTGGCGTGAAAGTGCTCAAATAGATAAAGTTTTGGTAGTGCATAGTGTTGTCCAACATCATTCCAAATGTAGTTCATGATCATAAATTTTATATTGAGAAAGGTATGGGCTATAAGACTAGACTAACACATCATTCTAGAACAAAAAATGACTCTATGTGCAAAAAGAAACAGTTGACAACAATAAATGTTATTCTACTCACAATTAATTTCAACCGGATGTCTAATTTGGGTGATTGATCCACACTTATTAAGATCTAGCTATTTAAACTCTTTGTGTAACATCCTAGCATATAAAACAATTTGTCCGTTTGTCCCTAATTCAATGAATTAACAAAATGTATCTCAAATAGATAACAGTTTCTTTCACGTGAGCATATCCAATTGCTATATATCTATGTTGCATCCCTGGGATTGTGTAGTTCATTGTGTGGCAAGAGACGGGCATCTACAAGAAGAAGCAATTGTGTGTTGTGTAAGGAGCCAATGAAGAAGATGTCCACAATAGTGTTTTGCCGGATGGTCACCTTTGGCTCTCTACCCATTGAACTTGTGTGCTTTTGTTTGTAAGGATTGGTTGAGATTGAGAATATCACCTTCAATTATTTTTTGGATTATCCCTTCCTCCCAAATCCCTTTAACTATTTTTTTGGATAACTCTTCCTCATATGTTGATTGCATAGCACATTATATTAGACATGGGATTACCATTTGTTTATGTAAGTTTGTGGATATGCATATGTTGCTTCTTGTATCTATCGATAGTTTACTCCATGGCTGTACATTTGAGGAGGCTTTTACACACACATATATATATTCAAGAAGATGTATATATGTGTGTGAGAGAGAATATTATTACCATACCATGCAATAATACTCATTGTAAATTTAGATTTGTGATGTGATAGTTATATTTCGATCACGGGAATGGAAGTATTCCCTTATGAACATACGATAACACCTTGTGAGACTAAAAAATAATCTAACCTCACACTCATATCTCATTCACTAATGGCCTACAATTTTTCCTCATCAATTGCAAACTTTGAGTGTCCCAATTGGTTTGTCTAAATGCACATTAGTTTTCTATGCGTATAACTAATTTTAACTTTTATAGTTTTACTATGACTATTTTTTTTACTATGGAGGCTGATTATTGGTACTTACCGGCCCTAGATATAGTAGAAAACAAGCCCTATTGTAGCACTACTAAAGGTAATTAGAAAAAATATGACATCCTATTATGGAAAAGAATAAGGTTTGGAAAGAATAAGGGTGAGAAGGTCTATAAGTAGGATGGATGGAAGATTAGGAAGAAAGAAAACTTTATCAAGAGGAACATGACGAAGGAAAAGGACATATAATAAGGAAAAGGTTGACGTAGCGAGAGAGTATGTTATAGTAGTTAAGGCAATGGAGAAGGGGTCTCCACGGTTGTTCTCTTTGTACTTATGTTCAAAATAGAAAATGCATATTATAAGATCTTTTGTGTAGAATTAATGAATATGTTTAACAAAGCAATAACCAAAATTTGTTCTTGCCATTGACTTCAGATACCAGTCATAGTGGCACAGTTGATATATGTATATTGAGAAGGATAAAAATAAAAGTGTATAACCTTTTCTAATTGTTTTAGAGAAGGTATTGGTTAAACAAGAAAATGTGAGTTTCCTTGTTTAACAAGAAATTTCCTAGGGATAGTTTGTTTCGGTGTCATTAGAAAACTCTTTCCTCATTTTCAATGTCCTAGTTAGATTTATAGTCGATTATATTAAATTCAATGTGTCAAATAAGGTTATAAACACCTATAAGGTTGATAACACTCCTAATAAACACCTATAAAGTTAATCACTTGTAGGTGTGCACCAACCATTAAAACATTGGGACTGGAATGCCAGCATACTTATGTAAACAGAAAACGAAAAAGGGATTGCATCACATACATTAAGTAATATATTAAGTAGAGTAGGTGTGAGGCAAACATGTAAAAAATTGAGAGTTCCTTCCTCCCACCGACATAATCTTAACTTGTGTTGTGAAGGCACACAACAACCCTCAAAAAAGAAAATATTTATAGCTTAATGAGCAATTGTAACTATTTAACTAGCATTTAATAATAATTAATTAATCTTTATTATTAGAATATTCTTTCAAATATTCTATGTTTAAAGAAAGAATGACATAATTAATTTTTAGGAATCCTTTTATTAGAAGATACAATTATTTATTACTCTCAACCTCAAAATATATACATTCTCTTGTAAATTTGCTGATTGTGATGCTTTCAACGCTTCTCGACATGCACACGTTTTTAATGAATTTAACATGTATGATGATGGATGTTGACAATTTTCGATTAGGAGAATGTGTTTTGTCTTACTATAATTATTTCTATTTTAGCTTAAAAATTTGGTAACCTTTTGATGAAGGCTTATTAAAAGTTTTAAAGCATGACTTAAAGTCAAGTTCCTCTGAATCATATTCTTCGACAGAAGTAGGTGGTGGAGGTCCCAATAAATTCAAACCGGTAAAGTCTTCGGATTTCATGGGTTCAAAGGATTACAAGGTTTTGAATGACTGGTTGTATGATATGGAAAGCTATTTTGAGGCTGCTTCCATGAGAAAGACAGAAAGGTTGCATGTGCCAAGCAGTTCTTAAAGAGAAGCTAAGACTTGGTGGCGGATTGTTGAAAGTGAATGTGGATTGCGTGTTGACCTAGCACTTTGTCAACAGGGAGTTCGGGGAAGCCCAATGGACCACGCTCATCATTCGAAAGTGTACGACAATTGCGCCAAATATGAGCGATGATGAAGCTCGAAGTTGCTTCATGACTAGCTTGAATAAAAAGACGCGAAGGGAAATCTTAAGTACAAGTCAACAAGTTATCGGGAATCTCAAGAGGCAGCTCTAAAGGTTGCTTATGCATGTCATTAGAAGATTTGTAAAAAGGGGAGAAGCAGAACCTAAATTGAGGAGGTTTTCTCCAAAGTCTGGTTCATAAGGTTTGATAGCGGCCAGTCAATCACCATTGAATTGAAATGCAAGTCCCTTTTGTAGTTCTAAGTTTTTTGATACATCAAGACCATCGGATCTCGAAAACCGTTAGCGTTACCACCACCTCAGCAAGCCAAGGGCTCAACTCCAAAGTCTGCTCCCTCGTAATCCGCAGGCAGGGTTCGTACATGTCACAATTGTAACAAGCTGGTCATTTCGCTAAGAATGTCAGGCACCTTCACAACAATCAGGTCATTTCAAGGCGATGGTAAAGAGGAAGTTGCTAAACCAGAAACACTTGAAGATCCGGAAGATGAGTCAGAAGAGGTAATGTTGTGCCAGACACAACCTCCTTATTCATTATTCAGACAAAACTGACCCTTTGCTATATTGACAGGAAGGATACAAGGGACCGAGTTTGAATAATGATCGATACTGGAGCAACATACAACTTCATATCAACTAGTCTAGCTTGTCAATTGAATTTGGATGTAATAAAGATGTATAAAATAAAGATCAATTTTGCAAAGGTTCTCAAAATATAATAATATAGCAAGGGCAGTTCTGTCTAAATCAAAGATTGGAAGGCTCAGTTAGACTTAGTTATCTTGAATATAACAGGGTTTGACATTGTTTCAGGTATGAAATGTTCATATACATGTAGTCAAAATCAGAGGTTCTAAAAATAATGCATGTTGTAACTAAAGTGGCATGATACGTGAAAATGGGAATATAAAATAAATTACTAATTAATACTTAAGTTTTAATTATTAATTAATTATTTAATTAATATGAATTAAGCCTTAAATATTAATTAAT
The DNA here is from genome assembly GCA_003024785.1 of Selaginella tamariscina. Taxonomy (NCBI): domain Eukaryota; kingdom Viridiplantae; phylum Streptophyta; class Lycopodiopsida; order Selaginellales; family Selaginellaceae; genus Selaginella; species Selaginella tamariscina. Next base: position 27,498 of record PUQB01000266.1, read on the forward strand.
TAATAAATTAATCCTTCAATAACCTTACTTAGTGAGAATATTCCTAAAATATCTTAGAATATTCATATTATTCTAAAATAGTTTACAATAATTAAAAAAATATCAAACATAATTACAAATGAAATCATTTTCTTATCAACATGTTAATTTTTATAAATATTTTCTTCCTATCATACAGAGAAATCTTCTCATTTTGTTTAAATCATCACTCTCCGATTAATCAAATCATTTTGATCAATATTTAATGTTGTTACCACCATCTAACACTCTCACGAATGCAATGGGAGTTGCCATCCTTGTTAATCATAAGATGTGATAAGAGAAGTCGCATAAAGGCTCATCTAAAAATTGACGTTCCTTAAGAATAATATTATAAAGCGCCCAGTTGCTATCCTTCATTTTATAAAATTCAAAATCACGAGAAAGAAAAGCTTTAGAAAATATTTGATACGTGGATATTGCTCACAAAAGTTTTGAGATTCTTCTTTTGAGGCACGTATCCAAGTAATTCACTAGCTCATCCATGATATCGGTATCAGAATATGGTCGAAAGTGATTGGATGAATACAAGCAATGTTTGTTGAGCAGCCTTCTGAGGAGTCGTCTATCACTAATACATACGTTCATTATCCTTAAGCGACTGATCTCCATGAGTCCCAATAAATCTTTCATTCTTGAAGAAGTATGCTGCTTTTTTTTTTTACATTGTAAAATTCGAAAGGTTTATAACATACTTAGTCAAAAATCCATCTTACGAATCACCTCTTTGCAACACTACAATGTTTCTTAAGCAAATTTAACAGCGGTGTCAACTTGTGAATTTGCATGCATGACCAATCCCCAAGCGCACCATCTCCTTAAGCTTTTAAAAGAGACGGTTCAACCCTGGACGAAAAATAATATCATATCAAATTTACATGACAAGGAAAAATCTCCTTGTTGATTTTTTTCCTATCCTCGGCCTTTGTCGATGAAGCAGAACACCATTGACATCCAACAACACATATGGCCACGAGTAACATGGGATACAGCGTTGCCTCTTGAATACTTGCAACTCACTTGTTTACTCCCTTTCACATTTATCTGTTGAAACTATCTCGTTGCCTATCCCTTTATCATTTAATTGTACATCATCCTACAAGATTCAAATATGCAGTGCTGAAGAAATTGATTTTGGAACAGAAGCTAATAGAAGTGGTGATGAAAAAACTGAAGTGGTCCCTATGTAATGATGTTTTGAGCTGCTTATTATATTATTCCTGCATGAACTCTTCATTTGACATGTGGCACAAGAAATTTTGCCAAACCCCTCTTACCTCATGGCAATGCTGAAAATCCATTTCTCAATTGTTTCATTACATCTGCAAATGATAGTTAGTGTCATAGTTTTTACTAACTCGACCCTTTACTTTGGGTTTGACTATTGTTACTTACCGAGTTGTGTACGACCCTAGATGTAGTAGGAAAATAGGCCCGTTTAGTGCACTTGGTATCTAGTGATGGTCCGGCCGGTGTCATTAGTATTTGCAGGAAACTCTAGGCGAAGCTAGAACTTACCTTTAGAAACTCTCCCCCGTTTGACGTTCCAGGTTCTTTGCAAAATATAGCTTGTCAAAAAAGGGTTAGGGACACGCCTAGGTTGACCTAACCCTAGGTTGCCCTAACCCCACGTCCTAAACCCCCCCCTAGGGGTTAGGTTTAGGATTAGGTTAGGACAACCATTTCTAAGGGTTGGCATTTCCGTGCCAGCCCACTTACTCATTTAGGTAAACAGGGGGGGGGTCCGTCACATAAATAAGGTAGTATATGTAGTGAGGCTTCCTAGGTTCAAGAGAGAGCTCGTTAACCTCCTACCGGTGCAAGCTAAGCTTGTGTCGTCAAGGTGCAACCCTCCGTTGTGCCGCCTAAACTTCCAACGATAGGGGTACAACCACCTAGGTTAGACTATCCTTATCGTTGGCAGGATCTTGCCTTTGAGATAGGGGCACGTCACTTCCAAGGAGTTAGTCAGATTCCTTGGTCCGAAAACCTGCCCGCAAGCTCAAAGACATTGCCCGAGTTCACGTTCCGCAAAACTAGTGGTTGAGGCCTTGCTCCGGCCGCCTTCAACCACGCCAAGCTAGGAACGACACCTAAAGCTCGGCTAGTCCGGTATCCTGATTCACAAGGTAAGTCTCGTTGTGGACTTAGTCAGCTAGGGTTTGACTTCCTAAGCTGTTTAATACAGGTTACTTTACCAGGTTCTGTGGGGTTTCCAAGAGAGGGATTCCAGGGTTGGCACTGGCAAGCCGCCTTTGTGGCACCAGGTAAAACTCTGACAATTGGTATCAGAGCAAGTTCTCTGCAGTCAGTAGGACTGCCTTAATTGTAGGGTGTTTCAATGTTTAGATAACTCTAACTTGTTATACTCTATTGCTTTTTTGACATGTCTGTATTCTGCGCAGAGAGTTTGATCCTGTGAGTTGTCAAACTTCGGAGATACTTGCTCAGTGAGTCGCGTGAGATTCTAGGTATGTCCGAAAGTCTTATGCTAGTTTAAGCTGATGTGTGTGGGTGTACAACTGTGCAGGTGTTTCTAGTTTCACATTGGGAATTCCAAGCATATTCTCGAGTGTTGACACTAGGGTTCAATACAATGAGCAAGAGAAAGCAACCAAAGCCTGAAGCAGAGAGGGCTGTCGCAGAGGCTCAAAATGAGGAGATGGATGAGGCTGATCCATGTCGACCCCTAGGGTTAGACAACGACCTGTTGGCGAGAAAAATGATGGATGCCCTAAATGAACTTCGAGGGGATGTTCTGGGTTGAACGACCGAATCAATAATGTTGCCGTTCGATTCCAACGAATACAGCAGTGTCGATGTTCCGCAACCAGACACACGGAAAAAGAAGAAGAAGCATGACTCAGAGTCAGGTTCCTCTGAACAGATTCTTCAACAGAAGAAGGTGGTAGAGTCCAATAAATTCAAACCGTAAAGCCTTCGAATTTCATGGGTTCAAAGGATTACAAGGTTTGGATGATTGGTTGTACGATATGGAAAGCTATTTTGAGGCTGCTTCCGTGAGAAAGACAGAAAAGGTTGCATGTGCCAAGCAATTTCTTAAAGAAGAAGCTAAGACTGGTGGCGAATGTTGAAGGTGAACGTGGATACCGAAATAGCTGGAAGCACATGAAAAAAGGAGATCAAATAGTCACCAAATCTAGTGAAAAATAAATAATTATAGGTTAACCAAACCCTAACCTAAATTAAATTAAATTTAAAAAAATAAAAAAATAAAGTTAGGGTTTCGAAATGTTGCGTCGTTTTGAATATGGATGCTAGTTTTTTAAGATATGGTTCTCTGAAAAGAAAATCAGGTTGGCCTTAGAAAAATAATAAAATAAATACATGTTAATAAGTAAAAATGTACATGGAAATTTTCTAAATCAAAAATTAAAGAATTAAATTTTAGTGCTTTACCATTAACATTTTCGATGCGGATATAATATAGCATTGCCATGCACGTTTATTAGAAAGTAATGTATTGAAATATGAAGTTAATAAAGCTGAACTCGAATACAGGTTAAACACAAAATAATTAAAAACATTTATGTTTAGTTCTATAATTTTTTAAAACTCAAGTCGAACTAATCCATAGTTTTTTTTTTTAGTTTACTGGTTAGATGATAAGTTATTAATTTTAAAGTTTGAAGAAGCCAAATATAACACAATATAAAATAAAAGAGCAGTATATGCCGGATGATCTCGGTTTGCGATTGCTGCTGACCTGGCACTTTGTCAACAAGGAGTTCGGGGAAGTCCTATGGACCACGTTTATCGATTCGAAAGTGTACGGCGATTGGTGCCAAATATGAGTGATGATGAAGCTCAAGTTGCTTCATGGCTAGCTTGAATGAGAAGACGAAGAGAAATATTAAGGTACAAGCCAACAAGCTATCGGAATGTCAAGAGGCAGCTCAAAAGGTTGCTTATGGCATTTTGTTAGAAGACTTTGTACAAAGGGAGGAAGCAAAACCTAAAACAAGGAAGTTTCTCCAAAGTCTGGGTTCAGTGGGCGACCAGATCAATCGCCATCAATTCGAAGTGCAAGTCCCTTTGTCGGCAATTCCAAGTTTCGGACACATCAAGACCCACCGAATTCGGAAACCATTGGCGTTACCACCTCCTCAGCAGCCAAAGGATCGGCTCCAAAGTGCTCCGCGTTCCACAAGTGGGGCTGAAATGTTAATTGTAACAAGCCTGGTCATTTTGCTAAAGAGTGTCAGGCACCCTCACAACAATTAGGACATTTGGTGAGAGAGGAAGTTGCTGAACCAGAAAACGCTTGAAGATCCAGGAAGATGAGTCAGAAGAGTAATGTTGTGCCAGACACAACCTGCCTTATCACTATTCAAGACAAACTGACCCTTTGCTATATTGACAGAAGATACGAGGGACCGAGTCCGAATGATCGATACTGAGCAACATACAACTTCATATCACAAGTCTAGCTCGTCGATTGAATTTGATTGTAATAAAGATGTGTGAAATAAAGATCAATTTTGGCAAAGGTTCTCAAAATAAATAATATAGCAAGGGCAGTTCCTGTCCAAATCAAAGAATGGAAGGCTAAGCTAGACTTAGTTGTCTTGAATATGACGTGGTTTGACTTTGTTTTGGGTATGGAATGGTTCCATAAACATGTAATCGAAATGAGGGGTTCTAGAGACAATCGATCACGCTTACAACAATAAAGAGGACATTAAAAAGACCACGCTCAAAATGGAAATGCTAACTGATAAGGATTGGAATCCTATGTTCCTTACCTTAACTCAATTGCGTAAGGCAGTAGACATCAAGAACGTGTGTTTCTTGCAATGGTTTGGATACTGGTGAAGTCAAATAGGAAGATGTCAAGAATCTGTTCCTAAGCTATTTTGGAAGTCTTGAACATGTTTAAGGATGTGTTGCCAGAAGACTTGCCGCCTGAGTTACTTCCACGTCGAGTTGTGGACCACAAGATAGAGATTTGCCAGGTTCATCTCCACCGGCAAGAGCCCCATATCGGTTGATCCTCAAGAATTAATAGAACTGAAAAGACAGTTGACAGAATTGATGGTCGAGACACATTCGACCTAGTCGATCGCCGTATGGTGCACCTATTTGTTTTGTAATGAAAAAGGATGGTACGATGCGAATGTGTGGGACTATCGAGCGTTGAACGCGATAACTATTAAAAATAAGTATCCTCTTCACGAGTGACGACTTATTTGATAAGCTATCAAAAGCAAAGTATTTTTCAAGATAGACTTGATCGGGGTACCATCAGATTTAGGTAGCAGAGAATGACATTGAGAAGACCGCTTTCGAACGCGTTATGATCATTCGAGTTTCTAGTCTTGCCATTCGGGTTGTGCAATGCTCCAGCAACTTTTTGCACAATGATGGATGATGTGTTTAGAGACTATCTAGACGAGTTCGTAGTGGTGTATATTGATGACATTCTGATTTTTAGTTCAACAATTGAAGAACTGTGGAACACTTAGAAAAAGTGTTTCAGAGGTTAAGAGAAAGAACCAGTTTATGCTAAAGAAAGCAAGTGCGCATTTGGTCAAACCAAGATAGATTTTTGGACACTTGATCTCAGGTGGGAGGTTGCCATGGACCCAAAGAAAATTCAAGCTATTACCGATGGATGACTTTAAAAGATGTGCATGAAGTTAGATCATTTCTTTGTCTGACAGGGTATTACCGAAGATTCATAAAGGGTTACTCGGAAATAGCGGCCCCATTGACAGTCTTACGAAAAACATTCCATGGCATTGGACTCCAGAGTGCCAACGTGCGTTCGTCAAATTCAAAAGAGGCTATCTCTCTGAGCCAGTTTTGCAGTTGCCATCTTTGAAGATCCCTTTGAAGTGAATGTGACGCTTCCGACTTTGCAATTGGTGGTGTATTGCAATAGAAAGGACATCCAGTGTCCTTTTCTCGAAGAAGTTTAGATGCCGCGCAAACTCGATGGCCTACTCACGAAAAGAAGATGTATGCTATTGTTGCTCCTTGGAGTATTGGCGTCATTATCTTCCAATCATGGTACTGTGGTTTGGACAGATAGTGTAACTCTAAGGTATTTTGAAACGCAGCCGAAGCTATCGCCAAGTATGCTAAATGGCAGCAGAAGTTGGCACGATTTCAGCCTGAAATCAACATAAAGCGGGAAAGGACAATGTGGTAGTTGATGCACTCAGTTAGAAAGGGTCATCTGCGAATTATGTCAGCACCCATTTCAACTTAATGGATGAATTTGTGATGGCGTATCCTCAGGACAAGTTTGCTAAAGAGGCTTTGAGCCTGGTGGCAAAGAGGAAACAAGTTCATCAGTTACGAAAGATGTAATGTTCCAGCAGGAATAGAAAGTCGAATGGATGCACTCAAAATGCGCATTTTGCGGTACGGGATGGAGTTCTGTTTATAAAGAAAAGACTCTATATTCCAGAAGGGACATGGAGGAGAGGCTGTTAAGAGCAACACGATGTTCCTTTAGCAGGACATGGTGGAAGGCATAAGACGTTGGCTTTGTTGAAGCAGGGATTCTATTGGCCAGGTATGATAGATGATGTTGCCAAATATGCAGACCTGCCCCACATGTCAACAAGTAAAGAGCCAGTCGCAAAAACGAGCTGGGAAGTTGCAGTGATACCGATTCCAGAGCGGCCATTTCAAGTTTACTTTGACTTTATCATGGATTGCCAAAATCTTGTGTTTTAACGCGCTCATGGTGGTAGTCGATCATTTTCAAAGGTTGCTCATTTCATTCCAACTGTAGAGACAGTGAATGCAATTCAAGCAGCGAAGTTGTTTTTCCACGAAGTCATAAGAGTGCGCGGACTACCGGAAACCATGATCTCAGATCGGGATCCTCGGTTTACGGGGAAGTTTTGGGGACACTGTTTAAACAGTTTGGTACAATGCTCAAGTTCATAAGCCTACCATCCACAAACTGATGGTCAAACGGAGAGGGTGAACCGACAAGTCGAGGACTATCTCAGATGCTATGTTCAAGGTGATCAACTTGATTCGGCTGAACACTTGATATGGTGAGATATGTTACAATAACTCGACACAACACTGCAATCGGATGTAGCCGATGGAGGTTTTAACTGGGATAAGGGTGGTATTCCTCAGAGTATGGTGTTACGAAAGACGATAGCAATCAAGTTCCATCTGTAGCAAGTTCACGGGACAATTGTATCGAACATGGAAGCTGCTCGTCAAACGATGGCTTAGCACAGGAAAGGTATCGTCGGCGGGATGTAGATATCAGGTTGGGGACAGGTTTGTTGAGTACCAGAAAACTGAAGGTTCCAACAACTCTTTCGAAGAAGTTCATCTATCCACTACATAGGCCCATACAAGGTGGTGAGCGAGTAGGGAAAGTGGCTATGGGTTAGATCTCCCTCCAGATTGGACAATACACATGTGTTTCATGTCAACTTGCTTGAGCCATTCCACACGGATGAGAAACATCCACATAGATATCATAATTTACGTCCGCCTCCAAAGGTAGTTGGTGAGGAGAAAGAATTTGAAGTTGAGGCGATATTAAAGGGCGAAACATTCATGGACGGCGAAAACGTAAACGTGAATATCTTGTTAAGTGGAAAGGGTACCCGACAGCAAGTCACATGGGAACATTGGAGATTCTGCAGAACGCGATGGAGTTGGTGAATGAGTTTGAGACAAGGTCTCAAACTGATTAAGAATAATCCAATTGTTTGTCTAAATGCACATTAGTTTTCTATGCGAAACTAATTTTTACTTTTATAGTTTTACTATGACTATTTTTTTTACTATGGAGGCTGATTGTTGTACTTACCAGCCCTAGATATAGTAGAAAACAAGCCCTATTGTAGCACTACTAAAGGTAATTAGAAAAAATATGACATCCTATTATGGAAAGAAATAAGGGTGGAAGGTTATAAGTAGGATGGATGGAAGATTAGGAAGAAAGAAACTTTATCAAGAGGAACATGACGAAGGAAAAGGACATATAATAAGGAAAAGGTTGACGTAGCGAGAGAGTATGTTATAGTAGTTAAGGCAATGGAGAAGGGGTCTCCACGTTGTTCTCTTGTACTCCATGTTCAAAATAGAATGCATATTATAAGATCTCTTGTATAGAATTAATAGAATATGTTAACAAAGCAATAACCAAAATTTGTTCTTGCATTGATTCAGATACCAGTCATAGTGGCACAGATAGGGGTAAGTTGATATATGTATATTGAGAAGGATAAAATAAAAGTGTATAACCTTTTCTAATTGTTTTAGAGAAGGTATTGGTTAAACAAGAAAATGTGAGTTTCCTTGTTTAACAAGAAATTTCCTAGGGATAGTTTGTTTCGGTGTCATTAGAAAACTCTTTCCTCATTTTCAATGTCCTAGTTAGATTTATAGTCGATTATATTAAATTCAATGTGTCAAATAAGGTTATAAACACCTATAAGGTTGACCTAACCCACTTGGGGCCTAATAAACACCTATAAAGTTATAATCACTTGTAGGTGTGCACCAACCATTAAAACATTGGGACTGGAATTTAATGCCAGCATACTTATGTAAACAGAAAACGAAAAAGGGATTGCATCACATACATTAAGTAATATATTAAGTAGAGTAGGTGTGAGGCAAACATGTAAAAAATTGAGAGTTCCTTCCTCCCACCGACATAATCTTAACTTGTGTTGTGAAGGCACACAACAACCCTCCAAAAAAGAAAATATTTATAGCTTAATGAGCAATTGTAACTATTTAACTAGCATTTAATAATAATTAATTAATCTTTATTATTAGAATATTCTTTCAAATATTCTATGTTTAAAGAAAGAATGACATAATTAATTTTTAGGAATCTTTTATTAGAAGATACAATTATTTATTACTCTCAACCTCAAAATATATACATTCTCTTGTAGATTTGCTGATTGTGATGCTTTCAACGCTTCTCGACATGCACACGTTTTTAATGAATTTAACATGTATGATGATGGATGTTGACGATTTTCGATTAGGAGAATGTGTTTTGTTTACTATAATTATTTCTATTTTAGCTTAAAAATTTGGTAACCTTTTGATGAAAGGCTTATTAAAAAGTTTATTTAGCATACCAACTTTTCAAACAAAAAAAGCTCAAAATTTATATATGCAAACTCTACATGATGAAAAACCTATTTAAAAAACATGTTAATAAACTCATTTTGATTAATTTGCTTTCATGACGGGTTTTGTTTTGGGCATCTAGAAAACCCAAACATTCTCATTTGGGGCATATTGTGTGACATTGTAAATGCTAGGTTATTCACTACGTGTCCTTTATCCCAGAGACCCCTAGAAGGAAGGAAATCAAATCCGGGACTCATTAAAAAAAAGCACATAATTTCATCCATTAGAGTATGTCACTGATGCCCACTCTTGAAGAGCATGTGGTTGTGTTGCCTCTCAAGCACTTGTTTAGTCTTGCATATGAGGACGTTTTAAACAAAAGATGCACAATCACCATATCATATTATCCTAAATGCAGTTGCGCGATGTTTATTTTTTTACTACATTTCCAAAGTATGGATGCATCTTTTGAAAACGCATCTATTACGGCATGTGTTTAAGGTCTTACTAATATGGCTTTGGAGAAGGACATTTAAGGCCGCCGGGCAGTGACAGTTAAGACGGCCATCGTTCCCCATACCAATTATGCCCCCACTCCCTCATTCGGTAGAAACCAATGGGGCTCCGCATGATCCACTTGCGGAATCCGCCACATACGCCCATCGTTCCCCATACCAATTATTCCCCCACTCCCTCATTCGGTAGAAACCAATGGGGCTCCGCATGATCCAATAGCGAAATCCGCCACATTTCATTCACGGTCTAGCACTCTCCGAGTACGAGGTTAAGATTATGTTATCCTATGTGGCAGTTGAAAGCTGAGAATACATGTTTCCTTATGTTATGTAAAATGAACTCTAAAGTCGTAATAGCTAAACTCGATTAAACTCAAACTGTTATGTATGAATGAATGTCATATGTTTATGCCAGTCTGGATCTTTGTCCACCTTAATACAAAATTAGCCGTCCTCCGCGCTGAGAATGACACCCTTGGCACCAAGGATAGCATTACGGTACAGAACTATACAATGGCGCACAACTCTTAGGTTTAATTATTTGCGTGTTATCACGTGTAAACCCCTATATAAATCAAGGACTTTCTTACTTAGGGCATTCCTACCTAGGGAATATTTATTCATCTCATTTCCCTTAATAATTTTTTACTCTCTTTTTTCCATGGATTCAATGCTATATCATAACAATGGGATAGGTTGTTGTGGGGTGTTTGAGTGTTTGTATGGGACCAACTTAGTCTTGGTTATGTTATCTCTTCTCGATCCGAAAAGTTTATTTGCAGTCAGACAAGTATGTAAGGAGTGGCGCAGAGTGATAGCGTCACCAGAATTCCAGCAGATGTGGAAAAAATATATAGCAAACAAAGAATTATGGATTGTAGAGAGAAATCCGAAGAGAGGTGGGCCAACAATTGTGATGTCCTATACAATTGAAGAAAGAATACATTCTTGGAGGCTGAACATGTCAACAAAAAAAGGAAGAGAACACCATCTAATCAAAAGTTTCAATTTGTAACATCATTTAATGGATTGGTTTGTGTTAAGAAGAGATCAAGCGGTTGTGGTAACATGGACCTAGCTATGGTGAATCCTGTCTTAAACATTTGGAAAAAACTTCCTACTTTATGTTGCAATGATGGGTTTGAAGATGGTGTTTTCATTATGCATACTGCCGATTATGATGGTTACAAGGTTTATGTCTCACATGGCTTCGTAGAAAACCGCACACATATACATATGTATGACTCTGGAACTAATACGTGGGTTGTTAGCCCTTGCTTCGATCTTGACACTAGTAAACAGTATACTAGTGATATGCCACTTACAAATCTTTATTTGATTGGTGAAGGTAACCTTTTGGTGACATACAATGAAGACCTCAACACTTGGTGTGACATGACTATTAAAAATTTTGATGTTCTTTTGGATAATTATACACTTGACCTTGTTTAATTACAAGGGAAGATGCATGATAACTACATACACTCGTAACAGAGAATTTCAAATGTGGGAAATAGATTGGCAGAGAGCAACATGGGAATTAGTGTCTTCTAAAAGCTTAGATGAATTATACGAAGGAAAGGCACCCTCTAGTGTATATGGATCTTGGAAGTGTGAACTTTTAGGAGATATCATACTTTGGTTTTTCAAGGGTCACCACATACAATATAAAGCATATGACATTGTTGATGGTACATGGACAACACCTGTGTTAAATCCAAAACCAGCTACATCATATTGTTACTTTACTCCAAGTTTAATTTGTCCTTGAATGTAATTGTCTGTGAGATAATTTTGATGCGTATTATACTTAAAATATGGACTTTGGAATTTGAGTGTGTACAATAAATCTTAAATAACTTGTTTACATGCAATAAATTGTTAGTATAAGTTTGGATCGCGGGTGTGTTATGATTCGCAACTCACTAAATAAAATGTGTAAATCTATGTATATATATTCAAAAAACTTCATTATCTTCTACATACATATTATATTACATGCAATGCAATATTTTTTATAAAGAAAAAACACTCAAAAGAATTTAAAAAAAAAAAAAAACAACAGTATCGTATTTATTATAGAGGAGAAAAGATTTATTAAAACTTGTGTATAATTTAATTAATGAAATATATGTACTAATTGATTCATTGGAGTGCCCCAACATGAATTTTAAGCTTATAGTTTAAGCTGCTTATAATGAAATAGGTTAATGTTTTAATAAAGCTTGAAAAAACAAAATAGTCGTATATTTTAAAGAAAGTAGATTATTATAGCATAGATTTGGTTTAGAATAATAATAAATTCAACATTTTATAAATTGCATAACATATCATATTAACATATAAACATCAACAAATTCATTAAGGAATTAATAATAATCTCAAGTTAATAATTTTTCCAGGAAAATGAATTTCTTTTAAAGTGTTTTTTAATACATATCGATATATTATAATATATATTGATATAGATTAATGAGTACAATATATTATAAAAACATACAAATAAAATTATATAATATATAATTTATAAATAGAAAGATATAATCTCTTTCTAAGCTGAAATTACAACTAAAATATGATCCATGTTATTAAAAGTGTGTGGCATATTGAAACATTGGAAGGGGTCTTTGACCAATAGCAATAATGATTAAGTTTATGACATATTATATATAATCAAAAGATAAATATAGAGATGTGATACAGAGATAATTATAACACACACACACAATGCAATTATATTTAAATTTATACTTTTATTCTTTCATAGACATGTAGAACATTTTTGAGTATATTAAATGTATAAGATTTTCTTAAATTTTGAAAGAACGCATGTTAATGTTTAATTTCATTTTACAAGAAAATTTCTATTTTTTCTATTAATTAGAATGTTATTTCATTATTTTTTTTCTTAAGATATCAAGGTATAACATCCGTATAAACTCTCGACATCGATTTAAAAAGACTTGCAAAGGCTACATTTGCTACATTATATTCAAAGGCCCAGTTAATGCCAATTTCTTAAATAGTGTTAATGGATCTAAAATAAGATTGTGTACTTCATAGGCAGTGGCATCCACATTCATAAAATGTAATATATAATGTGAGTAATTCAATCTTTATCTTTGAATTATTTTCTTTAATGAAAACGAATAACTTAAAGTGTTTATCACTAGTTAACCATGTTATATTAATTAAAAAACACACATACAAACAACACACACACACATGTTTTTAATTTATAACAATAAGAGACCATTGTAGACCTGCTAATTAATAGCAAGGAATGAATATATGAAGTGCATGTGTTTATTGAAACAATTCACTTACTAAAAAAATGAGGATAGAATCTCTAAGACCACGTGGAGGTTGACGAGAACATGGACTTGTTGTGAATTGTGGGAAAGATTGCTCCCCTCTGTATGTAGATTTTTGCAAGATGGAGGAGCAAACATTGGAACCCCCGAATGGTGGTGTTATCAACATTGGGTGCTAGGGGTTTCAAAGATCACATGCGGGATGAGGGCAACGAGGATGACCATAGTGTAGGAGATGAAAAGGTCCACTAGGACACAGATGAGAAATGTATAGAAGATACCCAAGTTGGGTCACCCAACACATAAGACATCCCCACCTCATCAAGAAAATGCAAAAGGTAGCAATGGAAAAGAAAATACATCCCCACCTTATGAAGAAAAAGCATAAGGCAGCAACATAAAAGAAAAGATGATCTATAGTTATGCTAATATGTAAATTTTTTGGGTACCATCCAATTGCAAACACATCTGGTAGTTCTCCACTGTGAGAGCCATGACCAATAAAATGCTCAAGGAGAAGATTCAAAACATCTCTTTCAAATCATGCCCACAAACAAGTGTGCAAAAATTAGCGAGCACGTAGCAGTTAGAAACACTTGTGGAGAATGCATAGGCAAAGGATACCAACACTGCCAGACCCCAAGGAATACGAGACTACACGACAAACCAAGTCATTGAATCTTGCCGAAATAATTAGCAACTGGTAATTGACAACTGGACAATTTGGTCAAGAAAGAACTCCAAATAAAGCCTATGGTCTTCACAAAAAACCTGCTTAATAGTCCACAACTACTTATCTTCTTCAACCTTAATAGCATATTAATTCATCTTGTCAAGTGGATTTGAATGGCTTGCACAATCACACACACCATGGATCTTCATGTTGTCCATGAACAAGTGACCCATCTATGTGCATAGAGAGATGAACTACCTCTTCAAAACTTGGGGTATTTGGACTTTAGTAAAAAAAAAACATAATGCAAAATAAATGGTTTTGGTGATCTGGCAATGTTATCCCTCTTTCGAGAAAGGTAGACTTTGAAACAAAAACTTATTTTTAAAGTCCAAAAGCCTTTATTTGGTCCTTATAAATAAAAACCCTGATAAACATGCCTCAATTCCAAAATCATTTGTTATATACAACTCTTTCAAGTTTTGATAATGGAAAGAACAACATAACGATTGATAAATTAACCGTTGAATATGAAAAATGGCCTCCTACAACCACTGATAATGGAAAGAACAACATAACGATTGATAAATTAACCGTTGAATATGAAAAATGGCTCCTACAACCACACAACCAGACCACTTGAGATCCAATTCATCAAATCCATCATTACAACTCAAACTAGTCAGTGATACAAGCCTCAACCTAACCATTTGAGACCCAATTCATTCAATCAATCATTAGAATTCAAATTGGTCAATTATATAAACCTCAAATTGGTCAGCGATACAAGCTTGGGTGAGCAGCTTAAAAAACATAACAAAGACAAGAAATTACTTGTGCGATGTAAGAAAACTTTAAATAGATGATTTATTCAATAAAAAAAAGAAAAATCATCATTGCATATTGGCTAGACCTTTATAAAAGAAAAAACCCTAATCATGCAAGATTCAACCTAATTAAAAATAAAAGTTTATTCAAATTCCAATCTTAAATATAAATAGCTAGCATATTCGGGCAATTCGCAATAATTGTATATATTCATATAGAATTAAAAATAAATTAAAATAAATATATTTTATTTAAATCATACTAATTATATCAAAATTAAAATCGAAATATTGAATATGTGGTTATTCTTAAAAATTGTCATGTGAACAATTTAGGATATTCTTAAGAGTTGTTTACATGAGTGTAATAATTGTAAATAAATACATGAGCGTCTTCTGGAAAATATGTTTAGGCTACTTTTAAAAGTTTTCGTGTAAAAAATTAAGGATATTTTCAAAATCAAGTAAACATTTAGGATATTCTAAAATGTTGTTATGTAGGATATTTTTTAATTTGTCATGTAAATAGTTGTACCACTATTAAACCACCCTAAAAGAAAAATGGAGATAAAATGGTAAAATGGGAATAATTAATAATTCACTAATTATTAAAAAATTTACAAATTAGATATAATTAATGAAATCAAAGTAGATTATAATATTCCTATAATAAAGATTAATTAATTATTAATAATTGCTTAGAATTATTAATTATTAAGAATTTAGGATTTAATTCCCAATCTTTTTTAGGGAGCACTTATTACCATTATCACGCATTAGAACTACATTTTGACAACTCATCCATTTGCTAACTATTTTATTCTATAATTTAATATTGAATGGATATGTCAGTAATTTCTTTGATGAAATGAATATTAGTATGAAAATGATCATGCATTAGGATTTGTATGTGCTATTGAATAAATATAGTTAATGCATGATATTTAATGAATTGAATATTAGATTTACTATTTTTAAACATTAGCAGTTCTATATGTAGTGAATGAGGTAGTGTGAATCTTCACATATACGAAAGGTTATAGAAGTTATTAAAATAAAAAATTTATTCTATTTAAACATCAATCACTCGTCAAGATTTCTATATGTAGTAAATGAGATTTGGTTAGGTGAATCTTCACATATACAAAAGTTATATAAGAAAGTATTAAAATATAAAATCATGTTTCATTTAAGCACCAATCACTCTAATAATTATTTATTTATTATGTTCTTCATTTTGAATTCGCATAGTCATTTTATTTATTTAATTGATAATTTTAAAGTTTAGAGTTTTTTTTTTTAATCTTAGTTCTCGTAAGTTTTGAATTTTTCACTCTAATTCATACGATATACAAAGGTTTCAGTATTTTAGCTTTTTAGAATTTGATTTACTTGGTTTGGTATTATAATCAAGTTCCATTTTAAATGGTTTGTCTTTTCATTATCTTTTAATGATTTATGTTATTTTTAATCTTATTTTAATATCTATTTTGATGCAAAGATTCTTTTGAGGAGCTATTGGTACTCCTACTATATGATAAAGCTTGATTACAACAAAGCATCTTCAACTTGGTGCATCACAAAAGAAATCAACATTTTGACATGTATCACTATTTCATTTTATGTTGAAATATGAAATGCAAAGAAAATAAGCTTATGGTTATATATATATATATATTGACTAAAGCAAGCTTCACATAAACTAAATTTTTCTAATACCAAATAGCCCCCAATCGAATATATGTATTATACATTGAGGGGAGTATTGGAGCAGGTACATAGCACCATAACAATATATATAACATGTAGATATTAGTTATTAAGCATTATAGTCCATACATAGGACTTATTCATGAGGATTTTAACTTTATTTGTATCGTAAAAAGCATATTGTGGCATGTATGATATATTATAAAACAATTTTATTTTATATTATAATTAATATATATATCTTATTTATTTATAAAAATAATAAACATAAAATTTAATTTTTATTTCAAATATTTTTTAAAGAAGATTCATAAATTAAATAATATTTAAATTTAATAGTTAATATATATAATTTAACTAGCTATTTATATATGCATATTCACTTTATTGGAATAGATTTAAAGTTTTATGTGCATGTATATTCAATAAATTGATTTTAATTTATTTATGTGAAATACACATATATGTTTACATACAAGTGTAGATTGTATAAAAGATGCAGCTTTCCATATTCCTCAAATAAATATTCTAAAACTAATATCCTTTTAAAATTAATATAAAAATTAGGAAGGGATTCTCAATAGTGATTCCCTTTTAATAAAACTTCTTACACCAAAATTATTAATTTTGTTGTACTAGTACTAGTAAGCCTATATATAGAGAGAGAGAAAGAGAAGAAAATCTCATCAACAATACTATTAGATACCTAAGTTGGAATAGCAAAGTTTAACTTATTTAAATTTCATATTAATAATCATTATTTTAATCGTACTTTAGTATACTTTGTGTATTCTAAATAAAATTATAACAGTATTACAAATCTAAGTGAGACTTTTATAGAATTTATAAGGCATTGAGAATATGTAGTTTTGTTTGCCCATTTAATATAGATTTGGCAATTTATATTTTATTTATTAATGTCAATAAAGTAAATAAAATACTTTCAACAAAGAAAAAAAAAACAGCAACAAATACCTTGGCGTGAAAGTGTCAAATAGATAAAGTTTTGGTAGTGCATAGTGTTGTCCAACATCATTCCAAATGTAGTTCATGATCATAAATTTTATATTGAGAAAGGTATGGGCTATAAGACTAGACTAACACATCATTCTAGAACAAAAAATGACTCTATGTGCAGCTCAAAAGAAACAGTTGACAACAATAAATGTTATTCTCACAATTAATTTCAACCGGATGTCTAATTTGGGTGATTGCTCCACACTTATTAAGATCTAGCTATTTAAACTCTTTGTGTAACATCCTAGCATATAAAACAATTTGTCCGTTTGTCCCTAATTCAATGAATTAACAAAATGTATCTCAAATAGATAATAGTTTCTTTCACGTGAGCATATCCAATTGCTATATATCTATGTTGCATCCCTGGGATTGTGTAGTTCATTGTGTGGCAAGAGATGGGCATCTACAAGAAGAAGCAATTGTGTGTTGTGTAAGGAGCCAATGAAGAAGATGTCCACAATAGTGTTTTGCCGGATGGTCACCTTTGGCTCTCTACCCATTGAACTTGTGTGCTTTTGTTTGTAAGGATTGGTTGAGATTGAGAATATCACCTTCAATTATTTTTTGGATTATCCCTTCCTCCCAAATCCCTTTAACTATTTTTTTGGATAACTCTTCCTCATATGTTGATTGCATAGTGCATTATATCTAGACATGGGATTACCATTTGTTTATGTAAGTTTGTGGATATGCATATGTTGCTTCTTGTATCTATCGATAGTTTACTCCATGGCTGTACATTTGAGGAGGCTTTTACACAAACGCATATATATATTCAAGAAGATGTATATATGTGTGTGAGAGAGAATATTATTACCATACCATGCAATAATACTCATTGTAAATTTAGATTTGTGATGTGATAGTTATATTTCGATTCACGGGAATGGAAGTATTCCCTTATGAACATACGATAACACCTTGTGAGACTAAAAAATAATCTAACCTCACACTCATATCTCATTCACTAATGGCCTACAATTTTTCCTCATCAATTGCAAACTTTGAGTGTCCCAATTGGTTTGTCTAAATGCACATTAGTTTTCTATGCGTATAACTAGTTTTAACTTTTATAGTTTTACTATGACTATTTTTTTTACTATGGAGGCTGATTATTGGTACTTACCAGCCCTAGATATAGTAGAAAACAAGCCCTATTGTAGCACTACTAAAGGTAATTAGAAAAAATATGACATCCTATTATGGAAAGAATAAGGTTTGGAAAGAATAAGGGTGAGAAGGTCTATGAGTAGGATGGATGGAAGATTAGGAAGAAAGAAAACTTTATCAAGAGGAACATGACGAAGGAAAAGGACATATAATAAGGAAAAGGTTGACGTAGCGAGAGAGTATGTTATAGTAGTTAAGGCAATGGAGAAGGGGTCTCCACGGTTGTTCTTTTGTACTTATGTTCAAAATAGAAAATGCATATTATAAGATCTCTTGTAGAATTAATGAATATGTTTAACAAAGCAATAACCAAAATTTGTTCTTGCCATTGACTTCAGTACCAGTCGTAATGGCACAGATAGGAGGTAAGTTGATATATGTATATTGAGAAGGATAAAAATAAAAGTGTATAACCTTTTCTAATTGTTTTAGAGAAGGTATTGGTTAAACAAGAAAATGTGAGTTTCCTTGTTTAACAAGAAATTTCCTAGGGATAGTTTGTTTCGGTGTCATTAGAAAACTCTTCCCTCATTTTCAATGTCCTAGTTAGATTTATAGTCAATTATATTAAATTCAATGTGTCAAATAAGGTTATAAACACCTATAAGGTTGACCTAACCCACTTGGGGCCTAATAAACACCTATAAAGTTCTAATCACTTGTAGGTGTGCACCAACCATTAAAACATTGGGACTTGAACTTAATGCCAGCATACTTATGTAAACAGAAAACGAAAAAGGGATTGCATCACATACATTAAGTAATATATTAAGTAGAGTAGGTGTGAGGCAAACATGTAAAAAATTGAGAGTTCCTTCCTCCCACCGACATAATCTTAACTTGTGTTGTGAAGGCACACAACAACCCTCCAAAAAAGAAAATATTTATAGCTTAATGAGCAATTGTAACTATTTAACTAGCATTTAATAATAATTAATTAATCTTTATTATTAGAATATTCTTTCAAATATTCTATGTTTAAAGAAAGAATGCATAATTAATTTTTAGGAATCCTTTTATTAGAAGATACAATTATTTATTACTCTCAACCTCAAAATATATACATTCTCTTGTAGATTTGCTAATTGTGATGCTTTCAACGCTTCTCGACATGCACACGTTTTTAATGAATTTAACATGTATGATGATGGATGTTGACAATTTTCGATTAGGAGAATATATTTTGTCTTACTATAATTATTTCTATTTTAGCTTAAAAATTTGGTAACCTTTTGATGAAAGGCTTATTAAAAAGTTTTAAAGCATGACTTAAAGTCAAGTTCCTCTGAATCATATTCTTCGACAGAAGTAGGTGGTGGAGGTCCCAATAAATTCAAACCGGTAAAGTCTTCGGATTTCATGGGTTCAAAGGATTACAAGGTTTTGAATGACTGGTTGTATGATATAGAAAGCTATTTTGAGGCTGCTTCCATGAGAAAGACAGAAAAGGTTGCATGTGCCAAGCAGTTTCTTAAAGGAGAAGCTAAGACTTGGTGGCGGATTGTTAAAGTGAATGTGGATTGCGTGTTGACCTAGCACTTTGTCAACAGGGAGTTCGGGGAAGCCCAATGGACCACGCTCATCAATTCGAAAGTGTACGACAATTGGCGCCAAATATGAGCGATGATGAAGCTCGAAGTTGCTTCATGACTAGCTTGAATAAAAAGACGCGAAGGGAAATCTTAAGGTACAAGTCAACAAGTTATCGGGAATCTCAAGAGGCAGCTCTAAAGGTTGCTTATGGCATGTCATTAGAAGATTTGTAAAAAGGAGGAAGCAGAACCTAAATTGAGGAGGTTTTCTCCAAAGTCTGGGTTCATAAGGTTTGATAGGCGGCCAGATCAATCACCATTGAATTGAAATGCAAGTCCCTTTGTCGGTAGTTCTAAGTTTTTTGATACATCAAGACCCATCGGATCTCGAAAACCGTTAGCGTTACCACCACCTCAGCAAGCCAAGGGCTCAACTCCAAAGTCTGCTCCCTCGTAATCCGCAGGCAGGGTTCGTACATGTCACAATTGTAACAAGCCTGGTCATTTCGCTAGAGAATGTCAGGCACCTTCACAACAATCAGGTCATTTCAAGGCGATGGTAGAAGAGGAAGTTGCTAAACCAGAAACACTTGAAGATCCGGAAGATGAGTCAGAAGAGGTAATGTTGTGCCAGACACAACCTACCTTATTCATTATTCAAGACAAAACTGACCCTTTGCTATATTTGACAGGAAGGATACAAAGGGATCGAGTCTGAATAATGATCGATACTGGAGCAACATACAACTTCATATCAACTAGTCTAGCTTGTCAATTGAATTTGGATGTAATAAAGATGTATAAAATAAAGATCAATTTTGGCAAAGGTTCTCAAAATACTAATAATATAGCAAGGGCAGTTCTTGTCTAAATCAAAGATTGGAAGGCTCAGTTAGACTTAGTTATCTTGAATATAACAGGGTTTGACATTGTTTCAGGTATGAAATGGTTTCATATACATGTAGTCAAAATCAGAGGTTTAAAAATAATGCATGTTGTAACTAAAGTGGGCATGATACGTGAAAATGGGAATATAAAATAAATTACTAATTAATACTTAAGTTTTAATTATTAATTAATTATTTAATTAATATGTAATTAAGCCTTAAATATTAATTAATTAATAAATTAATCCTTCAATAACCTTACTTAGTGAGAAATATTCCTAAAATATCTTAGAATATTCATATTATTCTAAAAATAGTTTACAATAATTAAAAAATACTATCAAACATAATTACAAATGAAATCATTTTCTTATCAACATGTTAATTTTTTTATAAATATTTTCTTCCTATCATATAGAGAAATCTTCTCATTTTGTTTAAATCATCACTCTCCGGATTAATCAAATCATTTTGATCAATATTTTAATGTTGTTACCACCATCTAACACTCTCACGAATGCAATTGGGAGTTGCCATCCTTGTTAATACATAAGATGTGATAAGAGAAGGTCTGCATAAAGGCTCATTTAAAAATTGACGTTCCTTAAGAATAATATTATAAAGCGCCCAGTTGCTATCCTTCATTTTATAAAATTCAAAATCACGAGAAAGAAAAGCTTTAGAAAATATTTGATACGGTGGATATTGCTCACAAAAGTTTTTGAGATTCTTCTTTTTGAGGCACGTATCCAAGTAATTCACTAGCTCATCCATGATATCGGTATCAGAATATGGGTCGAAAGTGATTGGATGAATACAAGCAATGTTTTGGTTGAGGATAGCCTTCTGAGGAGAGTCGTTATCACTAACATATGTGCGTTCTTCATTATCCTTAAGCGACTGATCTCCTCATGAGTCCCAATAATCTTTCATTCTTGAAGAAGTATGGCTTGCTTTTTTTTTTACATTGTAAAATTCGAAAGGTTTATAAACATACTTAGTCAAAAATCCAATCTTACGAATCACCTCTTTGCAACACTACAATGTTTCTTAAGCAAATTTAACAGCGGTGTCAACTTGTGAATTTGCATGCATGACCAAATCCCCACAAGCACACCATCTCCTTAAGCTTTTAAAAGAGACAGTTCAACCCTGGACGAAAAATAATATCATATCAAAATTTACCATGACAAGGAATGAAATCTCCTTGTTTGATTTTTTTTCCTATCCTCGGGCCTTTGTCGATGAAGCAGAACACCATTGACATCCAACAACACAATATGGCCACGAGTAACATGGGATAGCGTTGCCTCTTGAATACTTTGCAACTCACTTGTTTACTCCCTTTCACATTTACTCTTGAAACTATCTCGTTGCCTATCCCTTTATCATTTAATTGTACATCATCCTTACAAGATTCAAATATTGCAGGTGCTGAAGAAATTGATTTTGGAACAGAAGCTAATAGAAGTGGTGATGAAAAAACTGAAGTGGTCCCTATGGTAATGATGTTTTGAGCTGCATTATTATCTATTTTCTCTAAGGGTTGGCATTTCCGTGCCAGCCCACTTACTCATTTAGGTAAACAGGGGGGGGGTCCGTCACATAAATAAGGTAGAGTATATGTAGTGAGGCTTCCTAGGTTCAAGAGAGAGCTCGTTAACCTCCTACCGGTGCAAGCTAAGCTTATGTCATCAAGGTGCAACCCTCCGTTGTGCCGCCTAAACTTCCACACGATAGGGGTACAACCCACCCTAGGGTTAGACTATCCTTATCGTTGGCAGGATCTTGCCTTTGAGATAGGGGCACGTCACTTCCAAGGAGTTAGTCAGATTCCTTGGTCTGAAAACCTGCCCGCAAGCTCAAAGACATTGCCCGAGTTCACGTTCCGCAAACTAGTGGTTGAGGCCTTGCTCCGGCTGCCTCAACCACGCCAAGCTAGGACGACACCTAAAGCTCGGCTAGTCCGTGTATCCTGATTCACAAGGTAAGTCTCGTTTGTGGACTTAGTCAGCTAGGGGTTGACTTCCTAAGGCTTGGGTTCCTAATACAGGTTACTTACCAGGTTCTGTGGGGTTTCCAAGAGAGGGGATTCCAGGGTTGGCACCTGGCAAGCCGCCTTTGTGGCACCAGGTAAAAACTCTGACAATTGGTATCAGAGCAAGTTCTCTGCGGTCAGTAGGACTGCCTTAAGTTGTAGGGTGTTTCAATGTTTAGATANCACCTGGCAAGCCGCCTTTGTGGCACCAGGTAAAAACTCTGACAATTGGTATCGGAGCAAGTTCTCTGCGGTCAGTAGGACTGCCTTAAGTCGTAGGTGTTTCAATGTTTAGATAACTCTAAATTCTTGATATACTCTATTGCTTTGGTTGACATGTCTGTATTCTGCGCAGAGAGTTTGATCCTGTGAGTTGTCAAACTTCGGAGAACACTTGCTCAGTGAGTCGGCGTGAGATTCTAGGTATGTCCGAAAGTCTTATGCTAGTTAAGCTGATGTGTGTGGGTGTACAACCTGTGCAGGGTGTTTCCAGTTTCACATTGGGAATATTCCAAGCATATTCTCCGAGTGTTGAACTAGGGTTCAATACGATGAGCAAAGAAAGCAACCAGAGCCTGAGGCAGAGAGGGCTGTCGCAGAGGCTCAAAATGAGGAGATGGATGAGGCTGATCCAGGTCGACCCCCTAGGTTAGACAACGACCTGGTTGGCGAGAAATAATGATGGATGCCCTAAACGAACTTCGAGGGGATGTTTGGGTTGAACGACCGAATCGATAATGTTGCCGTTCGGATTCCACGAATACGCAGTGCCAGACGTTCCGCAACCAGACACACGGAAAAAGAAGAAGAAGCATGACTCAGAGTCAGGTTCCTCTGAATCAGATTCTTCGACGGAAGTAGTGGTGGAGGTCCCAGTAAATTCAAACCGGTAAAGCCTTCGAATTTCATGGGTTCAAAGGATTACAAGGTTTTGGATGACTGGTTGTATGATATGGAAAGCTATTTCGAGGCTGCTTCCGTGAGAAAGACAGAAAAGGTTGCATGTGCCAAGCAGTTTCTTAAAGAAGAAGCTAAGACTTGGTGGCGAATTGTTGAAGGTGAACGTGGATACCGAAACAGCTGGAAGCACATGAAAAAGGAGATCAAAAAGCAGTATATGCCGGATGATCTCGGTTTGCGATTGCGTGCTGACCTGGCACTTTGTCAACAGGGAGTTCGGGGAAGTCCTATGGACCACGTTTATCGATTCGAAAGTGTACGGCGATTGGTGCCAAATATGAGCGATGATGAAGCTCGAAGTTGCTTCATGGCTAGCTTGAATGAGAAACGCGAAGAGAAATCTTAAGGTACAAGCCACAAGCTATCGGGAATGTCAAGAGGCAGCTCAAAAGGTTGCTTATGGCATGTCGTTAGAAGACTTGTACAAAGGGGAGGAAGCAAAACCTAAACCAAGGAGGTTTCCTCCAAAGTCTGGGTTCAGAAGGTTTGATAGGCGACCAGATCAATCGCCATCAATTCGAAGTGCAAGTCCCTTTGTCGGCAGTTCCAAGTTTTCGGACACATCAAGACCCACCGGATTTCGGAAACCATTGGCGTTACCACCTCCTCAGCAGGCCAAAGGATCGGCTCCAAAGTCTGCTCCCCCGCGTTCCGCAGGCGGGGTCGTGAAATGTTATAATTGTAACAAGCCTGGTCATTTTGCTAAAGAGTGTCCGGCACCCTCACAACAATCAGGACATTTCAAGGCGATGGTAGAAGAGGAAGTTGCTGAACCAGAAACGCTTGAAGATCCGGAAGATGAGTCAGAAGAGGTAATGTTGTGCCAGACACAACCTGCCTTATTCGCTATTCAAGACAAAACTGACCCTTTGCTATATTTGACAGGAAGGATACGAGGGGACCGAGTCCGAATGATGATCGATACTGGAGCAACATACAACTTCATATCGACTAGTCTAGCTCGTCGATTGAATTTGGATGTAATAAAGATGTGTGAAATAAAGATCAATTTTGGCAAAGGTTCTCAAAATACTAATAATATAGCAAGGGCAGTTCCTGTCCAAATCAAAGATTGGAAGGCTAAGCTAGACTTAGTTGTCTTGAATATGACGGGGTTTGACTTTGTTTGGGTATGGAATGGTTCCATAAACATGTAATCGAAATGAGGGGTTCCGGAGATAATCGAATCACGCTTGCAGCAGATAAAGAAGCATTAGAAACGACTCAAATGGAAACGCTAACTGATAAGGATTGGAATCCTATGTTCCTTACCTTAACTCAGTTGCGTAAGGCAGTTAGACATCGGGAACGTGTGTTTCTTGCAATGGTTTTGGATACTGGTGAAGTCAAAATAGGAGATGGTCAAGAATGTTCCTAACCTATTTTGGAAGTCTTGAACATGTTTAAGGATGTGTTGCCAGAAGACTTGCCGCCTGAGTTACCTCCACGTCGAGTTGTGGACCACAGATAGAGATTTTGCCAGGTTCGTCTCCACCGGCAAGAGCCCCATATCGGTTGAATCCTCAAGAGTTAGTAGAATTGAAGAGACAGCTGACAGAATTGATAGGTCGAGGACACATTCGACCTAGTCGATCACCATATGGTGCACCTATCTTGTTTGTAATGAAAAAGGATGGTACGATGCGAATGTGTGTGGACTATCGAGCGAACGCGATAACTATCAAAAATAAGTATCCTCTTCCACGAGTGGACGACTTATTTGATAGGCTATCAAAGCAAAGTATTTTTCAAGAATAGACTTGAGATCGGGTACCATCAGATTCGGGTAGCAGAGAATGACATTGAGAAGACCGCTTTTCGAACGCGTTATGGATCATTTGAGTTTCTAGTCTTGCCATTCGGGTTGTGCAATGCTCCAGCAACTTTTTGCACAATGATGGATGATGTGTTTAGAGACTATCTAGACGAGTTCGTAGTGGTGTATATTGATGACATTCTGATTTTCAGTTCGACAATTGAGAACATGTGGAACACTTAGAAAAAGTGTTTCAGAGGTTGAGAGAGAACCAGTTGTATGCTAAAGAAAGCAAGTGCGCATTTGGTCAAACCAAGATAGATTTCTTGGGACACTTGATCTCAGGTGGGGAGGTTGCCATGGACCCAAAGAAAATTCAAGCTATTACTGAGTGGATGACTTTAAAAGACGTGCATGAAGTTAGATCATTTCTTGGTCTGACAGGGTATTACCGAAGATTCATAAAGGGTTACTCGGAAATAGCGGCCCCATTGACAGATCTTACGAAAACATTCCATGGCATTGGACTCCAGAGTGCCAACGTGCGTTCGTCAAACTCAAAGAGGCTATCTCTTCTGAGCCAGTTTTGCAGTTGCCCATCTTTGAAGATCCCTTTGAAGTAGAATGTGACGCTTCCGACTTTGCAATTGGTGGTGTATTGCAACAAAAGGACATCCAGTGTCCTTTTCTCGAAGAAGTTAGATGCCGCGCAAACTCGATGGCCTACTCACGAAAAGGAGATGTATGCTATTGTTGCTTCCTTGGAGTATTGGCGTCATTATCTTCCAAGTCATGGCACTGTGGTTTGGACAGATAGTGTAACTCTAAGGTATTTTGAAACGCAGCCGAAGCTATCACCAAGTATGCTAGATGGCAGCAGAAGTTGGCACGATTTCAGCCTGAAATCAACATAAGCGGGAAAGGACAATGTGGTAGCTGATGCACTCAGTAGAAAGGGTCATCTTCGTATTATGTCAGCACCCATGTCAACTTTGGTGGATGAATTTGTGACGGCGTATCCTCAGGACAAGTTTGCTAAGGAAGGCTTTGAGCCTGGTGAAAGAGGAAACAAGTTCATCAATTACGAAGAGATGGTAATATTCCAGCAGGAATAGAAAGTCGAATGGATGCACTCAAACAGGCATTTTGCACGAGATGGAGTTCTTTATTATAAAGAAAAGAGACTCTATGTTCCAGAAGGGACATGGAGGGAGAGGCTATTAAGAGAGCATCACGACGTTCCTTTGGCAGGACATGGTGGAAGGCATAAGACGTTGGCTTTGTTGAAACAGGGATTCTATTGGCCGGGTATGATAGATGATGTTGCCAAGTATGTCAAGACATGCCCCACATGTCAACAAGTAAAGAGCGATCGCAAAAACGAGCTGGGAAGTTGCAGTGTATACCGATTCCAGAGCGGCCATTTCAAAGTGTTACTTTGGACTTTATCATGGGATTGCCAAAATCTTGTGGTTTTAATGCTCATGGTGGTAGTCGATCGATTTTCAAAGGTTGCTCATTTCATTCCAACTGTAGAGACAGTGAATGCAATTCAAGCAGCAAAGTTGTTCTTCCACGAAGTCATAAGAGTGCGCGGACTACCGGAAACCATGATCTCAGATCGGGATCCTCGGTTTACGGGAAGTTTTGGGGAACGTTGTTTAAGCAGTTTGGTACGATGCTCAAGTTTAGTACAGCTTACCATCCGCAAACTGATGGTCAACGGAGAGGGTGAACCGACAAGTCGAGGACTATCTCAGATGCTATGTTCAAGGTGATCAACTTGATTGGGCTGAACACTTAGATATGGCTGAGATATGTTACAATAACTCGATGCACACTGCAATCGGATGTAGCCCGATGGAAGTGTTAACTGGGAATAAGGGTGGTATTCCTCAGAGTATGGTGTTACCGAAAGACGATAGCAATCGAGTTCCATCTGTAGCAGAGTTCACGGGACAATTGTATCGAACATGGGAAGCTGCTCGTCAAGCGATGGCTGCAGCACAGGAAAGGTATCGTCAGCAGTACGATAAGCATCGGCGGGATGTAGAGTATCAGGTTGGGGATATGGTATTGTTGAGTACCAAAAACCTGAAGGTTCCAATGACTCTTTCGAGGAAGTTTCTATCGCACTACATAGGTCCATACAAGGTGGTGAAGCAAGTAGGGAAAGTGGCTTATGAGTTGGATCTTCCTCCGAGTTGGGAACAATACACAATGTGTTTCATGTCAATTTGCTCGAGCCATTCCACAAAGATGAGAAACATCCGCAAAGATATGAAAACTTACGTCCGCCCCCTGAGCTGGTTCATGAAGGTACGGAGTACGAAGTCGAATCCATATTGGGCAAAAGGAAGGTTTATGGACCGCGAAAACGTAAGTTTGAGTATCTCGTCAAATGGAAAGGCTATCCGCGTGCGAATCGACATGGGAACCATTGGAGAATCTACAAAACGCGATGGAGTTGGTGAATGAGTTTGAGGCAAGGTCTCAAACTAATTAAGGAATAAAGTTATTTCTTCTTAACCTAGGGGCCGACAGACAACATTAACTAGAGGCCTCCGATATAAATTCTAGTTAACTAAAAGAAATTAACTAACTTGTTGTCTGTGTCGGGTGACAGACTTTGCAGACGTGCAAAAGGTCTCCAAATGACTTCTTGTCGCAGGTGGTACCTCCGGCAGCTGAGTTCTCACTCAGTGAACGACGGTTCTGAAGTATTTGGCTTCGCGTAATGCAAGGGGGGTAATAAAACTTGTGAACTTTTTGCTGACTCCGCATAGAGTGATTAGCGTTAGTTTTCAGTTAATTTTTCCTAACCTAGTCTAGTCTTGGAGTTAGACGTCAACGAGGACGTTGACATTTTCAAAGGCGGGGAGTGTGTCATAGTTTTTACTATGACTCGACCCTTTACTTTGGGGTTTGACTGTTGTTACCTACTGGATTATGTGACGAACCCTAGATGTAGAAGAAACAGGCCCGCATAGTGCACTTGGGTATCTAGTGATGGTCCGGCCGGGTGTCGTTAGGTATTTGCAAGAAACTCTAGGCGAAGCTAGCACTTCCATTTAGAGAACCCTCCCCCGTTTTGACGTTCCAGGTTAGGGTTCTTTGCAAATTATAGCTTGTCAAAATAAGGGTTAGGGACACCCCTAGGGTTGACCTAACCCTAGGGTTGCCCTAACCCCACGTCCTAAACCCCCCCCTAGGGGTTAGGTTTAGGATTAGGTTAGGACAACCATTTTCTCTAAGGGCTGGCATTTCCGTGCCAGCCCACTTACTCACTTAGGTAAACAGGGGGGGGGGGTCCGTCACATAAATAAGGTAGAGTATATGTAGTGAGGCTTCCTGGGTTCAAAAGAGAGCTCGTTAACCTCCTACCGGTGCAAGCTAAGCTTGTGTCGTCAAGGTGCAACCCTCCGTTGTGCCGCCCAAACTTCCACACGACAGGGGTACAACCCACCCTAGGGTTAGACTATCCTTATCGTTGGCAGGATCTTGCCTTTGAGATAGGGCACGTCACTTCCAAGGAGTTAGTCAGATTCCTTGGTCCGAAAACCTGCCGCAAGCTCAAAGACATTGCCCGAGTTCACGTTCCGCAGAACTAGTGGTTGAGGCCTTGCTCCGGCCGCCTCAACCACGCCAAGCTAGGAACGACACCTAAACTCGGCTAGTCCGTGTATCCTGATTCACAAGGTGAGTCTCGTTCGTGGACTTAGTCAGTTAGGGTTTGAGTTCCTAAGGCTTGGGTTCCTAATACGGGTTATTTACCAGATTCCGTGGGGTTTCCAGAGAGGGGATTCCAGGGTTGGCACCTGGCAAGCCGCCTTTGTGGCATCAGGTAAAAACTCTGACAAATGTGCATGTGTGTGCATATGTGTCTCTGTAAGTGCTTTTAATGCGTGTGCACGTGTATATATAAATTTTCTGATTGTGTTTATATGTGTGCAAAACAAACATCGAATAATTAAGAAAATAATATTAATAAACACACTATGAACATATTTTAAATTATACATAATAATATGATTTATCTAATATATAGCCATATATAGTTTTAATAATATATATTAATTTAATATTGATAATAAGTTTAACACTAGAATATTCTTGAAATAATAAGAATTTAATCGAGAAAATCCCATTAATATATACAAATGTAGATCAAGTATTGAAATAATTAACTAAATTAATATGATAATCATGTTTAATATTGGAATATTCTTGGATAATAAGAAAATAATAAAGAATATCCCATTAATATAAAAAAAATTAATTACTCAAGTAATTAAGAAAATGATGTTAATATACACACTATGAACATATTTTAATTATACATAATAATACATCATTTTATCTAATATATAGCCATATATAGTTTAAATATATATATTAATTTAATATTGATAATAAGGTTTAACATAGGAATATTCTTGAAATAATAAGAAATTAATTGAGAAAATCCCATTAATATATACAAATGTAGAATAATTACTGAAATAATTAAGAATAAGACTAATTTAATTTTGATAATCAGGTTTAATATTGGAATATTCTTTCAATATTAAGAAAATAATAAAGAATATCCCATTAATAGTAGGAAATGTAAATTAATTACTAGAGTAATTAAGAAAATAATAATAATAAATAGACTATGAATATATTTTAAAATAATACATAATAATATATCAATTTATTTATTTATAAGTATATATATTTATAATATATATTTAATAATATATATTGGAATATTTAGAATGTAGAATAATTACTAAAATTTCGTAATATTAAACAGCTTGAATCACTTGAATGACATTAAATGCAATTTTAAAACACTAATTGGAATTGGAGAGTATATATGTCAGACTGTCGGTTATTTGTTTTAACTCATCTTAAATTTTCTTTTTTGTTATTTTCAAAAAATTTCGAATTTCTAACATAGTATTGTCGGTCTGACATGTAAATTTGAAAATGCATTTAATTTCTCACTCAAATTCAGATCTGGTTCTCTCCACTCAAGGATTTCTTCATTTCTTTATTTTTCACTCTTCAGATTTTCTTTTTTCTTCTTAGTGATCAGCTCAGGAACGACATTAAATTGGGTGTGCTATTATTTATAGGAAAGCACGGCGCCTTCAGTGCTGTTTACAAGTAAGTATTATAAACAAATTTAGATATAGTTATAAAGATTCACTCTCTTACATTCTCTCTTAAATTTAGAATTTAAGGGTTTAGGAATGCATTAGGATATAATATATTCTATTAGTGATTTATCCTTTTAAATATACTTCTAACTTAATATTCTCGGTTAGTCAGGGTGGCGGGATTAATCCGGCCATTTTTTTTTTGCCTCTTCGAAGAGGTGGCGGGAATAATCCCGCCACTATCTCTTTAATAGCTATGGCAGAATTAGTCCGAGCAATGCTTCTCCACTTTTTTAAAAAGAGCGGCGGGATTAATCCCGCCGATAACTCTCTTAACTGATAAAGAGTTACTTGAATTTATTAGAAAGAGTTATCTGCAGGATTAATCTCGCCAAGCATTTTAGGAGGCAGAGAAGGGGTGGTGTCAAGCCACGATCTAGGAACCAGGAAGAGAGCGGGATTCCAAGAACATGAAGGCTTGACTCAGGAGCAGGACCGAGAGTAGGACAGGAACTAGGAACAGGAACAGGACGGATCCAGGAGCAGAATAGGAAACAAGACAAGAACAAGACAAGATGAAATTGATCGTAGTAAGACTGGTGTTGATAGTAACTGATTGTACAACAATTAGAACTTTTATGAGAGCTAATCTAGGCATGAGTGCTAAAAGTGGTTGCATGCATGCAGAGGCTAAGATGAGTCCACATGTCCCTTATCCTCTAGGCATATCCTGTGGCATATCTTATAGGAATATCCTGCAACCATATCCTGTGTTCGGAATCCTGGTAGGAATATCCTGTAGGAAAGTCCTGCAACTGTATCCTATGTCTGGAATCCTGGTAGGAATATCCTGTAGGAAAGTCCTGCAATCGTATCCTGTGTCTGGAATCCTGGTAGGAATATCCTGTAGAAAAGTCCTGCAACCCGTATCCTATATCCGAAATCCTATATCCTATATTGGGTCGTGACAGCACCTCCTCCCTACGACGAGTTCCACGAGTCTTGGGACCTAGTTTAGCAAGATAATACCGATGGAAGGCAGCAACCTTGGAAGAAGCATGGAGTAAGTTGGATGCAGGTTCCCAAGTGCGATCAGTAGGCAAATAACCTTTCCAATCCACCAAGTATTGGAGTTGGTGGCGATGAAGACAAGAATCAAGGATGGCTGTAACTTCGT
Source organism: Selaginella tamariscina (assembly GCA_003024785.1). Lineage (NCBI taxonomy): Eukaryota > Viridiplantae > Streptophyta > Lycopodiopsida > Selaginellales > Selaginellaceae > Selaginella > Selaginella tamariscina. Next base: position 59,365 of record PUQB01000266.1, read on the forward strand.
ACTCAAGTTCAGTGTCAATGACCACAGGAGGGGGAGGAGAAGAAGCACGACTGGGAAGAGAAGAAGGATGATACAGCTCCAACAAGGAGGTGCGAAACACATGATGAAGTTTCACCGTAGATGGTAACTCAAGTCGGAAAGCTACAGGATTGACCTCTGCCACAATCCTGTAAAGGCCCAATCGTTGAAAATCCAACTTAGAAGAAGGCCTATTGGTGTGAATATGTTGGAAGAAGCCACACGAGATCACCAATCTTGTATGCATGTGCCGGATGACGGTGAGCATCAGCATGATGCTTGTATCGTTCCTATGCCTGCTGAAGATGAACCTGGAGATCATCCTGTACCTGACGAAGATGCTGGAGATGGTCCTGTACTGCAGGAGCGGAAGAAGGAGAAGCGGGAGGAGCAAAGTCAAAACGTGGATGGTGGCATGTAAGAGCAAAGAAAGGTGTCTGTCATGTAGATGCATGAACGGAGTTGTTGTAGGCAAACTCTGCCATTGGAAGAAGGTCCAACCAGTTGTCCTGCTGATAACTGATGAACAACGAAGATACTGTTCCAAGGTTTAAATTGTGCATTCGGACTGCCCATTAGTTTGCGAATAATATCCTAAAGAAAGATCCGCTTTAACCTGTAGACTCCGAAGAAGCTCTCGCCAAAACTTGGACATGAATTGTGGACCTCGATCGGAAACAATGCTCTCAGGAAGATCATGATGTCGGAACACTTCACGGATCACCAACTCAACAGTTGTCTGACCTGTAGCTGTCTTGTTGCAGGGTAGGAAATGAGCCTGCTTAGTGAAACGGTCAACCACCACAAGAATTGCATCGAATCCACGAGAAGGAGGAAGATCTGTGAGAAAATCCATAGAAATGGATCTCCAAGGAGCAAAAGGAACAGGAAGAGGACGGAGAAGACCAGAGGGTGCATGATGAGGCATCTTCGACCTATTACAAGTGTACAACTCCGTACAAACCTTTCCACAAAACCTCGCAACCCAGGCCACCAATAGTTGCGAGTCACCAATTCCACTGTCTTGGCCACACAAAAATGTCTTGTAGCCGGGGTATCATAACAATCCTGTACCACACGAGTCCTGGAAATACCAACAGGAATGTACAGGAAACCTTCCCGGTACAGGAGCCCATCCTGTATGGCAAACAACTTGTAGTCTGAATGGGAACTGGAGGAAGAGGAACTTGCAATGTCAAGATGAATGTGTGAGAATACATTCTTTGCCAAGTCGTCTGTAGCCAACTGCAAACGGATGTCCGTAGGAGTGTTGAATTTGCTGGAGCCTGATGAACCTGTAGTGCCGCAAGCCGGAAACGATTAGGACCCAACAACACTTGTCTTTAATAGTCATGGGATCGGTGCAAGGTAAGAGCACCTAGACAATGCGTCCGCCTTGCCATTTCGAAAACTGGGCCTGTAGACGATGACAAAATCAAAACATGATAGGAATTCCGCCCACCTAGCCTGTCACCGACTGAGGACTCGAGCCGTTTAGAAATACTCCAGGTTCTTGTGATCCATAAGAACTTGTACAGGATGCGCAGCACCTTCCAGGAAATGCCGCCACTCCTCAAACGAATCCACAATGGCCTTAAGTTTCTTGTCATGAATCTCGTAATTGATTTCCGCCGAAAGGAACTTACGAGAGTGAAAAGCTACATGATGAAGCAACTTGTCTTCTCCAACTTGTGATAGGACGGATCCTACTGCAAAATCCGAGGCATCTGCTTCAACGAAAAAAGGATGAGAAGGGTCAGGATGTACTAAATTGGAGTTGTCGTGAAGGCGTCCTTGAGTGTTGTGAATGCATGTTCCGCCTTGTCGGACCAAGAGAAAACCCATGTGCGCTTAGTGAGTTCCGTGAGTGGAAGTACACGTTTGGAGAAATCCTGTATGAACCGCCTGTAGAAGTTTGCAAAGCCAAGGAAACATTGTACATCTCGTACAGACTTGGGCCTCTCCCACTCCACGATGGTCTTCACCTTGTGCATGTCCATGGAAACGCCAACAGGAGAGACGATGTAGCCCAAGAACTCCACAGAATCCCTATCGAAAAACACTTCTCCAACTTCGCATACAGGCCATGGTCGCGAAGCCGCTGTAGAACTAATTGTACGTGCTTGTCATGTGCCGCTTGGTCCTTGGAGAAAATCAAAATGTCGTCGAGGTAGATCACCACACTGGTCCAAGAAGTCACAAAAGATGTCGTTCACCATGTGTTGGAACACGGCTGGGGCATTGGTAAGGCCGAAGGGCATCACCGTGTACTCGAAATGTCCATACCTTGTACGAAAGACAATCTTCCACTCATTGCCTGGACGAATCCGTACAAGGTTGTAGGCCCCTCGTAAGTCGATCTTCGTGAACACCTTTGCTCATCGCAGCTGATCGAGAAGTTCCAAGATCAATGGCAACGGTACCGATTCCGAATGGTGATTTGATTCAAACCCCTGTAGTCCATAACCAAACGTAAACTCCCATCCTTCTTCTTGACAAAGAAGATATGCGCTCCTGTAGGGACTTTGAGTGATGAATGAAGCCGGATGCCAAGTTGTCCTCGATGTACTGACGAAGAACCTCCAACTCTGTGGGTGACAATGCATAAATCGGTCCGAACGGTGGAGTCTTTACTTCCGCAAGATGAATAGGATAGTCATAGGACTGTGAACAGGAAGAACTGCAGCCTTGTGCTTGTCAAAAACGTCCTTAAAGTCGTGGTACTTGGATGGTAGGGAAGAAGGAGGAGAAGGAGAAGGAGTAGGAGAAGGAGATTGAAAAACAGGAGTCAGATACAGGAAAGGTAGAAGAGACGTAGGAGTTACTTGAAAGGCAAAAAGGTGGAAGGAGCAGGATCAATGGCGAGTTCATGCATGGTAGTGGTAAGAACTCGGAGAGGAGAAGGAGGGAGCTGTGACTGAAAAAAAAGAAGGATCTTGGGGGTGGAACAGAAGCAGAGTAACAGAAAGAGGCATGTTTGGAAAGAACCTATGTGGATGTTGATGAGTGTACAGGATTGGAAGAATCCTGTACAGGAGTCCGTGGTTGCGCAGGAGTGGGGAAAGCCTGCGAATGTGCTGACAAATCAACAGGAGGTGGATCCTGTTGAGGAGGAACCTTTGACACTGATACAGGATTGAAAGAACCTTGTACAGGAAAACGCAAACTTACAGGAGTGAAGAGAGCCTGCAGATGTGCTGAGGAACTGACATGAAGTGAATCATGTCAAGGAGGAGTCTTCAACACTGGTACAGGAACAGGCACGGTCAATCTTGTAGCTTGTACTTCCTCAGATACTAAGGATGTATCCTGCACACAGGAAGGTACAGGATTGATCCTAACTATCGGAGAGGAAAACGTGAGCGTTCTAGACCTCCAGTCCATCTGCGGATTTGCAACAACAAACCATGGCATGCTCAAAAGATGGGATCGACCGAGTCTTGATCAAGTTGAAGGAAATTGTACAGTTGAATGTGCCATGACTACAGGAGAGAGGTTCGGTAGCATGGTAACTACGCCAAAAGCAATCAGACGCCCATCGGCCACTTCGACAGGAACTGCACGCTTCAACTTCACCACCGAAATGCCATGTTGAGTTGCAAAAATGTCATCCATGAAGCATGCATTTGCACCAGTGCTAACAAGGCAAACTCCTTGAGCTCTCGATTATTAAAATGAATGTGTACAAGAAACTTGAGTGATAGAATGGTATGAGCAGCACCAATGGAGCTTGCACCTACGTCCAACTTCGCGGCTCCTAGACGAAGTGGACATTGGAGTTTTCCGACTGAACTTCAGCTTCAACTTCACGTGTCTTGAAGTTCTTGGCTTTAATAGCAATCTGCCACCTTGTGTCCTGCTCCACCACAATACAAGCACACGGCGACGTTGCTTCTCAGTAGCGAAAAGAGAGCCACGCTTGGATTCTCAACCTCCATAGGAACTACTCCAGAAAATGGTGCAGGAACATGTACCACAGCTGCAGGATTGGTTTGCAGGAACTGCTGACGGATCTTTCCTGACGACGCTCAAACAAACGGTTGTCGCAATGAACAGCTTGTTACATGATCTCCGTTAATGTTTGGGCATCCGGTAATGTAAGGAGAAGGTCCTTCACGTCATCCCTCAACCCAAAATGGAAGTGTTCGATCAATGCAGTCTCGTCCCATGGAATGTTCATGCAAAGTTGCTGAAATTCGGATGCATAGACGGAAGCTGGTTGGATCCTTGAGTGAGCTTCCGTAACTTTGTGCATGCGGAATGGTACTTATCAGGATCTCCAAAGCAGGCTTCAAAGGCAGCCACAAAACCTTCAAAGTCTTCCATCAATGGGTCGTCACGCTCCAGCAAGGGGGCGACCCAAGCCCGTGGAGATCCCACTTAGTAAAGATGCCAAAAGACCACCTTTTGAGCATCAGTCGAGTAGCGGCGTGGTTGCATGCGGATTAAGAGCCGGATCTGATTCAGGAAACCTTGGAAATCGGCACGATTGCCACTGAACTTTTCTGGTATGCTGATCTTTGACTCTGAAGAAAGTTTATAATGAAGAGGGAACCACCAATGCCTGAGAGAGAGCCCCTGTGCAGCAGCCTTGGAGGATGCATCAGTAGCTGCATGCGCCGCATTGGTGGAACCTTGCAGATCCATGACCACTTGGTGCAAAGTGGCCAGCTCATGCAGCAACATTTGGTGGCTCGTGTTGAAAGCGCTCAAAATCAGCCATGATCCTATAAAAGAAAAGGGGAAAACGAAGGAAAAGAATCAAGGAAAAAAAGTAGCTGGAAAACGGAGAGCTATGAAATGAGTTACTATCAAACTGTCAAAGCACGATCTAGGAACCAGGAAGAGAGTAGGATTCCAAGAACAGGGAAGGCTTGACTCAGGAGCAGGACCGAGAGCAGGACAGGAACTAGGAACAGGAACAGGACGGATCAGGAGCAGGACAGGAAACAGGAGCGAGACAGGAGCAGGACATGAAACAAGATAAGAACAAGACGAGATTGATCGTAGTAAGACTGGTGTTGAAGTAACTGATTGTACAACAATTAGGTCAGAGCTTTTATGCTCACAACTCCAAGAGCTAATCTAGGCATGAGTGCTAAAAGTGGTTGCATGCATGCAGAGGCTAAGATGAGTCCACATGTCCTTATCCTCTAGGCATATCCTGTGGCATATCCTTGTAGGAATATCTACAACCGTATCCTGTGTTCGGAATCCTGGTAGGAATATCTTGTAGGAAAAGTCCTGCAACCTATCCTGTGTTCGAAATCCTGGTAGGAAATCCTATAGGAAGTCCTGCAACCCGTATCCTGTATCCGGAATCCTGTATCCTGTATCGGGTCGTGACAGGTGGCGGGATTAATCTCACCACCACTTCCCTGTTTTAATATTGTGGGCAAGGATTTATCCCGAGATCTCTTTGAAATCATAGCTTTGGAGAGAGTTGTGGGCGAGATTAATCCCGCCGCCTATTTCCCGTCGTCAGAGTTATGGGCGGGATTAAATTTCGCCCCCTCTTCCTCGTCGGAGGGATTTGCGGCAGGATTAATCCCGCTGCTCTCTCCGACGAGGAAGATCCGACGGCATGATAATCCTGCCGGTACTTCCTCGTCGGAGGGAGTCGTGGCGGGATTATCCCGCCGCTTCTTCCTCATTGGAGGGAGTCCACGGCGGGATTAATCCCGCCCCCAAATTTTCCTCGTCGGAGAGGCGATGGGATTAATCCCGCCGATTCTTCCTCGTGGAAGGGAATTGGTAGCGGGATTAATCCCGTCGAGTCTCTCCGATGGGGTAGAGTCAACGGCAGGATTAATCCCGCCGACTCTCTCCGAATGGGTAGCTTTGTCGGCGGGATTAATCCCGTTGACTCACTCCGAAGGGGTACAATCGGGCGGCGGGATTAATCCAGCCCATCGTTCTCTCGTAGGGAGTCGTGGGCAGGATTAATCCTGCCCATCAGTTGTATTAATAAAGCATGAGATATTATCTCTATACATAATTATGTATTATTGCACATGCATATTATTAAGCAACCGCAATTATGATTCCTTAGAAATATTGCATAAACAGATATCATAAATAACACAATTATTTTATGTGCAGGACAATATGATATACTGGAGATAAAGTATGTCTTCTTTGGAACAACGAGATAGTTTGGCACTGGAATTGTGAAAGTTCGAGATGATAATGCATCATGTCATAATATTGCTCAAGGATCTTGTGTGTACGTATGGGTGAACACCATTTACACAAGCATGTTTGGTTCCGGGAATGGAATTTGAGGGGGTTCTCTTGTATTGTGGAATTTAGATGAAGTCAAGGCTATACACAGAATATGCAGAGTCACAACAAACAGTAGCACGAGTTTACCAGATGATGGCTTGCCTGCTGTGATGGATGAGTGATTCTCTTTCTTCATGAGATTGAGGTTGGGAGAGGCATCATCACAGCTATAAATCCAATGGAAGCATGTCAGAAGATAAACTAGGGTCCGACTTCGTGGGTGTAGTTGTGACAGAGGTTTCACCTAATGGCACATTGCATCCTGGATCCCTCGTGAGGTGGCGAAACATCTAAATTAAGATGGCAAGATGGTTAACATATTCTGGTTGGATTTCAATAATAACAACCGGAAAAAACAACTCATATTTGAAGAGGTTCCTTGCATTGGTCCTAATTGTAAGAAAAAGGCGATTCATGGGTTGCAGATCTTCCCTTGCAAGTTTTAACAAGAGGGTGAAGATGGATCCTACATCTTCTGAAAGTATTTACGAGCATTTCCACGATTGACTGCTGTAAGAAGAAGTTTGTCAGATGGCAGACCGGAATGAAATTACCCAATGTAGACATGTCTTTCGTACGTTCACCCAAAAAAAAGGCATGAGTTTGTATATGCTACACTAACTAGGTGTATTGATGGAATGGCCTTGGACACAGGTTATCAGAGTACATCTATGGTATTTAATAAGGTGGCCATCTACTTCAAAGCTTGGTATAGTATATATGGGATCCTAAAGACCACGTTTTACTACAAATTTTTTAATTAATAATGTTATATTTAAATATTAATATTTAATAACAACATTAATATTTATATAATGTACCTCTTATGCTCTTCCTTAATTGTTATTAGGCAAATATTATAATAATTTAATACTTTCTACTTTTATAATGTTATTAATTTTTATTCAATGATTGCTATAATTTATTAAAGGGTCGAATATAAAATAGAATATTCTGTTTTCAAACATATATTCTAAAGAATATTCCTTTAATATTAGAAAATGCTAATTAAATAGCTAAAATTGCTAATTATTAGGAAATGGGACTAATTTTAGTTACAATTGCATGTGTTTAAACTACAACGTTCTATCCATTTTAATTATTTTAACTTTGGCTAGGTCTTTCACTTTACCTCTATACGATAAAATAAGATCTCATACTCTCTTTATTTTATCAAGCCAGGTTTTCCTTTGTCTTTATATAGTCTATATGGTTCATAAGGCACGGAACCTAAGTTCATCTAGGTTTTCCAAATGTATAAGGGGATTTTCTTTCATTGAAATCATGTTAATAGTTGTTCTTAAAGAAGGCACCACCCACTATATAGAGTTATGACTTCTACACCATAAGCAAGTTTAAATGATGTTGAACATGTGAACACTTTATAGGTTGTCCTATAAGTCCACAAGAGGAAGTTTTTCATCATAATCCTTCATGTTTACTTAAATGACCTTCTTTAAAACATTCTTTATAACCTTATTTGTGGACTCCGTCTAACCATTTCATTGAGGATAATAAGTTATAGACTTCTTATGCTTTATAACAAACTCATCCACTCTACAGGAGTTAATTTGCTTGTATAATAAATATGGCGATACTTTCAATCTTCATGTGTTTGTGTAAGGATAGTTCCTACTACTACATCAGAGGCATCCACTTGACTTACTAATATAGGTGCTTCAATGAGTGATTTTCTTAGCCTATTAAAAGGGTTCTTAACATTCGGAAGTGCATTGATATGGCACTTCCATCTTAAGAAGGTTTGTTAGGTTTATCTATGCAAGTATAGTTCTTTAAAAACCCTATGTGATAGCATATCTTTCCCAGAAATCTTCTTAATTCCTTTAAATTGTCAGTGATTGTACACCTTAATTGTATCTTAATTCACCAAAATGTCTTCCTTACACACAATGTGTTCCAGAAAAACTCCTAACTTCACAAAGAACTTACACTTTTCAAGATTTTAAGGCTATATAATTTGGCATACACTTTTCAAAACATTCTCTAAATAATAAAGTTTTTCTTTAATGTTATAAATACTGAAATTATCCAAAACACCTTCATAAAATCAATTAGATATTTTCAAAAGGTATCAGTAATGATCATTTAAAATAAAAATGATGCATTAGAAAGATCGAATGGCATTACTTTATATGCATAAGCTCTGCCATTTTATATTGATCCTCAAGAGCAATTGTTACCTAATTATAGCATGAATTTTATAAATGAATACATTTTTATGAAAGTAATAGGAAATACATCCTTCTTAATAGCATTATTTAATTTTTTATAATTTACACACTCTTAACTTCTCATTCTTCTTAGGGATAATGATAACCATTGTGCATCATGTATAAGATAAATAAAACAACAATAGAATTTTTTATATAGAATTAGTAACATCACATAAACACCTATCCACAAGATTTAATTTTTACTTGAAATATTTTAAGTTAATATAAAATTACAAAATCTTAATTACAAGTGATGACTCATTAGTACAACTTATTTCCTTCACATTTCATACAAAGTGTAAATATATCGATTATAATAAGTATTACTTTGAAATTAAAATTTTTATAAAACAAATCTTTCAATTGGTTATTGATTCAAAACTGTTGCATAGTCATCTCTCTCACTTTCTACAAGAGCTTAATCCATGCACTTGTAACTCTTTTTTTACAATAAATGTTATTTAAACAAACTTATATTGCTCGATAATGAAATCTTCATCATTCTTCGTATTTTACCGCAAATAATTTAATTTTTATAATTTTATCGGAATGCGATGACAAATTATAAATATGAATCCAAAAAAATATAAAAATTAAAACATTTATGGATGAAGTACTATAAATGTAAGCTTTTGTGATGCAAAGAGAATCTAATTTATTTTGAATGTAATAAATTTTTGTTGTTTCAATATAAAGTCACAACTTTGTACATGCATTAATAAATTTAAAGTCTAGTTATTTGTCTTCGATATATTTTAACATTTATATTAATTATGTTTTCAATCAATATAAGTCATGAATTCATTTTTATTCTCTCTTAATTTGTATATTATCTTTTTCTTGTTCTTTTAAAAAAGAATTATTTATTATTAACTCAATAGTTTATTTAACAATGTTAAGTAATAAATTGTTCATTATTGTTAATTGAATTTGTTTTTTATAAAAGTATAAAATATTAAATTCACTTTAGTTGTGTCATATATATTAGTATAATGACATAATTAAAGTGAATTTAAGATTTTATACTTATATTACATACTTAGACATTTATTAATTATTTAATTAAAACATATGTATTTCAAGTTGTTTTTAATTATATATAATATATAGAATTACTATCTGAATACACTTGTAGTTTGTTTTATTATTTATTAAACTTATATTAGTATTTTATTAATAAATATAAAAAAATGTTAAATTAATAAATATGTGATATTAATAAATTAATCTTGATGTCAATAAGGTAAAGATCCTTAAATTACTTAAAGGAATATATTTTTCTTTATATAAATAATGTATTTTCTCATTCCAAATCATAAATTCACTAGAAAATATTTTTTAAACTTAAGCAATAAACACATATGTACATGGTGCTCACATACCCTTGAGTTTTTTGCAAATCAGCTTATAAACTCACGTACTCTTTTAATTTTTACAAACTAGCTAAACTGGTGAGTTTATTATCTTAAATTTTGTGATGCATGTGTTTCGTCTCTCGAAACGAGTTTATGAAATAACATAAAGAATGCATTATTTCAACAAGTTTAGAGTTTATATATATAATTAAAACAAGTTTACCTAAATAAAAAAAAATTATTTTTAAAAAAACACTTTAAAATTTTTATATCAAATTTTATTTAATTAACAATTTATATTATGTATTTATTTTTCTTAATAGAATAGATTTGAGATTATTAAATAATCAAAATATATGTTATATTAACAAATTATTAATAATAAATTGATAAAAAGGAATTATGTTTTAAAAACTAAGGCCCACTTTCCACTAGTGGGTGGTTAATTGCCTCAACCAATCAAATTTTAACAAATTATTTATTCTATTAACAGTTTGTTTTTCCACTTGTTGGTTATTTAAAATTTAATATCTACATGGCACCTATGTGGCACCTACGTGGCCTATATAGCCTTTTTGGTGGTGGCCAAACAATTAGGCAATTTTGCTTGGTTATACAGTTACCATGCATAAAATAGTGACACGTGTATAATTTAGGCTATTATTAAGCTTTTCTTTTATTTCCTTTCACGAGCTTAGGATGATTTATTCGGAATTACAAGACGGCAAGGTGTCATATCCTATAGCAATTATCAATCGATCTTTTTATCATTTGTTATTAATCAATTTGATATTATTTTAATTACCTTTTTTTTTATTAAATAAAGATGCGGTAAGCTTCTCAATACTAAAAAGGGTTGATCAAGGCAAAGAAGGATTATGGTGAGATACTCATACATCTTTAATATTTTATATTATAGAATACATAAATATATACATACAACTATATTATAATTATGCATGTATGTATTTATGTAACTTATATATATTCTAATTACATTCATTTTTGCATTATGAAGAGAAAAGCCTCAATATTAGAATTATAAAAATATATGAGTGTCTATAGTTATGCATCCAATATCTCTCTTTGCATGTGTGTAATCTCTCTCTCCATGCATAATACTTGCCCCATATGCATGAGTGCATATAATTATGCATGTAATCTCTCTCTATACATGTATATATGCATATATAAACATATGTATATATATATGTGTATGTATTGATATGTTTTATGTATGCAAATGCATTTGTTTTACATATACACACAAGTTTTGAAAACAACTTTTATATATAAATAAAAATGTATAAGTTTAACTGAAAAGTTATACTTTATGTTTATAAGTTAATTATTTAATATACAGGAATCACTATACCATTTGATACAATTAATACATATATATGAACACAATATACATTTATTGACTTATATATTGACAAAGGCTAATAAAGAGCAGATATATTTAGAAATGTTAGATATATTCAGCTACAAAAACCCTGCTTATATATAGGAGACCCTTTGCCATGTGGCACACATGCGACACGTGGCACTGACACATGGGAGCCAGATCCACCCATGTGTCACTACGCATGTGTGTATATACACGTGTATATACAATATGTTATATATATACAGTATCTTACAGCTACTCATTAATATTTAATTTTTATATTTTCATAATTTATTCTCAAGTCTTTACAATATACGATACACATGTATTTATATCTTCAAGCCCAAAAACCTTAATTAATAAAAAAAACCCATTAACCACGGTTAAATGGAAACTACTGACTAGTAATTTAATTTTTAATTCAATTAACCATTTTAGTGGAAAACCACAGTGGTAGTTATTATTAATGATGTAACATTTTCTTTTAATTTACCAGGGGGGCCAAATAACACCCACTAGTGGAAAGTGGGCCTAATATAAACACATTTATTATACTATTTAATTAATAAAAAGGTTTATCTATATTTATTTTTTTATAAATAACTCTCTTATTTGATGTCAAATTTATTTTAAATAAATAATTTATATTATTTAATTATATTGTCAAAACACTTAAATAGTCAATGAAAATAAATAATTATTAGGTCAATCAAATCCTAACCTAAATTAAATTAAATTTAAAAAATAAAAATAAAATTAGGGTTTCGAAATGTTGCATCGTTTTGAACACAGAAGTTAGGCTTTTAAGATATAGTTCCTTCGAAGAGAAAATCAGGTTGGCCTTGGAAAAATAATAATATAAATAACATGTTAATAAGTAAAAATGTACATGGAAATTTTCTAAATCAAAAATCAAAAATCAAAAATTAAATAATTAAATTTTAGTGTTTACCATTAACATTCACAATGACAATATATATGTAACATTGTCATACAGGTTTATTAAAAAGTAATGCATTGAAATATAAAGTTAATGAAGCTCAACTGTTAAATATAGGTTAAACACAAAGTAATTAAAATATTATGTTTAATTTTATAATTTTTTAAAACTCAGTCGAACTGATCTGTAGTTTTTTTTCTAGTTTTACCGATTGAATGATAAGTTATTAATTTTTAATTTGAAGAAGCTAAATATACCCAAATATTAAAGCAAATTCTAAAGTAATATATAAAATATACTACTTTAGAATTAATAAATTAATTTTTCAATAAATATTAAGAATAATAAAGCAAAAAAAAATATTAAGGAATAAATTATATATAAATTTAAAGATTATTTATAAATATTAGTAAAGTATTATATTTTAAGAAGAAATGCAAATCTTTGCCTTAGATTATAGAAAATTTAAAATATTAATATGAATAATGATATTATGTATTATATTATAGGATTTAATAAAATTAACCGTAAACGTAGTCAGTTAGATCTAGGTATGAAGAGAAGCACAAGGAATCGTGAGAAGCCCTAACCCACGCCTTGTACAATGCACCCACGTGGAAGGATCTGCTCGTGGATATCTCCTCAATCGCCTCTGATGCGTCTCCAGGTACGAATCTAGCCGCAGCGTGCGTGTGCTTGCGTGTTTGCCTGCGATGGCGCATTCAATGCATCTTCAGGTACGAATCTGGCCTCTAATCGAAGTAATGGGACCAGTCTCAATGGTAGCAGTAGATCCAGGGTGTTCGTCTCCTCCGTACACCCAGGTCCCGAACTATTACCTGTATTTCAGATTTCCTCACAAAGAATTGCTCGTACTTCAGATATCCTTCCCCCGTCTCCCCAACAAGTCCTTGCACACAGGAAATCCAAGATTTCACACTATGGGCTGAAGCAGGGATCTCCTGAAGCTGTTGCTCCACAGAGTCCTCAGGCTGCCAATCAGAAGAAAACTAGATGTGGATGGCTCTCTCTTCAAAGTGGTAAGCATTTTATCACTGCTGAATTTCTATATACACACATATATGCATGTGTATATATGTGTTGATCAAAGTGGTTTGCGTGTGTGTGTGTAGATGTATATCGTATCCGTGACGCATATACATATGCAGTTTGTTTATTGGCTATACAGTTGCATGCTGTTGTTTTATGTCATTCAATGTACACGTATATACACACGTGTCTCTCTCTCTCACACACACACACACACACAATTGTAAGTTGTGTGTTTGTGTGTGTGTGTCTATACATACATACATACATATATATATATATATATATAGTGAAGGGTGGTGTATTGTTATTGATATGATGAATTCTGGTGTATTCTTGGTTCTTTCGCAGGCGTTTTGGTATACATGTGTATATCTACATTTATACAACTTTAGGAGGCTGTAAATATACATATATACATTCGTAATATACAAGACTGTGAGTACTGACCTGTGCAGATTGGGCCGAGGGCGGTAGTTCAAGACATCACCTATATCGAAGTCGAAAATTTCCTCCTAAGTATATATAAGTGTGTGTGTGTGTGTGTGTAACACACACACACACATATGTAAGTAATTACACTTATACTTACATATGTACATATATACAACTTTGGGAAGTTGTAAATATATGAGGTCGCGTACAAGGCAAGGAGTTGTTGCAGTAGTCTTGAACAAGGCAAGGAATTTAGTCTGGCATATGTATATGTAATGGAGGCGCTTGTAATATTATTGAGCTTTTAAATAACAAAATAATAAATTAAAAAATAAATATCATTAAAATTCTTAAATAAATTAAAATGTACTTATAAACACACATACTAAACTCACTTACAAACTTACATGTGTAAATTACACATCAGTTCACGGCCATACACATGAGTCTAGAATTACACACATGAGTTCAGAATTTTGATTGCACCAATTTAAAGTGTAAACTCGCCTGGGTATACATTTCCTAGTGAGTTGAATAAATTTTTTATTTATCTTGCTTAATATTTTATATTTAAATATGTTACATTATTATATGATTTTCCTTTTTAATGCTATATTTTTTAGTGTTTTTTATTATAAAATTATTATAAAGTTCAATGGGTGAGATACGAATACTACGGGTAAGGTAGTATTCGTATCTCACCCATTGAACTTTATAATAATTTTTTTTATCAAGAAAAAGAATTTCCAAACAGTGTCCAAATAAATTTGTTTAAAGTTATAAAGAATTTATTAAAAAGATAATGAATCAAGCAAAAATGAATTAACAATGAATTAAACAACCATACATGAGTAATTAATTAAATGGAATAAAAGTATTTTATTCTTTATAAATTAAATTATAACCCAACATTTCCTAAATAACTTTTCAAACTTTCAAAGTACAAATTAGTGTTGAAAACTCTTAATCTCAAGCTCATTAGCAAAACCCTTTCATGAAGCACTCGCAAGTTATGTACTTAGGATTATCCAAAAATCTTAGTTTACTTAGCAAAACACTCGTATCCACCTATGGCGCACACTCGTGTTACTAGTCCTAAGTCTAAGGTACGACTTAGCCACTCAAACCCTTAAGAGTTAATTGTGGTTTAAGAAATGATTCCTCAAAGGATAAGTGACGATGCCTTAGCTTTGTCACAAGGGTATGTGTGGACATATCTTCTTTGTGGAGTTAAGGCATGAACTTTTAAGTCTATTGAGACAAGATTTTAAAGTTTATTTAAGTTAACCTTTAATGTTTAGGGATAGTCATTTTAGAAGATTTAGGGTAGGACTTTGAGTCTCTTGCTTAATTAGGCAATTGAATTAGACTCTTGGGGTCATTTGGAAGACTTAGCGTTATTCACACAAGGTGTTGACGCCAGATGACCACTTGGTAGCCATATGTTGCCACGTGTTATCTCATCGGGCTAACGCTATATGTCAAATACTTTCAAAGTCTAGAGTATAAATATCTCAACAAATGAAGTGATATGAAACCTCATAGTCACGAACGAATACCGAATCATACACTAGAGATATGATATGATCCTCGAAAGGGAGACCATCTTCTTGAGCTATCTTAGCAACTCAACATCTACTTTCATAGATATAAAACTTAACTCAAGGAACACCATCAATCCTTGAAATAGAATCGACAATGAGCTTAAGAAATACCATCAAACCTTGGGTCAAGTAAACTTTTGTATGTTTTTTAAATGCCCACATTTGTGTATATGATGTAGAGTCAAGAAACTAACTTTTCAAATAATCGTATTTGATTTCTAATATCGAAAATCAACACCAACTTTTAAATTCCACTAATACTTACTTCTACATGTACCAAAACCTTCGAAATGAATATTTGACTATTTTTTACTCATCGACACCACCAAAGATAACCTATCAAACTTAACAAATTTTCTTACTTAATTAGTAAGCAAAGTGAAGAATCTTATTTAATTCTTTTATTAACTAAGAAATCACCCTTGTTCAAGAGTTTTATCCCATAGTGCAAATAACATTACATATTTTCAAGCTTAAAGAGTCAACAATGAAAATGCACAAATGTGCACCAAACACATTCACTATGCAAGTCCTAATAAACTAAAAATGTAAATGTAATTTTTCAATATTTCTGTTTCTAGTAAATCATACCATATGCCCCAAAATTGCACTGATAGGAATGCAATATTAAATCCCTTTACTGCCAAAAGTTATCATTTATCTCCTTCTCATGATCTCACATGAAAATATTTCATAATCAAGTTAGTTGAGCTAGCTAACTTGAATACAAAGTGCACGCTTAATTATTAAGATTTCAAGTTATACTTGTCCAAATTAAGATTTGAATTCAACAATACAATCAACTTAATGTCACTTGTAACTAACGTCATCGAAATACTGCGAACATCACATAATATTTTGACTATATTGCGTTTTTGAACTAACCATTTAGTTTAACTTAATGACCCATCGACCTCTAAACCCAACTTGAGGGATTTAGGGCATGGGTTATATCAACCCTAGGGGTATTTTTAAACATATTTGACATGTCAAACTCACTGAAATCAACTAAGAACCTAACTGGGACATAGAAAACTAAGGTAAGAATTTTTAAATGGAAGTGCTAGCTTTGCCTAGAGTTTCTTGCAAGTACTTAATGACACTTGACCAGACCATCACTAGATACACAAGTGCACTAAACGAGCCTATTTCCTCAACACTTAGAGTTTATCAATATAATTCAGTAAGTAACAATAGTCAACATCAAAAGTAAAAAGGAGTCATAATAGAAAACTATGACACTTTAATTTTGATATGATAATACTTACTGGATTGTTTACAAAATTGAACATAATTGTTGCATATCCTTAAGAGCCTTTACAAGCATCTTTATTTAGCTTACAGTATATTAAATTGGGAAACCAAAAATCTCTAATGTAGAGGACTTGAACTAAGTATCCAAATTTTGTTGAGTTGAAAACATGGAGAAGGTTGCACCATGAGGACCATTATATCAAAAGTTGCACCCTTATGAATACAAAGTTTATGGGTATATATGTAATTTTTCTTAATATTTTATAATGCACTCATTATCTCTCTCATTTTGATTGACCCCAATTTTATAATGTAGTGGACAATCTCATACACACCCATAGGTTAAACATTATGTAATTCAGAACTGGAATATCTTTTATTAAGCATTATATAATCCAAAAATAAAATATATTTCATTCTAATGAATTAAAATATTATTTTCTTTATATCACCCATAAAACAAGAATTGCTTATTTACAAAGTATAAAATTATCCCTAATTTAATTATAGAGCATGACTTATTGTCGAAATTATATATACAATGGTGAAATAAAAACATAATCTAAATGAGAAAATAAATAAAACATTTTATTAATGTATTTGAATATAACATAATTTTATATATGTTACAAAACTCGAAAAACCAACCTTTATTTCTGGATCCCTTAGTATTTTAATCAAAAAATTTCTAATTAGTATTTATAAAATTAAGCATATTTTTTTGCCTTATTTATTTTGCATTTTCCGGTGGAGTTGGGGTTTATAGTATATTAAATTGAGAAGCCACATATCTCCAATATAAAGGACTTGGACTAGGTATTCAAATGTCAATTCCATTCTCTATTGAGTTGAAGACATGGAAAAGGTTGCACTATGAGGGTTGAAAGAGGCGAGCTTCCTTTGAGCAGTCTATCTATTTTTAAAAATTGCAGAAGTTACACCCTTATGACCTTGTAAGGGTTTGTAATTTCTTTAATATACTTTATTTTTCATGAAAAGCGTACCTTTGTCCAATATATATGAATTAAATAATAAAATACAAAATGTGTAAAGAAAAATTATGAAATTATATCAAAGCTTTTATTGGGTATATATTGAACACATTAGTAAATACTACCTTACAAATTAAATACTAATGGTACAAAATATGTAAGGAAAGATTATATTAATTTTATTAAGCTTTTTTCAAGTACAATACATTTAATAAATATTATGTACATAATTAAGATAAACAGTAAATACTTATATTGCATGTCAGTGCAAAGCAAACCTTATAAATAGTACAGGAAATATTCCGGCAGTGATCAAACTTACCAAGATTTTTGAATTTGTTCCAAATTAATCCTTTAAAACTTAATTTGTACTAGTAAAACTCAAAAACATTGCCAAAACAAACGAATTATTTTTATTAGAACCAGTGAATATTTGCCTATAATGAGCGTGGAATGCCAATGTGCAACTACTACATCATAGTCAAACTTTACACATCAGGTCCCTCTAAAGAAATTCTCACAAGCATATCCAACATCTCAAGTCGAGCCCATTTCTAAACTTGGTTTTCACCAAGTTTATCCTGCTAAAACTAGTCATACTGCAGCATTGTACCATGCTGATGAAGCCCACTTTAAGTAGTTTGAATATTTATCCTTTCAGTTAGAGTGACTGAGAATGCACCAAACATCATTGAAACTCTGTCCCTTGAACTCCTCTAATGCCAAACCTCATCATCAATATCTACTATGGCTTGAACCAGCTCCCCATCAACCACTTGATGTCTTCTGTAAAATTCAGCTATTTCTCTTGCCTCATGAATCCCATATCGCTTTAGCTTCTTCACTTATGTCGGTAAGTTGATTGGGGCTAACACTTGCATTTTTTATAGCACACTAATTACTCCTGACTCTTGCATATCCTCTTAATGCCATCAATTAGGGCATTTTGAGAATGTTGCTTGGAAGTCTAAAGCTTCCTGCAAGTCAAACCCGTCCACCTTCCTGACCAGCTCCACACCCATGTACATATTTCCCCTCATTGAAGCCCTTAGCTCGTGGAGCAAACCTTTTGTAATTCCCCATCTGGAATTAAAGGAATAACCAGTGAACCGTTCAAATCAATCCTGCTCCAAAGCAAGTGCTGGGTGACCCTGTTGAGCTACGAGAGAAGAAGGATGCAACCTTGTTGACAAGCCTATCCATGTCCTCACAAACTTGTTTGCAAAACCCATCCTTGAAAGCATTTCCACACACAAATTTGCTCGATGGGCAACACAATGAATGGAAGTCATGTACGGATATAATTCCTTCAACCTAAATAACCCCTGTTTTGATCCCTGCCATTACGTTGCAACCATTTGATCCAAAACCCACAAACTTCTTCATGTCTTGTGTACTGACGACCTTATGCACTCAACGATGGTAGCAGCATCACAAGCATCACTTACATTCACAATGCCCATGTACTGAGTCTTGATGGAGTTTCCATTTAAGTAAGTCATGTAGAAGATTAAGTGCTTCACACACTGTTTATAATATTACTATGTTATAGAAATTAAAATATAAATTTAAAGAAATTTTTGTACCTGATATCAGTAGATTCATCCACATGATACCATAGAATGGATTAGACTTCACCTTTTCCAATTTATTTTCCCACAAAACCTGAAAAGTATTAAATAAATGCACGTTGTAACTAAAATGGGCATGATATAGGAAAATGGGAATAGAAAATAAATATTAATTAATACTTAAGTTCTAATTCTTAATTAATTATTTAATAAATATATATTTAAATCTTTCTTTAAACATATATTATTCTAAAGAATTTTTTTTTAACATTAAAAAATGCTAATTAAATTTTAAAATTACTAATATTATTAAAAAATGAGACTAATACATGTTCATTTTAGTTACAACATGCATTTAAAAGCTCAAAATTAGATGAAATGCTTACATGGTTAACATATTCTAGCAAATGAACACAAGCTTTTTCATCATTGTAAATGCGAGCAAGTCCATTCCATTAAGTCTTTGCAACTCAATTGCCTCTGGGAATCGACAGAATGGTGCAAAACCTTTTGCTATAAAGTATGCCGTCCGAATCAAAGCAATAACATCTATAAAATAAATAAAAAAATTAAAACATCCATAAAATAACATGACCGTACCTTTCTTTGCTTTCTGAACTCCTTTCATGACAAACGTCACAATAGAAGGCTAGTCTCCTTCTGCTTTGTTACCAACATCTTTATAAAGCTTCCCTATGTCTCACTGAAGTTGATGGCCATGTATGGCTGGGGTTCTCAGATTTACACTCCCCTCCTCTGCATAGCAACTATCTACATTGTTTTTCTTACAAATCTTACAGAACATACTTGTTTTACAGCATCAAACTCTATCCAGTCCCACTTGTGTTTCCAATGCTCTCTCCATTTACCAGCTCATTGTTGTGTTGCCTCTTCTTGTGGATTGTTGCCCCCTACTGTTGCTGATTCAAATCCCTCACCCTCATCACCTCAAACTGCTGTAGAGGTCATCCATTTCAAAGTAGTTTGCTTGCCTGTTACAATGTCATGTGTGATACCCTTCCTCTTTCCCAATGTCCCTCTTGCATCGTGTGCAATTAAACTTAGCCTAAACCTAAACTCAAGATTCAACTTAAACATTCAACCTAAAAGATTTGATTATAGTTATTTATATTTAATATATATTTTATATTTATATAGCAAAAATAATTTTCGTTTTAATTTTAAATGTACCAGAATAAATCTAGCTACGTTAAATCTGTACCGTCCAAATCTTTATATACGAGATTATATTGATCGTACATCCTTCTAATTTCCAAATGAACTGAAATTTAAAATTTGGACCAGCAAAAAACAATTGTGCCTAGGGGTTTGCCGTGCACTGCTGCATGTGCGTGTGCACGCGCATTCACGGCCAAAAAGTAATACAAAATGTGTAAGTAATGTAATATGTATATATATTAAAGCTTATATAACTAGAACTCAATGTTTTTGTTTTATGCTAATTTCTTTTTGTTTCTCAATTCAACCACACACAAGACGTAGGATTTATAATATATTCAAATATTCTGGATATCTAGATTTTTCACATGCTTGCCGAATGACTTGTGTGTGTGTGTGGAGACAACCACGTGCATAGGGGAGGAGACTGGAGACCAACAAGGTGTTCCCAGGTGTGTCTACGTTTTGTCGTTTAAAACATAAGACAATTCATATATGTATACATGTATGTAAGTTGTATATCTAAAGTGGATAGGTGTCAGTGCATGGCAAACCCCTAGGCACAATTCTTTTTTGCCGGTTCAAATTTTAAATTTCCTTCATTTGGAAATTAGAAGGATGTACAATCGGTATAGAATCTCGTATATAAGGATTTGGATAGTACAGATTTAACATAGCTGGATTTTTTTTGTACATTCAAAATTAAAGTGGAAATTATTTTTGTTATATAAATATAAAATATAAATATTATAAATATAAAATATATAATATAAATAGCTGTAATTAAATCTTTTAGGTTGAATGTTTAAGTTGAATCTTGAGTTTAGGTTTAGGCTGAATTTAATTTAGGTTTTAGATTGCACATGATGCCAAGAGGGACACTAGGAAAGAGAAGGGTACCACACATGACATTGTAACAGGCAAGCAAACTACTTTGAAATGGATGACCTCTATAACTCAGTTTGAGGGTGATGAGGGTGAGGGATCTAAGCAGGGGGCAACAATCCATAAGAAGAGGCAACACAACAATGAGCTGGTAAATGGAGAGAGCATTGGAAACACAAGTGGGACTGGATAAGTTTGATGCTGTAAAACAAGTCATGTTCTGTAAGATTTATAAGAAAAGCAATGTAAATAGCTGCTTTGCAAAGGAGGGGAGTGTAAATCTGAGAACCTAGCCATACATGGCCATGCAACTTCAATGAACATAGGGAGATGTTTGGTAGACAAAACAGAAGGAGACTAGCCTTCTATTGTGACATTTGTCATGAAAGGAGTTTAGAAAGCAAAGAAAGGTACGACATGTTATTTTATGATGTTTTAATTTTTTTATTATATTTATAGATGTTATTGCTTTGATTCGACGGCATACTTTTAACAAAAGGTTTTGCACCATTTCGTCGATTCCCAGAGGCAATTGAGTTGCAAAGACTTAATGGCGTGGACTTGCCTCGCATTTACAATGGTGAAAAAGCTTGTGTTCGTTTGCTAGAATATGTTAACCATGTAAGTAGTTCATCTAATTTTGAGCTTTATTTAATACTTATTTCAGGTTTTGCAGGAAAATATCTTGGAAAAGGTGAAGTCTAATCCATTCTATGGTATCATGCTGGATGAATTTACTGATATCAGGTACAAAACTTCTTTTAAATTTATATATCTAATTTCTATATAAATACTAGTAATATTATAAACAGTGTGTTGAAGCACTTAATCTTCTACATGACTTACTTAGATGGAAACTCCATCAAGACTCAGTACATGGGTTTGTGAATGTAAGTGGTGCTTGTGATGTGCTACCATCGTTGAGTACATAAGGTTGTCAGTACACAAGTGGGGGCTAGACATAAAGAAGTTTGTGGATTTTGGATCAGATGGTTGCAACATAATGGTAGGGAAAAAATAGGGGTTGCTGCTAGGTTGAAGAAATTAAATCCGTACATGACTTCCATTCACTGTGTTGCCCATCGAGCAAATTTGTGTGTGGAAGATGCTTTCAATGACGGGTTTTGCAAACAAGTTTGTGAGGACATGGATAAGCTTGTCAACAAGGTTGCATCCTTCTTCTCATAGCTCAAACAGGGTCACCCAGCTACTTGCTTTGGAGCGGGAGTTTGATTACAACAAACTCAAGTTGCAGCAGGATACAAGATACTAGGTGGTTAAAAGCAGGGTGCAATTGCAAAGCTTTGTGAATGCTCTGAGCCTGTTATAAAGGTTCTTAGGCAAAACAAGAAATGGAAGGTATATGATCAGCTTCGAAACTTGAAAAATCTGTATGTACTTCACTTCCTAGGGATATAATATCGGTGATGAAGGACCTTAATCTCCACTTTGAGCATACTCAGGTTGATGTGGCTTTGGTTGGGCCCTTGTGCAAAGAGATAATCATGAAAATACAGATGAAATATCTGGGAAATGAGATTGATTTGAATGGTTCATAGGTGGATATTGATGGTTATCCTTTAATTCCAGATGGGGGAATTATAAAAGGCTTGCTCCACAAGCTAAGGGCTTCAGTGAGGGGAAATATGTACAGGGGTGTGAAGCTGGTCAGGAAGGTGGACAGGTTTGACTTGTAGGAAGCTTTAGACTTCCAATTAGCATTCCCAAATGCCCTAATTGATGGCATTAAGAGACATATGCAAGAGTCAGGAGTAACTAGTGTGCTGTCAAAAATATAAGTGTTAGCCCCAATCAACTTACTGACATAAGTGAAGGAGCTAAAGCAATATGGGATTCTTGAGGCAAGAGAAATAATTGAATTTTATGGAAGACATCTTGCAAGTGGTTGATGGGGAGTTGGTTCAAGGCATAGTAGGTATTGACGATTCCATGAGTGAGTATGAGGTTTGGAAAGCTTTGGCATCAAAGGAGTTCAAGGGACAGAGTTTCAACGATGTTTGGCGCATTCTCAGTCACTCTAACTAGAAGGATAAATATCCAAGCCTACTCAAAGTGAGCTTCATCAGCATAGTACAATCCTGCAATACGGTTAGTTGTGAGTGTGGTTTTAGCAGGGTAAACTTGGTGAAAACCAAGTTTAAACTTGGAGACGCTGGATATGCTTGTGAGAATTTCCTTAGAGAGACTTAATGTGGAGAAGTTTAACTATGATGCAACAATTGCACATTGGCATTCCACTGCTCATTATAGGCATATATTCACTCGTTCTGAATATAAATAATCCGTTTGTTTTGGTAATGCTCAAGATTTTTACCGGTACAAATTAAGTTTTAAAAGATTAATCGGGAACAAATTCAAAAATTCTTTTCAAATTTCATGTAAAGAAGAAGTACTAACAAAACCAAAACAATCCATTTACTAAAAATGCTGCATTACAAAGTGAGATGGAATATACTCAAGCTTCTCTTGTTGCAGTTGGTGATAGAGATATAATAACACGCAGCCTTGGTGTATTTACACATTCATGAACAGTTGCTTTTGATTAGTAACATAGTAACGTGTGTGCATGCATAATCTACGATGTATTTTTACATCTTCATTTACTAAAACTTAACCCTAAACATTAAACTAGTATTTTTTAATAGTTAAACGTAATAACTTAACCTTACTATACACATATATATACGTATATATTATGCATAATTAAATGAAAGTAGTATTGGATAATTGATTAATTAAATACTTAATCTGATTCAATCTTAAACCCTAAACCCTAATGTAGCTATACAAAATATTATACCACAGACTCTTGGCCTTTTTTTTTGAGCTACAAGCAAAATAAAATCCATATTTAATAAGATACCTTTCCTTCATTGCTCGAGTGTGCTTGGAAAACGTTACGATTAAGAAGTTAAAAACAAACGTACATATGCGCCCGTACAATTAGTGTAAAATAGATTTAAGATTACAAGAACCCTAAACCTTAAACATGTGATTAAATGTTCCCGCTGCAATTAATGTTTCTGAGCTAGGGTTTGTTGAGCTGCTAGGGCAAGCAGAGAGCAAGCAGAGAGCAAGCAGAGAGCAAGCGCAGCTTCTTGGGCAGCTTATCTCCTACATTGCAAGCGGCGGCGCAGACATTCAGGTTTCGTTCAGTGTTCCGATTTTGTTAAAATGTGTGTCTGATTTTCAGATTTTCACTACAATGAGCGTTTAATGCACTTATGCTGCTATAGATATGCTTATTTAATGATTTCTTTAGGAAGTATTGACGAACTTGGAGATCTGCTCGGGTTGTTGAGCTGCTAGGGCAAGCGGCAGCTTCTTGCATTGCATACCCACATTTCTGGCAAGAGGGCAGCTTATCTCCTACATTGCAAGCGGCGGCGCAGGTCTTACATTCACAGCTTATCTCCTACATTGCAAGCGGTGGTGCAGATCTTACATTCAGGTTTCGTTCAAATCTCATCTGTGAATTAAAATTTGGTCATATACATTGCTATAGATATGCTTATTTAACTATTTCTTTTCAGCCAATGAGGAAAGCACATCGTATTGACGAACTTGAAGATCTACTCGGCTCAAGAGCGCCGGCATATCACCTCGTAAGACGGAAATGGTGTCTTGCAACACGTGGTGAAGAACAATCCATTGATCTCGAGGTAAGACAGTAAAATCATGCATATACATAATATGCATAATTTTATAATGCTAAAGATATGTGGTATATGAAGCTGTCCACGGGTTTTCTCATCTAATACGTATATATATAAAGTGCATTGTGGCACTGTTACTACGCACATGTATACATTCTTTTAACTATAGTTTGTTCTTTTCTCAGCACTCCATTCACAATAACCTATTTTTGGATTTCGGCCTTGCCCTTCCCGAAGGGGTTGAAGGAGAACACGCTTTCATTGCCAGAATGATGGATCGCGGAACTGTAGAGCAGGAGCATTGTAGCTCACGGAAAAATGTTTCTGTAAAGGGTACGTACATATCGACGATAAACACGGAGTGTGGACATTATATCGGAACCCTTATCCAATTGGCACCGTTTGTTTGTCGGTTCGTGTCCTTTGAGTTCTATCCCCATGAAGAGCATACACTCTATAAGAAAGCTGTGAACGAGTGGAAGACCTTGGAGAAGGAAATGATTCAAGAACTGAACGCTATACAACGAATTCGAGGTAACTTTTCTCTGTTTTGTGTTTCTCCGTATCACTTCACGATTTCTGATTTCTATAAATACGGTACACACACATGCGGGTAGAGAGAGAGAGAGAGCATATATATTAGCTTTTATTTGTGTATTTAATTGTTTTATATTTCGATATACAAGATAAAAAGGTGGTTATGAAAGAGGAATTGGAGGAAGGAGCCTTGCTAATCCGGGAGAGAGAATTGAATGACGTAAGTATATACTTATATTTTATAAATTAATATTTATATGATTTACAGCGGTGGCATTCCGAAATTTTGCGATTGATTACTCTAAGAGATGAAGCTCTTGCAACTGGGAATAGAAAAGAATTGAGAAGATGCACAGGTGAATTGCAACAACTTTGGAATCCAATTTATCGGTTGAAAGAGCTCAATAAGACTCAAAGTACTGAGAATACAGGGCCCAAGGAAAAACCGATTGAAAGTAAGTATTTAAATATTTGTCTTGTATTTTCTATAATTATCGTGGTTTTTTAAGGAACTGCTGCTAGTATCAAGATGATACCCCGTTGTATACTCCTAGCACGAGCAAAACGTGAGAAAGAAGCCAAAGCACATGAGCAACAAGGCTGTCTCAAGACGGGTGGTACAGTAAGTCTCTCTCTGTCTCTCTCTCTCTCTCTCTCACACACACACACACAACGTATAGAGTAAGCAGGTGATTTTGAAGGGGCGTGATGCTGCAACCAGGTTCCGAAAGAAGGGGAAATCGATGATAAAGAAACGCAGCTCAAGGTACGTATTATATTTCAGTCCACACACCAGAATAGTATATTCGTACTTTACATGTACATGTAGCCCTAATCCTGACCTTTGTATACACATAGTATATTCTGTATATATTCTATGCCCACGCACACTAATACATATTCATATATAGAATCACGTGGTTCTGTAGACTATCAATCGTACGGGGACAGGACTAGTGCAGCAGGTGGTTTTGAAGGAGCGTGATGATCTGAAAGAAGAACGCAAGCAAGGGGAAATCAATGATAAAGAAACTGAAATGCAGCTCAAGGTACGTATTGTATTCTGACATATAATATACAAAATATATGTAGGCTAGTAAGATACTTGATGTCCATGAATGAAGTTTATTATATAAAATATACTGTGAATCGTTAGTTTGTGTTTAGTTTTTAGTTGTTTTAAGTTCTGGCGGACCTTCATGTGTAGTGAAGTTTCTTTGATAGACATTGTGCTGGGTCTGGTTTTTTAAGCAGTGTCGTGTAACTATACACCTGTGTGTCATCGTTATCGAGTCTTGTCTAGTAAAACACGGTTCTCAACTTATATCAGATTCCTTAGTTTCCTTCTTAACTCCAGGAAACACGGGCCTTGAGGTTCGTAATTTACATGTCCATTGATAGACACATGTACGTGTTTATTTAGCCCTATTGTTATTGCTAGACATTTGATCTTTGTATACACAGTATATTCTGTATATATTCTATGCCATTCTATACATACAAAGTATATACATATAGAATACACGTGGTTTTGTAGACCAATCCTACGGAGATAAAACTACAGCAAGTACAGCATGTGGTTTTGAAAGAGCGTGATGAGGGTCTGAAAGAAGAACGCAAGAAAGGGGAAATCGATGATAAAGAAACTAAAACGCAGTTCAAGGTACGTATTGTTTTCTGGCATATAATATACAAGTATACAAGTAAATATATGTAGGCTAGCGAGATACTTGATTTACATATTTTCCAAAAACTTAGGATGGTCCATGAACGAGGTATGCTTGTATACGGTATAATATGCGAGCACTTCGCTTATTATATAATCTACTGTGAATCGTTACTTTGTGTTTTAGTTTTTAATAGTTTTAAGTTCATTTCTTGTTTTCCTGTTTAGTAAAGTTTCTTTGATAGACATTGTGCTGGTCTGGTTTTTTTTAGCAGTGTTAAAGTACGTCTACGTATAATATGTTGACAAAGACAAGCGCGTTTGTAGGTCTGTAACTATACACCTGTTGTCATCGGTTTAGTTCACTTTGGTAAGGTAATCAGTAGAATTAAATTAAGTAAAACACCTATATCAGATTCCTTAGTTTCCTTCTTAACTCCAGAAACCACGGGCCTTGAGTTACATGTTCATTGATATACACATGTACATGCCTATACGTGTTTATTTAGCCTACTGTTGTTGTTATATATTTAAGTTCATGTGGTTCTGTAGACCATCAATCTTACGGAAACAAAACGAGAGCAAGTACAACAGGTGCTTTTGAACGAGCGTGCTGAGGTTATGAAAGAAGAACGCAAACAAGGGGAAACCGATGATAAAGAAACTCTGGGGCAGCTGGGTACGATTCACAGTATATTATATAATAAGCGTGAAATCAAGTATTATTACCGTATGCAAGCATACCTCATTCATGAACTATTGTAAATATGTACATCAAGTATCTCGCTAGCCTATATATATTTACTTGTATACTACACTGGTGTGTAGAATTTGAAGTTCATTTCTTGTTGGTGAAGCTCCTGTTTGGCGGACCTTCATGTTTTAGTAAAGTTTCTTTGATAGACATTGTGCTGGGTCTAGCGATAGAAGATGCCCCTCATGTTATTGGTATTGTTTTTAGCAGTGTCAAAGTACGTCTACATATAATATGCTGCACGTTTGTAGGTCTGTAACTATACACCTGTGTGTCATCGGTTTAGTTCACTTTAGTAAGGTAATCAGTATAAGAAGTTATCGATCTATAAAACACGGTTCATAACTTATATCGACTATTTAATCCCAGGTGCCAGGAAATACCGTCGCTGGAGCAGTTCAAGTCCAGGAGATTGATGAACGAGGTATGATTAAAATAAAATGTCAGCAAAACCAAATGCATAAACGTATAGATGTACAAAGATACAGATATAACATATTGTTTATGTTAAATGTACACTGATATACATACATGTATACATAGAAGCACAGTATGTATGAAAGTGTGTGTTAATATATTGAGTTATACAGACATAATATTGTTGAACTTAGATTCTCTTCTCTAGTATACTATATGGATTTAATATTTATAGCTAACATTGTTATTCTGTTAACAGGAGTATCCCTAGGTAGTGTATATCCGTAAAATACGAAGGAAATATGACTTTACTCACGATGGTACGTCTATCTATTTGTCTCCTATATTATAGTATCTAATGTAGAGTGTGTTTGCAGGTAGTGATGCATACTTTTTGGTAATGGTACATAGTATATGCGCAATGTAAAAATACAAACTGCTAATGGTTCCTCCATATGAACTTTCTGTTTGTATATGCATGGCCTTTATAAAGGTTTGTCTAACTTAGCGTGTAAGTAATGGATTCATATATATATATATATATATATATATATAAATTGTACTCTCGGCCATAGTGTACAAATTGGCTTGTGCTCAAGCAGGCTCTGGACTCAGAATCTGAAACAACAAGCCTAATGTACATGGTGGGTGTTCTGTGAAGCTCTTTATATTTATATATAAATTGTGTCTGTTTAGTGGAGTCAAGATGCATGACAATAAATATACACACGCACACACACACACAAAGATAACACTTCAAAACGAACAATAAGTTAAAAGGTTCCAGATGTGCACATTTCTACTGAGCATATGGTGGGCTCACTTTGGAAGAGGACTCAGAAGAGAGGGGCGATAAACCACTGCGCCCAGGTAGTTTTTACGGAAATAGAGCTGCCTAGAGAAATAGAGCTGCCTATCGCATGAGGACCAGGAAGGCTTGAGCTGGAAGACCGTGTGCCACTCTCCCGTCCTCAGATCGTACACAACAACTGGATATTCAGGTTCGTTGTAGGGCGAGAAACATGCCAAATAACCACATGCATCGGTCTTCACAGTCGTCAATCCGAGGTAGGCGTCACCATCGGTTCCTGCGGCCTTTCGCATCATTTCTCTCTGCCAAACCGCACTCACGGTATGCAGTTTCCCATCCACCAGTCTCCACACCCCAAACCCACCTGGAAAGGGGTCTACGTCCGTAACACAGCCATCACACGCCACCATCCACGGAGCAGCCAAGTACGTGACCCCCTCGCACTCCCACACAGAAGCTTCCAGTGCTAGCGTGAGGAGAAAGCACGTGGAGATCGTCGTCTCCACGCTCCTTACGGGTCCTCACTACAGAGCTCCCTAGCCATCCCATAGACCAGCTTCTGCTGGCAATGTTGTACATTGCCATCTTCTTTGCCGCTGCCTCAGACTTGTCCACCAATATCTTCGGTAGAGGCGACCAGGCCCCAGCTAATGAGTCGTACATGTGCCCGCAGTAGCCCGTTTCATCACTGTGCTGTACTGTCACCCGGTAGCTCCAGGTCCCCTCAAGCACCTCCATGCGAAACTCGATGAAGCTAGACATGTTCATCCTCAACACATGATCCACAGCAAGGGACGGAAGTTCTACCCACTCCTTGGTAAGAGGATTCCCAACAGCAAGCTTGTAGGAGCGGAGTTGTTCCAAGTCGGGATCTGGTTCCGGCTTACCAAGCACACATACCAGGCCGCCTGCGGAAGCCACAACCTGTGAGTACGTATACCCGGCCAGCCTGATGCTGCTCGTCACCCCAACTCCTGGCTTCCACACGTCACAGTTGTTGCCGAATGCATAATTGCTGGTGAGTACCAAGAGACCTTCCTCACCAGCACGGGCATGAGAGTTTGAGCACCACAGTCTCCGGAAGTAATCAGACTTAATGAGCGAATACCACGACTTGGATACGGTCAGGCAGTTGTGTAGGTCCGGGATACTCAGGTTGCTAAGTATGCATTCTACTGCTCCATCGATCTTGCTCTTCTTCTTTTGGAATGACTCGGCATTATCTTCTCTTCTCTTCTTTCGGAATCCGTGGCTGTGCTTCGACTTTCGTTTACCACACCGTCTTAACATCCTTCCTATTCACTTTACAATATATCGTTTATTTATAAGTTAAAAAAGGAATTAATACCTTTAATATATTATAATAATAAGTGGCCGTGCTATTCTAATCGGCCAATGTGCTCTTTTGTATAAACGCATATATAC
The DNA here is from genome assembly GCA_003024785.1 of Selaginella tamariscina. Taxonomy (NCBI): domain Eukaryota; kingdom Viridiplantae; phylum Streptophyta; class Lycopodiopsida; order Selaginellales; family Selaginellaceae; genus Selaginella; species Selaginella tamariscina. Next base: position 89,844 of record PUQB01000266.1, read on the forward strand.
AAAAATTGAGTGAGGGAAATTGTAATATACATACATGTATATGCACCAGTTCTGTTGATCTGATGCATCCTATGTTACTCTTTACCTCTTGCCCGTGTGCCATAGCTGTCTTTAATTAGGGCTTGTTTTGTATATGTTAATTTTGCGTGACGAACTTGTGTTAAATTCTTATGCGGAATAAATTCATTTATAATAAAGTTTTAGAAAGGATTTCCTTTAATGTATTATATTGAAGGTAAAGGATTTAAACTAATAACTTAGAGTTTATTTTACTAAATCCTTCGGTCAGGTAGCAGTGGATGGGCTGCTGCACTCTCGAACGTCTGTGCTGTGGATCAGTGGCATGGCCTCTGGCGCATGTTGTGGTTTCACTTTGGTTTTGAAAAGGTTAGCACGAGCAATGGAGCCGTCCACCGCTGGTAATCCTAAATAAAAGGTTGAGGAAAATGTGCAGCTTAGCTGCAATATAACAATTTAAATAATATTCATTGTAAAGGTATAAACTAGAATATTCTCTCACTGAGACTTTGGATATCCATGGACCTTCGACTATGCTGACTTTTACTTCCACAATTTGCTGTTATACCAGCAGGGGCAGCTCTCCATTTGCAAAACCTTAGAAATTGTTAAACATACCTTACAGTGGTTATGCATATTGAGCAATATGTCTACACATGTGATCTATGGATTTATGCCATTGTCCATCAGGTTTACTATAGCCTCTTTTATGGCCGCACGACCTTGGTCTTCCATCGCAATGGATTTTCCCACTAATCTTCCACCTTCACATTGGTATTGATACAATTTTTGTTGTGGTGAATAAATTTTAAAAGATAACACATTTTCTTTTATATCACAAAACTATCACAAGATCGAGGGTGTTTAATTTAGTGTACTATAGTAAGATTTTTTGTTTGCACGGTCTTTCGAACAAAGTCATTAATGATAAAGATTCACAACTTATTTTTTGTTTTGATAAAAGTTTTTAAATGCCTCCGCATCAAGGGGAATCCATTTACTACTCATCATCCACAAATAAATGGATGGAGTCGATGCACCGTTCAAACTCTAGAATAGTACTTTTAATGCTTCATCTTTATGATTGGGTTGATCTTCTTTTAGTATTCAAACTTTCAACACTCTTCCACTAGACACTCAATTTCATGTATTGACTAGGACTCATTCATGTTGGTTGAAAAAGCTTTTAGCAGTTTTGACCATCAACTCTATTGCAAAAGATCACCTCCAACAACGACGGGCCATTTAAGAGAACGTCACTCACCATTTGATGCACTCCTGAGATTTCCACCACCAGCGCTCCCACATTATTGCACCTACTTACCACCACGATGACTAGGTCTAGCTCCTTTGTTGCCATTGGTTGTCCATCTAACCCTTCAGCAAACTTGACTATCAACATTTGTTTAGTGCTTTAACACTCGTCCGAGGTCACATATCACCTTCAGTTACTGCCAACACTACTCGAGCGATGAGAAATCTGACTCCAACTATTCCACCACAGCCTTCAATTATTCATGACAAAGAATATGAATTTGAAGTTGCTATTGTCTTGAATTCCAAATATTATCGTGGTCAACTTCATTACCTCCTTAATTGGGTTGAATATATACTCTTAATAAACACACTTGGGAACTGGCCTCAAATCTCACTCATGCTCACAAGATTTGATCACTGCATACCACTGCCACTATCCCTATAAGCTTGGTCCTCATCCACCCACGCAAAGCTCGTCCTATGTGTGTGTGAGGTGGGGGTAATGTTAGGACTCTTTGGAACTACCAACATCCCAAACTTCGAGCATCCTAAACTCTGGACCTTTGGACTCACTCTAAACCTGGGCTCTGCAGACCCTCGACACTTACTTATGGCTATGATTATAATTAGTTATCATGTTATATTTATGTAAGAAAATTGCAAATTATATATTTTTTAAATCATTAAAACTTTGAATGGTGTGCCGATTCACACCACACATTAAGTTATGAACATTACATTAGCTGTTATTAGCTTAATGTTTTTAGTTAATGTCATTGATCTTCACACTAGCATTAGTTAATCACAACATTAGAGAATTTTAGTTAATGTAACCTAACTTAATTTAATGTAATGTAAATGACTTCACACCGTATTTATTAGAGTTATTAACATATATGTGTTTTCACATATGTTTTACATTAACTTTATATTAAAAGCTCAAATTTTGTATTTTGTTTACACTGCAGTTACAAGATATTCGAGGAGTTTTTCACATACAATATCTCTTCCTTGTTCATTCTATTGTACTCTATCCTCGTCTTCTTCAACGGGTTCAGCTTCCGGCAAATCTAACTCGCACAGTTCTTCATCAACATTTGCATCACCAATATCAATGAGATAGTTATGCGCAGCATGCATAGACAATATCAGGAACAATGTCAGGTTGCATTCGGATCTTTGAGCCATGTATTTGGAACTTTCCTACACAAAAACCAGTCAGAATTCACGTTTGAATGCTTTTTCATACCTTTTAGAAGTCCAAAACTACACTCCATGATCTAAAGAAAGCTCGTTGTTGAAGAATTTCTTGAGGACTAAAGGTTTGTTGACCGTCAAAAGGCACCATAATCGCTGGGCTGCAAGGGTAGCCTTTGTCTCTAAGATATGGCTTCAAGCTATATCCAGGAAGCTCAAGAAGGTCGTTGAAGCATCTCCTCTGCTACTACACTAAGTTCCTCCAAACTTGAGCGTCGTGAACGGATCCTGGCCAGCCACAACAGATGTCCAAAAACCTTTTCTTACTATCTACGACAGCCTGAAGTGCGACGCTATAACGGTGATGCTTGTAGTAAACTTCACCATGATCCCGAGGCTTTTCAACTTAGTTCCATCGATGCAGCCAACTACATTCGGCAGTTGTGTAAGGTCTTGAAAACTTGTATGATGACTCTCAACTCTTGAGCAGAAGCTGGAAACCTGATAACTTCACCAAGAATGTTGATGATAGCATTGCACATCTCGTTGACATCTCTATTGTTGTACTCTCACATCCCCGAACCTCTCAGAGATGGAAAGGTACTTTGATCCATGTTCAGCTTGTACAGTGTGCATGCAAGTCGAATGCGAATTGGAATAGCGCTTCTATAGTGTGTATCTTGCTTCACAACAACACGAAGTACCAGGTTGTCGAACGTCTGCTTCTTGAGGCCAAAGTTCTTCTTCCACATGTGATCATCATAAATCATCTCAACAAACTTGTTAAACCAAACAGTCGACCGTGGTTTAACCCACCAAACCCGATCAACCTCTAGCTTAGCCGCTAAAACAACTAAAGCATTCGAGTGAAATCATTGGAGTACATGTTCCTGTGTTGTTTCGTCAACTTCAGTGATATCTCGTAGGAAACGCTTCCTTTTCCTGCTCTCATTCTGTATTCTTCTTCTAAACTCAAGCTTTTGTTTATGCAAGCTATCCACTTTCGTAGTAGAAGGATAACAAGCAACACGTGCAACATGTCCATTGCTTAACTCAAGAACCTTGGAAACAAAACAAGATCTTATTAGTAATAGCATTAAAAGCTAGTTTTCATGAGATGCCTTCGTGAGATGCATGCTTTGCAATTGCAGCTACTAATGCAGCTAAAGTGTTGTTCATCTGGCTTTTAGAGGCTCACTCCATCTCAAGCCGTTCAGCTTCAAGTCTGATGAACTCGGCCTGTTGAGTTCGTTCCATCTCCAACAAGTCTGCATGGCATTTGCTTCTATTCTCCTTAGCTGCTTGCAGAATCTTCAAGTATGAAACGTTCCCTTCCTTGAAAGCTTCAGCCAAACCAGTCTAAGATGAAGAGTCACTCTTTCTCACCTTCCTCTTGAGCCAACCTATAGAACCAGGCACACGATCTCCAAGGACCCGATCTTTGGCTGTTGTTTCACTTCGATCTGAGCTCAAAGACGTAGTTGCACCGCCTGTAGCACCACCTGTGGCTGTAGCTGCACCCATAGCTGCTCCACCGTGGCTGTAGCTGCACAACTGGAACTAGCAGCTTGTCCACTGGAACCACCTACAACTACTATCTCGAAGCTTGGTGGTTTCTCTCGAGAGCAAGTCATCGAGTTCGTCAAATGCCTCCTCTATGAAGCCAAGATGTTGAGATGTTCTCTCTTTGGGAGTCATGAGGAAGTAGTGCATCCGGTTGTTGCATCATAAGCCTTGACAGCTTTGTAAGTTGTTGTCAAGTTCACTCACTTTGTCTTACTTGTCACCATCACATTCAAACCGAGCTGACGTAGAGAAGCCAAGATCCTGTCCCATTTCTCCTTAGCTGAAACCATCTTTGCCATCATAGTAACCAAACTCTATAGCTTTCGCTCTAATCAAAGCCGTAACCTCATCATGGCTCCAGTTGGCTTGCCTGTCTTGAGTGTTTTTGCCAGCTACTCTGAGACCCAGTTGAGAAGCCAAAGAGTTGACGTTTAAGCTAAGTTGAGAAGTTGAGGAGTGAATGCACTCCTCTGCAGTGGTGATTGCAAGCTCGTTTGCTGGCAATAGTTCCCCTAGTTGTTCCTTTGAAAACGGAATGCATCTATATGCTCTGCTATCTACAATGTGGGAGGAGCATACCTTGTAGTCGCTTGTTTGGAGCTCTTGCCATTTTCATGCCCTAATGTAAACCCTAAGGTATTGGCATTAAGTTAATGCGAAGAAATTAAGTTAATGCCAAATTTTATAAAGAAAACATTATTTAGACATTATCTTCTAATTTAATGTTTGACTTGTGTGAAAAGATTTGCATTAACAAATAACATTACATTATCTTTTAAAATTTTAATTTAATATTCAGGCCCATGTGAAGACAATTGCATTAAATTTAACTAATGTTCACAAGTTAATGGGTGGTGTGAATAGGTGCGTAAGTAAGATACATTTATATAAAAGATATAAGAATATACCGTGAATATCCGTTTAGACTTCAAACAAAACGAAAATGAATATTTAGAATGAAAATTGCAAAATATTTAGTTTTCAAATAATGAAACCTTGCTCTATATAATATCTTCAATCTGAGATAACAATGTCTATTAACTGATGATTTATTACAAATTTTTTTATATTTTTAAGTATTAGTGTAAGGTGTCATAAACCCTAGTTCTTGGTTTAGGGTTCTTCAGAACAATGGCGCCGTATCTGAAGGTAACAATCGAAGCTGCATCTCTCTTCACACACGCAATTAGTCTGATTTGCAGGAAAGCGATAAGTGAGTATATATACAAATGTTACACACAAGTATTACATGGTAATATCTCTTATTTGAGTATTGGCAGTCCAAGGAGAATTCAGCTAAGATGGAAGCGGAATCTCTAATGCATGTAACGTACACAATGTATCTGCATTTATCTGGTTTATATAATGCAGAAGTTGAGGTCTACGGAGAGAGAGTAAGAGCATCACTAGGCGCCCAAGTCTGTTTGAGGCCCGTCACAAACTGGAAAATACTGTGGAAAATACTGTGAGCTATCTTAGTATATACACTATAATCCTCTCTCTCTTGTGTGTGTGTGTGTGTGAGAGAGAGAGAGAGAGCATTGTATTGTATTGTAGTATGCATTATTGATTTTTGTGTGTTTTTTCAGGTGAAGATAATGGCTCTTGAGATGTCTGCAATGGAAAACAATGTGAAATGCTCAAAAACACAGTTGAAGGCTGTGTTAGAGTCTAGGAATACAGCCTTGGAGGAGTTGAAGGTATGCATGTGTGTAGTGTGTTTAGTCGATACACGATTTTGCTGGTCGGTGATTCACTCAATCCGTATCCATTTTGGACGTGCGTCTTGTATAGTAGCATGTGTTATGTATATATACTGTGTTGTTAAAACTTTCTATGTATCGTATGCTAACGTCTGTTATTTATTTACTGTATATAATGTGTGTATAGAGATACATATAATCAGTTGTGTGTATATATAACATTGTATATCTATGCAGATATCCAAGTATGAGCTCGAACAAAAGCTTAAGAATGTAATGAGCCAGCTAGCGGTTACTACAGAGAAGCTGGGCAGGAATATTATACTCTTTGAAGCCGTTGACCACGAAGCATCTTCTGTCAAGCGAGTTTTAGAAGAAACACGCCAACTTGTAACCTCTAGATCCGACACAGGTGTGTGTGTGTGTGTGTGTTTCCCGACATGCATACATATATGTTTGTTTACTTGTATATTATGCCATGTTAGGTGCAGTCTCTGTGTACACAGACATATATTTATGTTTTTAGTCTATACATATAAACACACGCACACACACATGACTAAGATATATAACAACAATGACACCCAAACGCGAGGTACGTACATACATACACACACATGTATCTTAATGTGCATGTATATTATTTCCCTGTCGTCTCTCTCTCTCTCTCTCTCTCACACACACACACACACACAAGTATTTTGACGAGAACTCCTGCAGTTACCCAGCTTCAAGACCAAGTACAATGGATGGTTGATGCGGAACAGAAACTTGTAGGTAAGCCATGTGTGGTTTGTGTGTGTGCGTGTGTGTGTTTTAATATAAGGTTAACTAGTGATAAACACTTTAATTTATTTACATAAATGTTTTTTGATAAAGCACGTACATTAGAGGCTGAGCTCAAAGAAAAGAGTGTCTGTCTTGGTGAGAAAGACAAGGAAATCGTAGTATTGAAAGAGCTTCTCGAAGAAAGCAAAAACGACTACAGCAATGAAGTGAATCTCACATTAATATCCCTTATATATAGTTTTAATCAATATAATGTATAAGGATATGCAATACACACATGCACACGTGGAAGCATGCTGCCTGCGAGTGTGTGTGTCCCCGTCCTTGACTCAGAAACGTTCAGAAGGCTTCAGAGGCCAAGGACAGGACTATCTCTCAGCTTAATGCTGAGAAGCAGGTGATACATTAAATATACTGTGCACATACGCACACACATATATAGATCACGATGTAATAAATTGACATGCTATATGCTAAACTATTAATTGCAGAATTTGACAGAGGGCTTAAGGGTTTTCGTGAGGAGACTACAGGAAGGAACCTCAGAACAAGATTCAAGTTTACAGGTTAACATGAATATAATCTATTAATAGTATTTTACTATTACCATATTGTAACGTATATTATGTATGAAAGCGTAATATAGTTACATGATAGTAATTTACAGGTGATGCGAGAGAAGCTCCTGAAAATGCACCAATTGCTTAAAGAGAGAACTGTGGACTGTGTGTGTGAGAGAGAGATACTCTCCCTCCCTCGTACATAACTCATTCATAACGTTTGCTATGTTCCCTGTATAATATTTCGTAGTGTGGTAGGCCGAGGAAAGACTTCGTTTACTGGAAGAGAAGGATAAAATCTTGACTGAGCTTGTATCATGTAAAAGGTACACTTTATCTAACTAGTTGTATATAATATGTTATGTTGTATATGTTATATATAATGTGAGTGTAGCAGGCTTGAAACTGAAGACATGCAATTGCATCATCAAGTTGGTAAGTTTTGGTATATACGATTTTGAACGCAAGAGTGCGCGCTCACACACACATCGACAATGTTTTGTGCAGAAACTTGTGATAAATCCACATCAAGAGATGACCTGGAGTGTCTAGATGATAAACAAGATGCTAAACAAACGGAGGGAACTAAGTGTAATGAAGATGGTAAGATTTAGCGTGGTTGTGTGTGCGTGTGTGTCTATGCGTGTGTGAACATGCATACACAGCAAGTAAAACTATCTATAGTTTGATCTCTCTCTCTCGGTTTTTTTTATGGTTTTCTATTCATGCAGATGAGAAACAGTTTGTCTTGTATACGGAGAAGGAAGACGGGTTTGCGGAATGTGTTATTACTGCCTTGAAACTCCAACAGAACAAGACATGCATCTGTGGCCATGCACCCTTCTGGTGACGCGGTACGTGTGTACGTGTGTGTGCGTGTTAGTGTAATTATATGCATATGTATTATATACATTTTGTGTTTGTACACATATACATGTATATGTCAAGTATCAGTGGTGCGAGTGTACAATATAATATATACATACCTGTATTACGTGTGTGTAAGAGAGAGACGCATTCGTGATGCTTCGTACAGATTTTTTTGTCTGTATGTGTACACACTATACACACATATACATGTATGCTGAAAGTCGTGATACTTGGCACTTAATATGGCCAAGAGATATTATCTAATGTTGCAGATACATCTACAGCCAGCATCGTATATACATATGTTTCTTTGGAGACTAGAGACAGCTCGGGGAGGTCGGGTGGTTTTGTGAGGGACGGAAATATTTTCTTGGTTAAAATGCGTTGAGTGCGAGAACAATTACCACCAAGCCTGTATCTCATGGCAGGTTCAGGTATCATATATATATATATATATATATATATAGAGAGAGAGAGAGAGAGAGAGGAGAGAGAAGTTTAAACTACATACATTGTGTTGTACCATATTAAGTTATTGATACTTACTATAAATATAACAATGTACTTCTTAATATATATTCATAATTATATACACACTGGTACATTTACATATATACGTGTGTTTGTCCTACGCTGTCATATTACAAATCATTATATTATATATACATTTATACATACAGTCATATTACAAATCATATATATTATATACATATATAAGTAAATTCTTCTATTGAAGTAGCCATTAATGAATTTGACTCCTTGTTTTATTAATAATCATAACATGGAAAATGATCTTGCATTGTTTTAGTATTTTATTAGGGAATAATTAATTTCGGATTGATGATTTGATTATTTAATTCGCATGTCAAAAGACCTGAAAACTTTGTTTATATATTTTAAAATTAAAATATAATTATTAGCTTTAAAATAATATATTAATGTATTGATTCCTTATAAACCAGTGATTCTACTAAATATGTTAAATGCTTACCCAATGACATCTGGTGTTTTGAGGTATTTTAAATATATTATCTCTTACACACACCACTGGTAATCTGATATAATACCTTAATTTTATGTGTTAATAATGATTAAATTTAGTTTTATTATTTCTAATTAATTCTATAATTAAGTGCTCTGTTTTTCTCAAGATTTTAACATCATTTTACAATGAAAATTATAAAAACTTAAAATATAATAATATAGTCTATATTTGATATAATGTACTTTGTTCTAGAATTTTGTTTTATATTTTTAATTAATAGAATAAATGGAGTTACCCTTCATCATTTAAAATTTTATTAAGTATATACATACATGTGCCTTAAATATGTTATATATATATTATAATAATAATCATCCGATATCAAAATATTCTTTAAAATAGATACACACTTATAATTTAAAATGTATATATTAGTTATATATATATATATATATATATTTTAAATTATGTGTCTCATTTAATTGCTCCACACTTTAAATTTTTGGGTGTATTAAAACAAGCTTATACTTCAGCATTTAGAATACATATAGGTGTGTTATTTCATAGTCATATACATATAAATATATAGTTTTAAGAAAATTTGTGTAAAACATGAAGCTTAGAGATTTTGCGAAAAAAGGGGTTTTAAGGAGATATTTGCGTTTTTATTAGCGTTTAAACTATAGTTATTATATTTGTATAACGCTACATGTATATATATCAAGAGGCCTGCTAGCCCACACACACATACATGTTTTAATATAAAATACCGTACATCAAATATATGAATACTAAACAAAATTTAATTGTTATATAATATTAAGTTTTCTATATAATGTTCTCCATCAATATATATATATATGTAAACACAAATGTATGTATACAATAATAAATATTATGTATTTAAAGATATCTTATTACATTTCTATCAAATACAGTATATTGTTTTTTGAAGTGTATTTGCGTTTCTTGTCTTTAATATGCTTTTATTCATTAAAACAAATAAGAAATAAACAATCTAAGTATATAGAATGCCCTAGGTGGTAATGGTAATGGTAATTGATAATTTTAATAATTAAAATTTAAACTGACATACCCCCTGTACATGCAATTACTTAGTGATGTAACCCTTGCGCGTGAGTGTGAGTGTGTGTGTGTGTGTGTGTGTGTGTGTGTGGAGAGAGAGAGAGAGAGAGAGAGAGAGCGGGGGGGGAGGGGGCTTTGAGAAAGAAGTATACGTCTGCCCCGTCACAAGGTTACCTTAAATCTAGAACCTTACGTAGCCCCATTGTACAATCACCTTAAATTTTGAATTCCCTCGTCACTTAACTCCCGTCCTACTCTATAGTCATTTTGAATCTTGAACTATGTGATCCCACTAGACGGTTAATATAATTTCTAACCATGGCAAATTCTAAATAACCTTAGATTTATGTAAATTTCCTCACTTTTGCAAGGGTAAAAAATTATGTTTTTTATGTGTTTCACTATCACAAGTTTAAATAAAGATTTTTAAAATATATTAATATAAATAATAAGATTTTAATTTTATTTATTTATATAAGAGAGATTTTGAGAAGCTTACTATTTTAATTTATATTTATTTTATTTTATAAATAAAAATTTATTAAATTTAAATTAATACCACCAGGGTCGTGTGTAACCCTCACATGTAAACTTAGGAGATCAAGGTTAAGGTTTTAGGGATAAACTCCCTAACAAAAAAAGATAAATATATATTGTATTTAAGTAAATAAAGATTATTAAAAAATTTATATAATAAGATTAAGCATAAGTTATATATGACCATTGCATGACATACATCACATACATCTTAAATATTGCGAGTGTGTCATCAACGGCCATTCTAACAACCGTTTTAAATTTAAATCCTTAAATTAAGGGGATAAACTTATTAAGTTAATGAGTTAAAAATTAAATTAAAAATAAATTTATTGGGTTAAAGGTTAATAATTAAGTTATAATTCTGCAAAATTATACATTAGGGGTGTATTTAACTTGTAAAATACATATGTATATTTTTTATCTATATTTTAATAATTAAATTATAAAAAATCAATACACAAAAATATTTAATTTTAGCATTTAATTTAATTTAAGCATAAAAGTTCTCATGTAATGTTTTATATTAAGCAAATCCATGGAAATACATATATTTAATTTCTAATTAAAATGAAATAAATTAAATAAGTAAATGTTATAAATGCCATAGTTTATAAAATAGATATATTATCTTGTACTATATATATTTTTACATAGTTTTATTTTAGAATTAAATAGCATATTTACACAAATTGTATAATGTGTAAAAATAAACTCCGATGATTTAAATTTTCTCGTTAAAATGTTTAATGTATACAATTTCATATACATAATATTGAGATTATTGTGTCTAGTTGATATTCCTGAATTAATTCATATAAAATCTTTGTACCATTTCGTTTAGCTTTAGTAATATTTTTATTTTGTAGTTGCTCAAAAATCATTAAGTGTTATTTGAAGCTCACAGACAACATTCAATCGAACATCACGATACCGTAGGCAGCAACCCTTACAAACCCTTTTCTTCCTTTTGACTTTTAAGTTCTCAATTGTTTGTTACATGAGCATGTTGTTATGTTACTTGAGCTGTTTCTAGTTCAAGACATGTTTCGTTAATCCAACTCTAATAAAAAACCATCAAGCAAACATTACGTAGTAAAAGGCATTAGGAGCTAAAAACTTAAGGATAAACTTAATATTAAGTTAAAAATATATTAGGTTAAGGATAATAACTTAAATCAATTATTATTAATTAATTAATAGGTTATTAAATAGTTAAGCTTAAAGATATATAAAGTTAAGAGCTTAAAAATAAACTCACTAGGTTAAACATAACAACTAAAGCATATGCCACTAACTAACGGGGAGTTTCATTTTAAGTATTTGATTTAAAAATAAAATCAATCAGGTTAAAAATAATAACTGAATTAAATTAATGATAATAATTAATTAAGGGTTAATAAGTTATTAATAATTAATTAAACCCAGCTAAAATTTAAATATTTACAACAGAAAAACTAATAGAATCCTTTAATAGGAATTATTAAGAATCAATAAAAACAAATCACTTAATATAGACTAGTTTTGGTCTCCTTTTTAGGATATTTCACGTTGCATGCCGATATGTTCGCTATGGATGTGTATTTCTACACACAGTTCCTGTCAGTAATGAGGGTGAATCACAACAGGAGGCTACATGTGGAGGATTTGGCGTTCCGGATCTTTAGTAAAGAGAAGCGAACCAGTTCGGATGATGATGTAGAAACTGAGGGAAAAAACTAAAAAAAGATAGGACTCGCGGTGACTATAAGCATGTGTTTGTCTACCTGAGCAACCGTGGTGGACACAGTGCAGGTTTCTTGAAAGAAAGTGTTTCAAGTGAGTGATAAGGATATTGAGTATCTAGACAAGGAACTGGCCAGAGTGGGCTTACTGGGTAAAGGGCTGGATCTTGAGATCTTATCCGAGTTGAATTAATAAACAAATTTAATTGCGTTTATTATGTCGTAAAAGTCTTGTACGTATGTTTAACATATATTGAGAATCATAATAGTGACATGTAACATTTCATAGAATGTGAAACAATAAATAACACACAAATATATGTGTGTGTGTGTGTGTGTGTGTTATTTTTGCTATGTATTGAATAAAATTATTACAGGAAATGGTTAGACATACAGATAGATAGATAGATAAGAGAGAGAGAGAGAACATTATGACAGAGAATAATAAACTGCAGAGCAGTCTCCAGCCGTCACTAATAAATCAATAGAAAACTTCTTTGAGGTAAAGTATTAATATTAATAATATAATTAATTACGTGAATCATATATATTAACATTATATTATTATATATAGGACTGGAAACCAACAAGATGTTCCCAGGTGTGTCTACGTTTTGTCGCACAATTCATATATGTATATATGTGTGCGTGTGTGTGTAAGCAGTGGATAGGTGTATACGCATATTATTATTGTATACATATGCATATGTATATATATAAGAATATAGTTAGTACATCTATTGGTTGAGATTTCCTAAAACACCTTTATGTTCAATAGCAAATCATTAGTAATGAAAGCATGAATTCTTTCTCAATTTTCATGCAAGGAGTACTAACAAAACCAAAACACGCCATTTAATAAAATGCTGCATTATAAACTGAGATGGAATATACTCAAGCTTCTCTTGTTGCAGTTGGTGTATTTACACATTTATGAACAGTTGCTTTTGATTAGTAAACGTAATAACGTGTGTGCATGCATAATCTACGATGTGTTTGTGCATATTTTTACTCGCTAAATTATATACCCGACTCTTGCAGCCTCCATGTTCTTGGCTTTTTTTATTTTTTTGAGCTGCCAACATATAAGCAAAATAAAAATCCCTATTATAAACATATCCACCACTTCTACGATAAGCCTCTTGATTCTACCCTATTCTTCACTGTGTATCCCATGTTCACAAGTTGGTTGTACAATGATGAAGCTAGTTTTGACACATCTTGCGTCGCAAAGCTCACCTTAGCTGACTTGTTGAGTATTTCTTACTGCATACAAGACAAGGAACATTGTTCGTACTAATAATAAGATACCTTTCGTTTATTGCCGAAGATAAGACGTCCCATGAGTGTGTATACATCACTTTTGCTGCTACATACAGGTATAGATATGCTTATTAATTTAACGATATTTTTTCAGTCCATAAAGAAATTGCATACTATTAGATTTCTTTGGCTCAAGACTGCCGGCGTATCACCTCGTAAAACATAAATGGCTCTTTGTAACATGTGGTGAAGAACAATCTATTATTATCCAAGTAAAACAATAAAAGTATGCATATACATCATATATATAATTATATAATGCTAAAGTATAAAAGTAGTGTTATACGAAAGTGTCCACAGTTTTTCCATATAATACTCTAGGATACAGTATATATATATATAAGTGCATCACGGCACTGTTATTACTCAGATGTAAATGCACATGTGTACATTCTTTTAACTGATGAACATGCTCAATGAGGAACTGGAATGTACGTTAGGAGTCTTTAATGGTGTCTCCAGTGCTCCCTAGTGAGGTTTTAGCCACATGTAAATATGTCACCTACACATACGTATAAATTGTGTGTGTGTGTGTTACCTTAAGACTACTATATACAAAGGCTGTAGATTGTTGTATGTTATTTTTTTAACATTCAATTCATAATAACTTATTTCAAATTGTTTTTTTTTCTTGGCAAAATAAATATGAAAACTATAATTTTCCGGACTCTAATCAGCTCATGCCTTTTAAAAAAGAAAATAAAAAACATTTAAATGCACTAAAGGCATTTGAACCGCGACTACGTTTCAACATACAGATTAAATATTAATTTATTAAAGGTTATTACACACGTAAGAATTCATTTTAATCATTAAACATTTAAACAGTTAAATTTTTCACATGGAAATTACATTTATTTTGCTCCTTTGTAAACTTTATTTATTTTTTAAAATGCACATAACAAAAAGCATGAACTAAATTACTTGAATGTTATTAAAAGTATAAAATGATAAATCACAATCATATATAGAAGAGATAAAAATAAATCTTACACAACTACATCATTGTTACTATTACTATTTAAACATAAATTATTTTTAATATATTGTTTTATAGAACTATTTTTAAATAGAATTTAAAAGTGAAATATAATTTAAAATTTATGATTATATATGTTTTACTAGGCAAATATAAATTACATATTGTGTTTTGTGTTCTTGAGCATCTTTACATGTGAAACTTGGGCGGTAATACTTAAGTATTAAGTATATTTAAAAATATATGTGATGATTTTGAAATATATCATACTTATTAAAAATAAACCATATTAGTACACATAGATATTAAGTATATTTAAAGCATATATATGTGACGATTTTGAAAATATATCATGCTTATTAAACAATAACACATATCCATTGTTGGTGAGCTTATTATTTAATAATAATTTATTATTTACCTAGCTATTATCATTAAACTAGTGAGTTTATCTTTAAGTTAGACCTTTAATGTAGTTTTTATTTAATATTATTTAGGCATGAACCTTACAGGCTTAACTATTTAATAACTTAATTATTATCTTTAAAATGACGATTTTATTCTTAAGTTAGACATTAAACCCAGTTATTATTTTAATATGATAAATTTATTCCTAGTTGGATCTTTAACTTAATTATTATTTTTAATCATGTTTAGACTTAATTATTTAATGATTTTAATTTAGTTATTATCTTTTAGCCTAATAAGTTTATTTAGGATATCCATTCGAAATGATCCTAAATTACCATCTGACTTTTTTACAAAAGCAAGGACCTTGGTTTATGACTTTTTTTTTTTTTTTTTTTATAAAAAAGCAAAGGACCTTGGTTAATGAAAGAAAAATTAGGCTTTCTCACTTTTTAATGTAAAGATTTAGTGGTTAACCACTTAGGTAAAGATTCATAAAATATATAAAGAGAATCAAACAGCACTGGGTCAAAATATGTAAGGGCCTTATTATAAATGTTTCATCCTTAGTCATAAAGACAAGGGTTAATTGGTATTTATAAAATGGTTCTTAAACATTTTAATTTAATGCTACTTATTTTTATCTTACATATCCTATTAAGCTTTATCTGGGACAATGTAACTCTTTCTGTGCGACAAATATATTAAAGACTTATGATTTATAAATACCTTGAAATTTGTACCATAAAAATAGTGCCTTCGTACTCGTAATGCATTAATAATAGTTAATAGCTCTTACTCATATATTAAATATCGTTTCTCCATGATTCAAAATATGTTGTTCATAAGCAATATACCTTCCGTCTTACATAAGTACAGTTCTAATGACCACTCTACTCACATTACACAATACCTTATAAGGTTTAAAGGATTTACAATATATAAATTTGGTGCATACACTAAGGCTTATTTCAAAGTTTGAAAGTTGGTCTTCTCTAAAGCATTCATGCCTTTCTCAACAACTTAATTAACATATAAGCTTTCTAAGCATCTTTAACTAGTTAACAATAATAACTAGCCATGCCCAAAAAACGTAATTCTTGTACGTTGTTAAGAATTTACTATTGCTCCATTAACCAAACATAAGATTTAACTTAGTTTTAAACGATTGGTTCTAGTACGCACTAATTAAAACTAGTTTAATAAGTAATGTACATTACATATATTTGCCAATTGTGAATCACACTAGATTGCTATTAATAGCACACACATATACAACTTGATAGTATTATAATTCACTAGGCACTTAGTCACAAACACCCACGTGTACACTAGTACTTAACACACGATTGCATGAGAAAAATTTAAATTGCACACATGAACTAGATAAAAATATGCATCACATACCTTTGTCAATCGGACAACCATTAATATAAAGTAAATGATGAAGCCCAAGATTATGCAACCATCCTTATGTCCAAGCTTTGTTACAATTACCCTCAATGCATGTTGGAGAAAATCTCACTACCATACATGCACACCATGTATGATATGTATCACCACATGAGTTTATGGTAACACCAAGTTTAATGTGATAACAATCAACAAGGCACAATGGACAAGACCCATATCTAACTTGAGTATCAACATCATCTTCTCCATGTACAAGTGTTGGAAGCTGCAACTTCATGGGAAGAATATCTCTCCATTTGACAACGTAGAGACTCAAAGGAGTATGCCCTCTCTAGCCTTGAAAGTCTCAAGATGACATTCAGCTCTCACCAGCTCCAGATTTGCACACTTGAGCTTTTGTGCGAGCTCAAACTGCCTAGCTCGAGTGGGATGCATGTCAATTTTCTCCTCCCGCTCCTTAATCCAGTCTTGAACTAGGGATAGTGACGTCTCCAAGGTCAACCTACTACGCAGCATCTGTAGGGTTAGTCTCAAGTTCATGTAGCTTTTTGGTGATACCAGCATGATGATTCACAAGCATTTTGTATCTTGCATCAGTAGTATCCATCTTACCACTGAAGGGCTCACATTCATGATGTGCTAATTGTACTCCAGCCATAGTAACACACACAAACTTGAACAACTTTATTTCCTATTGTTTGCCACGTGGGTAAGTAGTTGTAGTGCCAGGCCCACATAACATCACAATATATTTTATATAAGATGAAAGTGGAAGAACCTGAAGAAAGAAACGATTCAGGAACTCAATGCTTAGTAATTTTTCAAATACATATCTATGTATATATTAGAAAAACACAAATCAGACTACAAGTTTATTGTAGTGTCTATTTCTTGAATTACTTTTTTCTGAAGGGTCTTGTACAAATCAGTCTATTTCTTGAGGGTCTTGTACGAATTCAAAATTGGTAAACATATGAAAGCAATGAGCGAATGGAAGAACCTTAGAAAAGAAACGATTCAGGAACTCAACGCTGTACAATGAACTCATGATAATTTTTCAAACACACATCTATGTATATATTGGTTTGTTCTCCATATCACTTCACAATTTCTATATGTACAACACACATGTAGGGAGAGAGACAGAGAAAGAGCTCCAAACATACAGATAATATGTGTGTTTAATTGTTTCATATTACGTAGTATGTATATATAGCAACTTCTATATTAAGGAATGTGTAGATAATTTAATATATAAATAACTTAAAAATGCATTAATGTCATTCTAAATGCATACGATGAAAGATGGGAAGTGAAGGAGGAACCTTATTAATTTAAGAGAGAGAGTAGTGATGTAAGTATATGTATATATATATATTAATAAACTAATGTTTACATGATTTACAACGGTGATACTCTAAAATTTCGAGGTTATCAATTGTAATGAATAATAAAGAGCCATTAAGAAGATGCGCAAGTGAAGTTCAACAACTATGGAATTTAATTTATCGTTTGAAAGAACTCAATAAGACTTAAAGTACTACAAATGTAGAGCCCAAAGAAAAAAAACCAATTAAATTAAGTATTTGCATTTGCGTTTTTAGTATTCAGTGTATCACTACGTTATACGATAGTTATGTGTTGTGATTTTAGTATTAGTACATTATTTATATACTTAATTTTTTTTTTTGATATTTTATAGTATATATTGTATAAAATATCTTTACTGCTAATTCAATTTGATACCCCTGTTGCGTGAAAAAGAAGCAAAAGCGCACGTAAACAAGGCTGTCCAAGACTGAGCTACGGTAAGTCTCTCTCTCACAACAGCAGCGTATGGAGACAAAACTGCAACAAGTACAGCAGGTACTTTTAAGGTTTTGAAAGAAAAACATGCACATTGTAATTAAAAATGGGCATGATACATGAAAATGGGAATATAAAATAAATTACTAATTAATACTTAAGTTTTAATTATTAATTAATTATTTAATTAATATGTAATTAAGCCTTAAATATTAATTAATTAAAAATTAATCCTTCAATAACCTTACTTAGTAAGGAATATTCCTAAAATATCTTAGAATATTCATTATTTTATTCTAAAAATAGTTTACAATAATTAAAAAATACTATCAAACATAATTACAAATGAAATTTTCCTTATCAACATGTTAATTTTTATAAATACTTTCTTCCTAACCATACAAAAAATCTCCTCATTTTGTCTAAATCATCACTCTCCATTAATCAAATCATTTTGGTCAATATCTTGATGTTGTTGCCACCACTAACACTCTCACGAATGCAATTGGAGTTGCCATCCTTTTAATACATAAGATGTGATAAGACAGGTCTGCATAAAGGCTCATCTAAAAAATGACGTTCCTTAAGAATAATATTGTAAAGCGCCCGGTTGCTATCCTTTATTTTATAAAACTCAAAATCACGAGAAAGAAAAGCTTCAGGAAATGTTTGAACGGTGGATACTGCTCACAAAAGTTTTCGAGATTCTTCTTTCTGTATTAACTCATCCATGGTATTGGTATCAGAATATGGATCGAAAGTGATTGGATGAATACAAGCAATGTTTTGGTTAGCATAGCCTTCTGAGGAGAGTCGTCTACCACTAAGATATGTGCGTTCTTCATTATCCTTAATGATTGATCTCCCCATGAAGCCCAATTAATCTTTCATTCTTGAAGAAGTATGGCTTGCTTTCCTTTCTTATATTGTGAAATTCGAGAGGTTTATAACATATTCGCTGGTCAAAAATCCAATCACCTCTTTGCAACACTACAATGTTTCTTAAGCAAATTCAACAGCGGTGTCAAGTTGTGAATCTGCATGCATGACCAAATCCCCACAAGTGCACCCATCTCCTTAAGCTTTTGAAAGAGACGGTCCAACCCAAAAATGAATATCATATCAAATTTACCATGACAAGGAATGAAATCTCCTTGTTTGATTTCTTTTTTTCTATCCTCGGGCCTTTGTCGATGAAAGAACACCATTGACATCCAACAACACAATATGGCCATGGTAACATGGGGTAGCGTTGCCTCTTGAATGCTTTGCAACTCACTTGTTTGCTCCCTTTCACATTTATCTGTTGACACTATATCGTTGCCTATCCCTTTATCATTTAATTGTACATCATCCTTACAAGATTCAGATATTGCACGCTGAAGAAAGTGATTTAGGAACTGAAGCCAATAGAAATGGTGATGAAAAAACTGAAGTGGTCCCCATGGTAACGATGTTTTGAGCTGCATTATTATCCATTTCCTGCATGAACTCTGTCATTCTGACATGTGGCACAAGAAATTTGCCAAACCCCTCTCTTACCTCATGGCAATGCTGAAAATCCATGTTCTCAACTGTTTCATTACATCTGCAAAATGATAGTTAGCTGACCTTATAATTATCAAGGTATATTATTTACCTTGTTAATGTGTGACCCATGTTTGAACTAAAAGCTTCATTAATCCTTGAGAATTTATTTTCTGTACAAATATAAACGAAATATACAAAAATGCCTTATGTTACACTCATTTACAACTATTTCACTCTAAGAACTCATTAACAATTCTTCTTCGCTATTACCTTCTGAGTGAGGCGAAGAAGGTCTAAGCCGCTTGTGAGATGGTTCATGATCTTCCGTATCTTCTGTTGATGTTTCCATGGGTAATGGAGTTGTGAATGTTCTGTATCCTCGAGATAACTTCCGGTCTAATATCTGATTGAAGTTCGTCCTCAGACTCCGACATTGAACCAGATTCGTCTTCAGAGCTATCGCACTTCTCGGGAGGGAACTTTCCAAATACTCCTGTATGGGTTTGTTGGGGTAGTCAGTTGAGAACCTCTCTATCCACTTGTTCAGGTCCTCAACCATGGTCTTATCCTTTTCAACGGCAAACACACATGTATCCCGAAGGTAACACTCCTTCAAGACGGACCCCCTAGTGCAGTAGTCAAAAACCCATGCATCACTGTGAGGACCCCTGATCAAGTTGACGATGCTCCGTGCCGCTTGACTTGTATGTTTGGATAACGTACATTGCCGAATACGTCCCTCTCAGCTATCGGTGTATCGGATGGAGGTTCAGGCCGTTGGAGTGCAAACAGATGCCTGGCCAGTCATTTGGAAGTTTGAAATTGTTTGGCGCATTCCTAACAACCAAGTGAACAACCGTATCAATGCACTTGGATCAGCATCATTCATATAAAATCCTGTCCAACGATGTTTATTCTTCTTGGCGAAGGCGAAGGCAAAAGTATCGGTGACATGAGCAAGAATCAAGAAATAAATACCTGAAAACGTAGGTATCAGTGAAGAGTGCAAGCATGAATTCAATAATAAATACCTTCTTTGTACATGCTTGCACGGCTAAGTTTCTCCACCAAATCCTCTAGTGTCCTATCTGTCGAAGGATTTTTTGACACCCGCCGATCCATCACGAACAATTGAAACGGTTTCCTACAAGCAGTGATGTTACCCCATAAAGTCTCCGAATCCAACAACAAACATCTGTAGGGCTTGTCGTGATTCGTAGCATCCTCCTTTATAAGGTTCAACTCGGTTCTCCGCTGCTGAAGGACTGCCATAAGAGAAGGCGTCATCGCAATGTTCTCCTTTTTGGCGTTGGCGTGCAATAGATTCTTGCCCAGATCTTCCGATTGATTCACCCATTCGACAAGCATATCATCGTTTGTCACATGCAAATATTTGCTGACCTCTTCGTATGTTGAGGGAGGTCCAACCCAGTTTGTGGCAGTGTATTCCCAACCACTCCTTGAAGTGCCTGACCGTCTTCAACTCCATTGCCTTGAGATGAAAAGGAGAGGTGGGGCTGCTTTGTTAATCTGTAGTTTGCCATCAATCACCAAATCAGCCAAGACTTCCATCTCCTCCATCGTTGTTCCATTTAAAGGCTTCAACCATGTGAGCTTGAAATCGTTGTCTACATCCTTTGTAGATTGAACAGACTTAGCCTTCGGCGTCTTACTGGGTTTCTTTGCAGACTTCTCTGAGGGCTCCCCTTCACTTGTCTGCTTCTTCTTCAGTGTTCCTTTTGAAAGGATTCCATAATCCCCAACCATTTGGCAAAGATCCTATCCTCGGGACAAGAAATCAACATCATCAAAAAGGATGTTTCCTTCCCGCCCACCTGGGCAAAATCAACTGCTACAATTTCTTCAACTCTCTGAAAAAAAGACAGATTAATATACCGGAGATAAATCCCGCCCAACAATTTGCTTACCCGGTAGTTCGCACATTGTGTATTCCCTGCAGTAGCTCTTTGTGGTCGCTGAAGAGATTCCCACACGGCTCGCGTGTGTTTGAACTTCTCCCATATTTTGCTGTTGTAGTGGTTGGTGTCGCAGCGTCCCATTCCGCCGATAACTTATGGTACTGCTCGATTGTGAGATTCGGCTTAGCTAAAAACGCCGATCTTTTTGTCAGCTTCTCACGGGTATGCTCGGAAAGTTTTGTTGCCATCGTTCCTTTGTTGTGTTCATCGAGAAGTCGTTGGGCTGCCGTTATTGTGTGCTGGCCACTAATGATGTAGTACTTGATTGATTTTTATTCTCCGTCTGAATCTTCTGATTTGTTCTGGTGTTGTGATCCACACTTTGTCAGCGCCTTTCTCTTTCGTAGTATGGCACAAAAGCATTATGTGGAACGGTGTAAGAATTGTCGTCCTTCATCTTCTCCATGAGCTCAGCTACACGTTCCTGGTTGAGTGGCCTGTAATTGAAGTTTGGGTTGACGCTGCAATACTTAACCCTACACTCATAAATCCTATCATCCAACATCATTTCCTTGTGGCTTATTGCAGCATGGGATGCCACAGGTGCAGCTGACAAAACGACTGATGATTTTCTTTTACGATCCGAATCAACATGTGTGATCCCCGATGCAGCTGTTCTAATGTTTCGGCACACTCTTCCAGCTCCCGAAATTCCTAAGCAAATTGAACGTGATCTGTAAAGAACCTGAGACCGAGCCACCCTCTCAATCTCCCTTATGATGTCGCTGTGTTCTTCTTCAATGTGAAGAGGGACGATTGCTCCACTTGTGGATGTTCTGTATTGTGAAGCAATCTCTGCTAGAATACACCTACTCGATGAGTCTGAAGATCTTCGAAGTAGACATCTAATTGGATCCCCTCCATAGATGGGCTTTCGTTGAGTTGAAGAAGAACTCCACGGTCAACATCATTAGTGAACACGTGAACATCATTATCCACAAGTCGACAACCACCCGAATTAATGTTGTAACTGGCGACCTCTGGATCCGAGAACGTGACATTGGATGGAACAAGGCATATGTGTCGAGCATCGTCCAATCTGGGTTCGCAGCTGCTTTCGGGTGCTTGACTAGCAATCTACTTTCCATTGTTTTGCTTGTCCATGCGATGTGACAGAGGTTAGTTTGACAGCAACCATGGTTGCTCCAATGCGCTTCCCGTTTTTGAAATATGGCCAAGTTGATTCCAGAATCCCCCTGCCCATCTCTTCTCCTCTCGTCTTCAATGTCACCTCAATTCCACATCTGAATATAAAAATGATTAGTTCTTCAAGCACATATCCGAGTATAACAGATTTTATTTTAATTCTTACCCAGAATTTGACGACGACTCCATACTAATGACTGAATCTCCTTGTTTGATCAAATCGTCCTTCTGCAAATAATACACTATGAATACAAATCATATAAAAACGCACACACACTTGTATAAACCCGAATATACAAAATTAATACACTGATAAATTCACATACACCCTTTTGTCTCAGAGAGAAGTGGATGGGATTAACTGTCCAAAGCTCACATTTGTGCTAGTGCAAAAGACAATAACATTTGGTTTTAGAACCACCACAAATGTGAGCTTTGGACAGTTTCATAGTTTACTGGCTTTTACTCAAAATATTATGATAAGATGATAAAATAAATAAAATGAGATATGCAACTTATATATACTAATACACATATATATTCACATGGAAGGTGGGGGGGATTATCTCGCCACACCTTTATGCCTCCTGAAAGAGTGGGCGGGATTAATCTCGCCACCTTTCTGAGCCCTGAATGGGTGTGCGGGATTAATCCCGCCACCCTTCTCTCTGGTCGGAGAGGCACCTTCAGGGAAGAAGGGTGTGGGATTAATTTCGCCCACCATGGAAGGGATGGTGAATTAATCTCGCCACCCTTCTCAGTCCCCTCCATTGGATATGCAGTAAACCTTCTCCATCTCAGACAGAGTGGTCGGGATTGAATTCGATTCACCAATGGAGGAAAAAGGAAAGGGTGGCAAGATTAATCCCGCCCATGACACTCTCATATGGATTAAGGTGGTTGGCAAAATTAATCCTGCCACCAGGCATAGAAGGGTCAGCGGGATTAATCCCGCCGACTTCTCATAAATCATGTGCACACACACATATATATGGGTGGCGGGATTACTCCCCTGCCCTTTGAGAAGAGATGGGTGTGGGTGGGATTAATCTGCTGTCCAGGCCCTTTCACGCAGGTCATGGCAATGGGATTAATCCTGCTGCCCTTCGTTCAGGGCATGGGCGTGCGGCAGGATAAATCCCGCCGCCCATGGGCTGCGTGAAAGGCCTAGGCGGTGGGATTAATCCCGTCGCACATGAGATTAACCAAAGAGCGGCAAGATTAATCATGCAGCCTCATGAGCGGCAGGATTAATCTCACCGCCTATGAGGCCAACCAAATAGCCTGCGTGAAAGGCAGCGGGATTAATCCCGCCGCTCATAACTTGCATGAAGAGCCTGGGCGGCGGGATTAATCCCACCGCTTTGGTCACATATATATATATATATATACATGTGTGTGCGTGTGTGCCAGAGACAGAAAAATCAATAAGATTATATAGATACAAACATAGATATATATATATATATAATGTGTATATATATATATAGACACACACACACACACACACAGGAGTGTGCATGTGTGTGCGAGAGATAGATAAATAAATTAAATTATACATATACTGGTACACATAATATATGTATGTATATATGTACATAGGTATATATATATGTGTAATGTATATCGTGTGTATGAGTGTGTGAGCAAAACAAATAAAATCATACAGATAAACAAACACACACACACACACATATATATATACAGGAGTGTGCGTGTGTGTGCGAGAGAGATAGATAAATAAATAAAATTATACAGATACTAATACACATAATATATGTATGTATATATGTATATAGGATATATATATGTGTATATGTATATCGTGTGTATGCGTGTGTGAGCGAAACAAATAAAATCATACAGAAAAACAAACACACACACACACATATATATAATAAGTGTGCATGTGTGTGTGAGAGATAAAATTAATAAATTAATAAAATTATACCAGACACACACACACACACACACATATATGTATGTATGTATGTATGTATAGGAGTGTGTGTGTGTGTGCGAGAGATAGATAAATAAATTATTTTATTAAGATACACACACATATAAATGTATATGTGAATAAAAATAAATAAATAAACACAAATGTGCATGTGAGAAGAGAGAGATCACCTGTGTGTGTGAGAGAGGAGATTTCACAGCCGCTGCCTCTCTCTCTCTCTCTATATATATATAATATAACTTAATAATATATACTTGAGTATTAAGAATGTAGAATAATTATTAAAATTTCATAATATTAAACAGCTTGAATCACTTGAATTACATTAAATGCAATTTTATTAAACTCATTGGAATTGGAGAGTATATATGTCAGAGTGTCGGTTATTTGTATCAACTTATCTTAAATTTAATTTCTGTTCTTTTCAAAAAATTTGAATTTCTGACATAAGTATTGTCGGTCTGACATGTAAATTTGAAAATGTATTTAATTTCCCACTCAAATTCAGATCTGGTTCTTTCTTCGGCAAGGGTTTCTTCATTTCTGTAATTTTCATTCTTCAAATCTTTTTTTTTCTTGATAGTGATCAGCTCAAGAGTAACATTAAATTGGATGCTATTGTTTATAAGAAAGCACAGCACCTTCAGTGCTGTTTACAAATAAGTATTATAAACAAATTCAGATATACTTATAAAGATTCACTCTCTACATTCTCTCTTAAAATTAGAATTTAGGGGTTTAGGAATGCATTAGGATTACATTATATTTTGTTAGAGATTTATCCCGTTTTAAACATCTTTCTAACTTAATATTCTCGGTTAGCCGGGCAGCGGGATTAAGAATGTTTAAGAATGTTTAAAACTCGTCGACTATGCTTAAGAAATAAGTTTTTGTAAAAGTTTTTTATATTTTGAGAATATGAAAAACCAGTTTCATAAATGCTTCTTAGAAAACTACCAAAAATAGATTCAAAAAAATACAAAAGTCAAAGGAAAAATCACATTCAAAACCACGTCTTAAAATCACATATAAAAAATGTATATCAAAAACTTAGCTAATGAAATTAAACGTGTACACATATACAAAGCCATTCATTGTGATTGCTCATGATCCCTGGTTCCCACCCGTCTTGAGAGGTTCTCCTCGTCCGTGGTGGTATCGTTTGCCCTTGATTTGTCATGCGTCTTCCTCTCCTGGCATCTATTGGCTTCCTGCTTCTCAACCTTCTTGGCGTACCAGAGTAGCTTATCGAACATTCAGTCGTCGTCTAGGCCGATCCACTTGTGAATCTCCGGCCGCAATCCCTTTCAGTACCACATTTTTCTTGGTCAAGTCGACTGGGGCATCCCTTAGTCGGGCGATGTACCCAGCATGTGGATCGTTATTCGTCGACCGACTCTCCCGCTTTCTATTTCAAGCTCGTTAGCTTGTGGATCACCTCTTCCTCGCTCTTTTCCTCCCAGAAGGTATCCAAAAATGCCCTTTGTGTGGTTTTCCAGCGAGCTCCTTCGTTTGCCTCATGGAATTGCATCCACCAGGCGTGTGCCTTCTTGTCCAGGGTGCATGTGAATGCACTCAGCTTCTTGTGGTTGTCGCCTATGCTCCTCAATTCACATACCTATTCGAACTTGTATACATTGCTAGTCAGCGTCTTCACCCTTCCCTCCATGGGTAAGGGCATTGTTACGGTGCTCTCCTACATCTGATTGAGTGCACATGCTAGTAAGGTTACCGGATCGATTCCCATGGCGTCTCATTGAGCCTGAAAAGTGCTCCGATCCGGACCCTCCGCTTCGGATGTGTGTAGTCTACGTCCCAGTATTCTGCAGATACCTTTCTCCTCCCTTGCGCCCTTGCCCTTCCTATTGAGAGTGGGTGACGAGGACGGGCTTCTCCTGATTGTCCCTTAGGGCCTCCTCCGCGGACCAAACAAGACAACTGGTGGCACAGCATACCTCGGCTGTACGGTTTTCCCTCATCCAATGAGTGGCTTTGTAGGACCGTGCGCGGAATCCCCTCGTGGCGTTTAGACGATCGTGGTTGACGGGGTGGATCCTCCTCGCCCTGAGACGGTATCCCCTCGTCCCTTGCCCAGAGTGGCCATTGTGTGGCCCCCCTTACTGGTACCTCCTCCCAATCCATCAGCTCATTGACGTCCATTCGCCTTTGCGCAGGTGGTCGTCCCATGTGTACCCTTGGCCTTCCGAAGCCTCGGGTTCTCATCTTGGTAACCACCCTGGCCTGCTGTGTCATTCGATCGGCTGAACTCCTGGTGAAGAGATTATTGGCAATCGATGCCCTCCCTACGGGGGCCTTCCGGATGAGGCTCTTCCTCCCCTCTTTCTGGGTAGCCACGGGCCCCCCGCCTTACCCTGGTGGGTGATGGCGGCCCTGGGTTTCCTACCTTACGTCCCTCGTGGTGCTGGCCACGCTGGACCTCTGGCTCTCGTTCCCCGTCGCTATCCGTGTTGCTTTTGCCACCTCGAGATTCCTACCTCCAGCGCATGCCTTCTTTTTCTTGGGGTTCTCCTGTGCGGGGTTTCCTCCCTTGGGGGTACTCGTTGAACACGGGTTCTGCTCTTTGGTGTGGGGGCTCATCGTAGCCATCACTTTTGCCTATGTCGAGAGGGGTGGAAGGCTTTCATCCTCCTGCCATCCATCCTACTCTACATCATAGGTCATTGTCGGGCGAGATCGCCCGTCTGGGTGCTACTCATTCTTGCATGCTCCTATACCTGGACTAATGTATGGACGTGCTGCGGGTTCTTGATATCCTTCTTCATCGTCGGTGGCGTGCGACTGCCTCTACCGCTAATGTGCCTGGTTTACTGCTTCTTGGAGATTTGGCCATGTGATATTTACATCGTTCCCTCGGGTAGGTGAGGCAGGGGCCGATTGTGGCAACCGGGGTGCCTCTCTGCCTTCCATTAACCTTCCTCGGCCGGCCCGACGCATCCTCTAGTCAGCTGATGCTCGTTGATCTCTAATTGTTCAAACAAGTTAATCCCGGCTCTCCTTCGGGCCACAACTCTGCTTGCTATGGTGAACTCCATCCGTGACACTGTGTACTATTTATCCCTCCGTGGACCACAAATGGTCATCAGGGACTCTGCATGCCAGATGTGGTGCTTTCCTATGAAGCTTTGGTTGTCGCTAGGACGCTGTGGATAGCATCCAATCCCGAGGGTCCAAACCGGTAAGCCGGCCTTACCACAGGAGTACTAGAAAGTGCTGAATGGCCTCTACCCGGATGCTGTGAGGGTCCATGTATAGGGGTGGGGGAAGTTCTCCTAGAGCACTGTTGCTGCTTAGTAGCAAAGTACGTTGTTGGGCCTAGGAGCGGAGCAAGAGGAGAATCACCGGAGAGATGGTGAATAGAAGGAACATGTATTTATATATGTAATGCCTGCCTGAGTATAAACTACCTTAGGAAGGTGGAGCAAAGATACAAGATGAAAACTTCACTAGAAGAACCCCGACCCACTACTAGCCTTCCTGCTTATATAGTGGGTCATCTAGCGCTAGCCCCTAGGTACATGTGGCACTCTTCTCACTGGTCTGTCGCCATGTGATAGAGTCCTAGCTATCACATTTATGTGCCTCTCTTATACATGTGAGGCGGCAACGTAACCAGGCGTAGATCGATAACAACTGTCGCTATCAGTCCATACCTGTGATACCTTCCTTGCTCGTTGCTTCATTCCATCGCTCGTCTACGCCAGTTTGATGGTTTGACGGTGTCAGACCACCGTCAACCAAGAATTTTCAAAATTTTTAAAAAATAAAATAAAATTTAAGATGAATTGATTTTTAAATAACCGACTCTCTAACATATATACTCTCCAATTTCAATTATTTTTATAAATTGCATTTAATGTATTTAACATTAGCAAGTTGATTCAACCTGTTTAATTATATGAAATTTTAGTAATTATTCTACTTCTTATTATTCTAGTATATATTATAATATATATATTTATAAAATAGATAAAATGATATTATATTATGTATCATTTAAATATATTCATAGTGTGTATATTAATATTATTTCTTAATTATTCAAGTATTATTCTACATTTGTTTATATTAATGGGATATTCTTATTTTATTTCTTATTATTCCAAGAATATTCCAATATTAAACCTTATTATGAAAATTAAATTAGTATATATATTCTTAAATTATTAAGTAATTATTCTACATTTGTTTATATTAATGGGATTTTCTCAATTATTTTCTTATTATTTCAAGAATATTTCCAATATTAAACCTTATTATCAAAATTAAATTAATATATATTATTAAAACTATATATAACTATATATTAGATAAAATGATATATATGTATAATTTAAAATATGTTCATAGTGTTATATTAATATTATTTTCACTTTATTTTAATGTTTCACACATATATAAACACCACAATAAAAAAATTACATATACATGTGCACACATTAAAGCACTTATAAAGACACATATTCACACACATACATACGTTGATGAGTGGATAACTATATAATAAATATTTAGGGTCTAACATCTAGCTTTGTATTTACTGTTTAGGGTTTAAATTCCAATCTAAACATTTATTGTTACACACTCTACACTGGGGCTTACTATACATACACAAAATATTTATAAACTTCTACATGCACATAACACACCCCTTAAAAGCACATATACTATCTATATATACATACATATCCACATCTATCTATCTATATGTGTGTGTATTAATATATGTCTACATGCGTACATTTTATATATATATATATATATAGACACAACACACACAGGTATACATAATGTGACTGTGTAATATGAATATGAATAAATCAAAAAGATTTGATCGATAGTACCACTTACAATTAAAAAAGAATCATACCACAATTAATAAATTAAGTATACATAATAGTTACTAATATAAAATTTATTTTACTTATCTTTTTAAATAGGATGATCATACAATAAGTGCTTATATATATGTACGTGTGTAAGTGAATATACACACTCACTTACATATATAAATAAATAAATAAGCACACACACACACACACCCATATATTTTATAATCAATCTACCCAAAAAGATAAGTAAAATATAATTTGTATGTATATTTAAATTTAAATTATATTACTACCATATTTTTCATAATTTTTATCTTGTTTACTTTAAATACAAATAACAATGTTATTAAAATCATTTTTAAGATTCATAATTAAATTTATAATTAAATTTAAGTCCCCATAAATTGCAATAAATATTAAATTAGTTTTATAGTTGCTTATAGAGATATTAGAGTGATATGCATAATGAATATTTTTATTAATTATTTGTAATGTATAATTTTTTGGGTATATCAATTTCATAGTTCTATACATCTTTTACTTTATATAATTATAACTTAGTCAATCTTTTTAACTTCAGAAATTACTAATCTAATAATCTTAACAATCATTTCATATTTTAAAAGTTTCTAGACACCATACATGTAGATGTAGGATATTGTCATTATTATTATATAATATATATAATTAAATAGAATATTCTTGCTTACCAAACCGTTAATCCAGCAGGGTCTGAAAAGCAACCTCAAATGGGCATTACTTTGTTGTTTAAGATATACAAATACATAAGTTTATTTTAAGCTCTTGTTACTTTTTCAAAGCTAGTTTATTTGGTCTACTCTTTTAAATTTCTTTCTAATTTTCCTTATATTTTATAATCAACCTACCTAAAAAGATAAGATATATATATTATATATAATTTTATATTATATAAATTTAAGTGATATTCATAGTAATATTTAGACCGATCAATGTTTCCGCAGTATTATCAGTTCCATATACGAACAATGTCTTGAAACTAGACTTTTCTTCGTGAAGTTCAGTATCCAATATTTAATACTTAATATAGATTTTTAAATAAGTAAAACATAATTATTACATCAAATTGGTTTAATATGAATCTGTACTTAAAAGAGTTATTTTAAAAATGTTACCAAACACGGTAATTATTTCATTATGTTTTATATAGAAGAGAATACATTTAATTAATTATTTATGTACTTTATTTATCTCTTTAACTTATATATATATATATATATATATATTATATATATAGTGTGTGTGTGTGTGTGTGTGTGTGTGTCTCTATATATATGTGTATGTATGTATCTATGTATAGATATTATAGCAAGCTCTCTCTCTCCTCAAATGTGGATGGCAAACGCCTCTATATATATATATTATAAAAGGAATAGCATGGTCATCTTTAGTAACTACTTAACTCGGAGTTGAGTTGTAAACATCATATTATGAACTATATATACATGTATGTGTGAGTTTCTGTACATGCAATGAGCTATGGAGAAGAAGTGCCACCGGGAACAATATATTAACTATCTATGTATGTAAGTATATATTATATATACCTCGCTTTCCATGATATATCAGTATTGGAATATTAAATATATAAAACTAAAAACTTTAGCGTGTTACAGTCTACTCTACAGACTAGTGTTCAATATAGATTGTCGCTTCTGTGTATCTCCTTTTTTTCATCAATAAATATAAAATATAACTACAACATACTGTAATGTTTATGATATATATTTATGATTACTGTGTTGATAGATATTAATCAAGACGTATTTAAGACTTATCAAATTTGTTTATTAATTCAACTCATATAAGATCTGAAGATCCAACCTCGGTGTGTCTCTTTACCCAGCAAGCCGACTCTAACCAGTTCCTTGTCTAAATACCCAATATCCTCGTCACTCACTTGCAACACTTCCTTGTCAAGGATCTCAAAATCTCCACTGAATCCACCACGGTTGTTCAGGTAGACGTACACATGCTTATAGTTGTCGAACCCAGTATAATCATCCACAGAGTCGTCTACCCTGAGGCATCTGGGCTTGATATCATCATAATCTATCAAACATTTTCTTCTCTTCTTAGTTTTTGTTCCCTTGGTTTCCCTATAAAGACCAGTCCCTCCAAATCTAGCCCATAGTCCTTAAGGAATTTGTTTGCGTTTCGAACCTGACTTTTCCTGCGAATCCTGTGGCTTCTTCGATGGCCCGTGTTGCGATTCATACACACCCTTCATAACTGACAGGAACTCCTTGCGTCATCCACACATATGCACTCGTATCAACACCCATCTTCCTGAATGTTATTACCTTAAAATATTTAATCTCACTAAGGGATTAATGTTATTTGTAAAAAGTAAATACGTAGGTTACCTTAGTAAGTATATGTAATTAAGGTATATATGTAATTATGATAATCTATTATAAATTTATATGGTAGTTCAAATATGATTAACACTATACCTTTGATTTGTATATATAAACTTTAATTTAAATACAAAGGATATCTAAAGTTTTCTTATGTTTTTAACTTAAATATAAAGGTTATCTAGAGTTATCTTAATGTTTTTACATTAGTAAAGTTACTCAGTAATACATACAAGAAGAATTATTATTTTAGCTTAATATAAATATTGTTGATTTTAACTTCTGTAGTATGTTATTAATTGTTAATGCTTTGTGATATGTTGTTAATTATTAATGCTATTGTGGTATGTTATACTATTAATTTTATTACTTTTACAATATATGTTATGTTATTGATTCTTTAAAGTTATTTTTATTATGTAAAGTATGTGTAATACCAAAGTCCATCCTTAGTACCACGAATTACAATGTTTAAAAAATTTAAAACCTTTATATATTAATTTGTAGATTTTTTAAACATAATTATATTATAATTCTTGGTACCAAGGATGCACTTTGGCACTACACATACTTTACAACAATGTATGTAATTAAGTGTATATAAAGGTTAATTATATAATTAAGATAATTATTATAGATTTTATAGGATAATCCAAATATAATTAATATGATTAAGACTATACATTTTACCTAATCTTAATTACATATACTTATTAAGGTAACCTACAGTTTATTTACCGTAGTTATTTTACATATTAATTTTAATAAATTAACAAATAAATTTCCATATCAAAAAAGCAGTGATTTATTCAACAACCATTTTGAGTAGATTGAATGTAGTTGACTATATGATTTAATACTAATTGAGTTTAAATCATTTTCTAATTAGTAAGTTGCCATTACAGAATTGCATGTAATTAACTTTTTTGTTAATCTTTTAAAATGCAAACCTTACATTTGTTTTTATTAATGTGTGTGTGTATATATATATAATTCTTGATGCATTATATAATCAAGAAATTTAAATTTTATATTTGAATTAGATAGATTTTTAGCACTCATTTTATTCATATTTTACTTAGATTAATCAGTGTAAATTAAATTGATTTTCTTTCTAAATTTGTAATACTATTTTATTCTTGTTCCATATTTTGTGAAAAAAGATTGTTATAACTCATTGTAATAGTTTATTTATCATTTTTATTTGTTATATGGAAGTGTAAAATTTTAAACTTATTTTAAATTTTAAAATCTATATGTATTCTAAATAATTGAATTTTATTTAATTATTAAAGAAATATATTTTCCTTGATTTAAATAGTAAAACATAAATTTAAATAAATTTTTTATATTGTATATTTACATACTGCATTTTACTTCAATTTCTTTAGTATACTAATATAAATGCTTCTCTCACTCACACGTACACATAAACTTTGTACGGCTTAAAGAAACATATACGAACATAACCTAGGTGTTTTTTTATGATATTTAATTTTAAAAAGAAATATACTTATATTTTTAATAAAAATGATTTTATTTAAAAATAAATGTTAAAATATAAGAAAAAAGGTCTGTTTTTTAAGTTTATATGTAAATATTAACATGTTTTATGAATATTTTAGAATGGTAAGCATAAATATAGTTTTTACTACTTTAATAACTCAACAAGACTAGAGAATATTCGGGTTTATTTTAATATATTCTTAAATATTTTGTTACATGTGCCAAAAATATTTTATTTAAAACTTAAAATATTAGCTAATATACTGCAAAACCTCTTAGCGACTCGGCAAATATAAGCCAGGTCAACGTATATGTTTTGAAGTATATTTACTGATATAAATAAATTTTTATTTCTTGTATATTCTAATTAATACAATAATGTATAATGCAATATGTATAATATATTGAATATATACTTGTGTGGTCTAAAATTTATAAGTATAAACCTTCGTTAACGAATTAAATTCCACAGTTGTTTGAAAACTTTAACCATCGAATTTCTTGCTTAACAAGAAAAAATTAGTAGGTATATTTTATAATTATGTAATTAATTATTATTATAATTCATTATTAACATTTACAAAATTGATATGGCCCCAACATATCCAAATCAATAGCTCATTAAAATGAACATGGGATTGAAGCACTAAATATTCTTAATTTAATTAAAATTTGAAGAATATTTTTCTAGGCTGCAAATTGGCATGCATACAATGTTTACTTAAAAAATGGTTGGTAATACTTATATAATATATATACAGTGTATATCGACATATAATATATGTTTATATCACATTGCACCATGTGGTTTGTCTATTTTGCTTGTGAATAATAGAGTAAATCATTACATATTCACCAAGAATCTTAAGAGATTACTTGTACACGGACTGGAGGTATACAGTTTCATATATATTGTAAATATATATATGTAAATTTAATTTATATAGTTAAATTTTTGGGAGCCACATCAGTTTTGTAATATTATGCTTCATGTCATAAATGATATATAATTACAATATATAATACAATTTTATTATATATTGATTAAACAGTGCATATTATTTCTTTATTTTTACTATGAATTTAATATTAATTCGTTATAATATAAAAGCCAAGACTTATCTTTGTGAATACAATAATATTAATAATTACTTTACATTGATGATATAGAATGTAAATGGTTAAATATGTTGCCTGTGTAGATTAACTTTTTTGGTTTACAATATGGTTTTACTATTTATTAATGATTATATAATGAATAAATTGAAAAGGTGTTAATAAAATTAAAAGAATATAAGATTAAATTTATATATTTAATATATTTAAATCATTATATAAATTAATTTAAAATTTGTTAATTTAAATCATTATGGTTTATTTAATTGTTTAAATCATGATCTAAAATCAAAATTGTCATTTTATATAAAAGTGATTAAAAAGTCTATTAATGAAAAAGTTTTTATTTAAATAGTGATACTTTATATTTATAAATCTTTAAGTGTTATTTTTGACTTAATATATTTTCTTTATTAAATATCCAAAATTGTTTGATTTTTACAATGGATAACATTTAATTAAATAGTTATTTCCATTCTAAATATTGGTAAAACATGTTCCCATATTTATTTTGTAACATTCTATAAATTGGTTTAAGGTTTATTTAATATTAAATGTTATAAATTAAGTTAAATGTTATATTAAATGTTATAAGTTAATACCAAACTTATATTTCTTATATAATTTAATATTAAATGTTACAAAATTTAATAATTTTGTTTAAAACTCAATTTGACAATAAATTTAAGTTATTTTTTTCAAAATTAAATGTCATTTAAAAAAAACTCTAAATTATGTTTGTAGTCACCTTTTTTAGACATTTTATTCTTAAAATATTTGTATACATGTGAGGGAAAAGGAATTATGTTAATTAATTATAAATATTAAAAATGGACAAAACAAATAAGATAAGATAAAAATGTAACATATATAATATATAAACACAAGATAACAATTGGGTTAAGAGTCCAACATAAGAATAAATTTATTATGTTAAAATTAATAATTGGGTTTAATGTCCAATTTAAGAATAAAATCATCGTGTTAAAGAGGTTATTAAATAGTTAAGCCCGAGCATGGATAAATTAAGTTTTGAGAATAAATTCACTATGTTAAAGATAACAACTATATTAAGGGTTCAACTTAAAAATAAACTTACTAGCTTAATGATAATAACTAAATAAATAATAAATTATTATTAAATAATTAAACTCACCAACAATGGATATGTGTACTAGTATGGTCTATTATTTAATAAGCATGATATATTTTCAAAATTGCCACATATATATGCTTTAAATATACTTAATAGCTTAAGTATGACCATGTGTATTAGTATGGTCTACTTTTTAATAAACATTTTAATAAGTATAGTATATTTTTAAAATCATCACATATATCTTTAAATATACTTAATACTTGGAGTATCACGGCCCAGGTTTCACATGTAAAGATGCTTAAAAACATAAACACAATGTGTAATTTATATTTGCTTAGTAAAACATATATAATCATAAACTTTAAATATATTTCATCTTTAAATTTTATTTAAAAATAGTTCTATAAACAATATATTAGAATATTTTATGTTTAAATAGTAATACTAACAATGATGTAGTTGTGTAAGATTTATTTTCTATTTCTTGTATATATGATTGTGATATATCATTTTATACTTTTAATAACATTTCAAGTAATTAGTTCATGCTTTTTGTTATGTGCATTTTAAAAAATATTACAAAAGGAGCAAATAAGTGTAATTTTCATGTGAAAATTTTAGTTATTTAAATGTTTAATAATTAAATTAAATTCTTACGTTGTGTAATAATTCTTAATAGATTAATGTTTAATTTGTATTTCGAAACGTAGTTGCAATTTGAATGCCTTTCGTGCATTTGAATGTTTTTTATTTTTCTTTTAATGGAGGCATTAGCTAATTAGGGTCTAAAGAATTATAAAATTATTCATATTTATTTTGCCAAAAAAAAGAAATAATTTATGATAGGTATTTTAGGTACAATAAATTTTCGTACACATGTAAGATATAATCCGATTTTTTTTTTCTATTGTTTTTATATTTATTAATATTTTTTGAGTTTTATTCGGACGAAAAATATATTTGTACAAGACGAAGTGATGACTTAATAAATAATCCTTACAAAAGAAATGATTTAAGAATATAACACTCATAAAAAAAATTAAATACAATTTATGTAATATATTATTAGTCTATTTGTATTTTTTTAATAGCATTTATTTTTATATGTTATAACACACACATGTGGGGGAGAGAGCTCCAAACACATACAACACATATATATTAACTTGTATATGTAATTATTTTATATTAATATACATTGTATATGTATATGTAATTGTTTTATATTATGTAATATGTATATATAGCGACTTCTTTAATAAAGAGATATATATAGATGTTATATAGTTGTGAAAAATTATTTGAATTTGTATATCTGTTTAAAATGCATTAATGTTATTATAAATGTAAAAGATAAAAAAAGTTATAAAAAGGAATTGAAGAAATAAATTTTGTTAATTTGAGAGATAAAGCTAAATGATATATATATATATATATATATTTTATAAGTTAATGTTTGCACAATTTATAACAATGATACTTTAAAATATCACTTCAAAAAATCAAATACTTATAATTAATAATAAGAATCATTGAGAAGATACCCATGTAAATTACAATAACTATAAAATCCAATTTATTATTTAAAAAAATTTAATAAGATATTACGAATGTGAAACCTAAAAAAAATGATTAAAAATAAGTATTTACATTTGTAATTTTTGATATTCAATTTGTTTATATAAAAATTATCAATAATGGCTAAGTTATGATAATTATGTTGATTTTAATACAAACCTTATGCTTAAATATATTTTATTTATATTTTATATAGTAATAATTACATAAAATATTTTTATATGTGTTTTTAAGGAACTATTATTAATATCAAAATAATACCTCGTTCTAATATTTTTAACATAAATAAACATGAAAAAGAATTATAATAAGACTATCCTAACATAAAGATACTTATAAAGAATATTTATTATACTTTCATTTTAAGACATCTTTGTTATATTTCTTTTTTGCATTTTATTTGTGTTAAAAATATAC
Organism: Selaginella tamariscina; assembly: GCA_003024785.1. Lineage (NCBI taxonomy): Eukaryota > Viridiplantae > Streptophyta > Lycopodiopsida > Selaginellales > Selaginellaceae > Selaginella > Selaginella tamariscina. The sequence goes on from PUQB01000266.1 coordinate 127,645, forward strand.
AATTAGGTATCATTTGATATTAATAACAATTCCTTTAAATATCACACAAGGATATTTTATATAATTATATTATAAAAAATACAAGAAAGATATTGAAATATATAGAATTATGTATTAAGTTTATACTAAAATATAACCTAATTGTTATTGGTGATTTTAACATAGAAAAAAAAAACACAAATGTAAATATTTATTTCTAATTTTTTTCCCTTAGGAATACCTTTTTCAAACCATAAATCAATATTTATACATTTTTTTTAAATTATTTTTTAATCATTATTTACAAGTATTGATCTTTTAAAATGGTTAACTATAACTCCTTACTAAAGAAGTCATTATGTATACATTATATAATAAACAATTAACATATCTATATGTTTGAAGCTCTTTTCCCTTTGCATATATATATGTTTATACATCAAAAATCATGAAATAACACAAAACAAACATAAAGATACATAGATATGTGTTTGAAAAATTACTACGAATTTATTATATGGTATAAGTTCCCAATCGTTCTTTCTCAATAATCATGCACTAACTCATCATTGTCATCTTATATAAAAGTATATTCTTTATCTATATAGATAATGTGTTTATAGTTGATATGTGCATCCCTTTATAATAAAATTGTTCCATGTACTACAGTGTTCTTGCTTTACAAATTTATGTTGCATCGTTCTGACAATGAGAACACCCTTAGGGCTTAGCAAGCCCCTAAGTCAAAAAATAAGTTATTATGAATTGAATGCTAATAAAATAACATACAATAGTTTAAAAGAATGTACACGTGTGCATTTACATCTGAGTAATAACAGTGCCGTGATGCACTTTATATATATATGTATCCTAGAGTATTATATGGAAAAACTGTGGACACTTTCGTATAACACTACTTTTATACTTTAGCATTATATAATTATATATATGATGTATATGCATACTTTTATTGTTTTACTTGGATAATAATAGATTGTTCTTCACCACATGTTACAAAGAGCCATTTATGTTTTACGAGGTGATACGCCGGCAGTCTTGAGCCAAAGAAATCTAATAGTATGCAATTTCTTTATGGACTGAAAAAATATCGTTAAATTAATAAGCATAATCTATACCTGTATGTAGCAGCAAAAGTGATGTATACACACTCATGGGACGTCTTATCTTCGGCAATAAACGAAAGGTATCTTATTATTAGTACGAACAATGTTCCTTGTCTTGTATGCAGTAAGAAATACTCAACAAGTCAGCTAAGGTGAGCTTTGCGACGCAAGATGTGTCAAAACTAGCTTCATCATTGTACAACCAACTTGTGAACATGGGATACACAGTGAAGATAGGGTAGAAATCAAGAGGCTTATCGTAGAAGTGGTGGATATGTTTATAATAGGGATTTTTATTTTGCTTATATGTTGGCAGCTCAAAAAAATAAAAAAAGCCAAGAACATGGAGGCTGCAAGAGTCGGGTATAATAATTTAGCGAGTAAAAATATGCACAAACACATCGTAGATTATGCATGCACACACGTTATTACGTTACTAATCAAAAGCAACTGTTCATAAATGTGTAAATACACCAACTGCAACAAGAGAAGCTTGAGTATATTCCATCTCAGTTTATAATGCAGCATTTTATTAAATGGCGTGTTTTGGTTTTGTTAGTACTCCTTGCATGAAAATTGAGAAAGAATTCATGCTTTCATTACTAATGATTTGCTATTGAACATAAAGGTGTTTTAGGAAATCTCAACCAATAGATGTACTAACTATATTCTTATATAATACATATGCATATGTATACAATAATAATATGCGTATACACCTATCCACTGCTTACACACACACGCACACATATATACATATATGAATTGTGCGACAAAACGTAGACACACCTGGGAACATCTTGTTGGTTTCCAGTCCTATATATATAATTATAATGTTAATATATATGATTCACGTAATATTAATTATATTATTAATATTAATACTTTACCTCAAAGAAGTTTTCTATTGATTTATTAGTGACGGCTGGAGACTGCTCTGCAGTTTATTATTCTCTGTCATAATGTTTCTCTCTCTCTCTCTTTATCTATCTATCTATCTATCTGTATGTCTAACCATTTCCTGTAATAATTTTATTCAATACATAGCAAAATAACACACACACACACACACACATATATTTGTGTGTTATTTATTGTTTCACATTCTATGAAATGTTACATGTCACTATTATGATTCTCAATATATGTTAAACATACGTACAAGACTTTTACGACATAATAAACGCAATTAAATTTGTTTATTAATTCAACTCGGATAAGATCTCAAGATCCAGCCCTTTACCCAGTAAGCCCACTCTGGCCAGTTCCTTGTCTAGATACTCAATATCCTTATCACTCACTTGAAACACTTTCTTGTCAAGAAACCTGCACTGTGTCCACCACGGTTGCTCAGGTAGACAAACACATGCTTATAGTCACCGCGAGTCCTATCTTTTTAGTTTTTGTTCCCTCAGTTTCTACATCATCATCCGAACTGGTTCGCTTCTCTTTACTAAAGATCCGGAACGCCAAATCCTCCACATGTAGCCTCCTGTGTTGTGATTCACCCTCATTACTGACAGGAACTGTGTGTAGAAATACACATCCATAGCGAACATATCGGCATGCAACGTGAATATCCCTAAAAAGGAGACCAAAACTAGTCTATATTAAGTGATTTGTTTTTATTGATTCTTAATAAATTCCTATTAAAGGATTCTATTAGTTTTTCTGTTGTAAATATTTAAATTTTAGCTGGGTTTAATTAATTATTAATAACTTATTAACCCTTAATTAAATTATTATCATTAATTTAATTCAGTTATTATTTTTAACCTGATGATTTTATTTTTAAATCAAATACTTAAAATGAAACTCCCCGTTAGTGGCATATGCTTTAGTTGTTATGTTTAACCTAGTGAGTTTATTTTTAAGCTCTTAACTTTATATATCTTTAAGCTTAACTATTTAATAACCTATTTAATTAATTAATAATAATTGATTTAAGTTATTATCCTTAACCTAATATATTTTTAACTTAATTATTAAGTTTATCCTTAAGTTTTTAGCTCCTAATGCCTTTTACTACGTAATGTTTGCTTGATGGTTTTTATTAGAGTTGGATTAACGAAACATGTCTTGAACTAGAAACAGCTCAAGTAACATAACAACATGCTCATGTAACAAACAATTGAGAACTTAAAAGTCAAAAGGAAGAAAAGGGTTTGTAAGGGTTGCTGCCTACGGTATCGTGATGTTCGATTGAATGTTGTCTGTGAGCTTCAAATAACACTTAATGATTTTGAGCAACTACAAAATAAAAATATTACTAAAGCTAAACGAAATGGTACAAAGATTTTATATGAATTAATTCAGGAATATCAACTAGACACAATAATCTCAATATTATGTATATGAAATTGTATACATTAAACATTTTAACGAGAAAATTTATAATCATCGGAGTTTATTTTTACACATTATACAATTTGTGTAAATATGCTATTTAATTCTAAAATAAAACTATGTAAAAATATATATAGTACAAGATAATATATCTATTTTATAAACTATGGCATTTATAACATTTACTTATTTAATTTATTTCATTTTAATTAGAAATTAAATATATGTATTTCCATGGATTTGCTTAATATAAAACATTACATGAGAACTTTTATGCTTAAATTAAATTAAATGCTAAAATTAAATATTTTTGTGTATTGATTTTTTATAATTTAATTTATTAAAATATAGATAAAAATATACATATGTATTTTACAAGTTAAATACACCCCTAATGTATAATTTTGCAGAATTATAACTTAATTATTACCTTTAACCCAATAAATTTATTTTAATTTAAATTTTTAACTCATTAACTTAATAAGTTTATCCCCTTAATTTAAGGATATTAAATTTAAAACGGTTGTTAGAATGGCCGTTGATGAACACACTCGCAATATTTAAGATGTATGTGATGTATGTCATGCAATGGTCATATATAACTTATGCTTAATCTTATTATATAAATTTTTTAATAATCTTTTATTTACTTAAATACAATACATATATTTATCTTTTATTTGTTAGGGAGTTTATCCCTAAACCTTAACCTTGATCTCCTAAGTTTACATGTGAGGGTTACACACGACCCTGGTGGTATTAATTTAAATTTAATAAATTTTTATTTATAAAATAAAATAAATATAAATTAAAATAGTAAGCTTCTCAAAATTCTCTTATATAAAATAAATAAAATTAAAATCTTAATTATTTATATTAATATATTTTAAAAATCTTTATTTAAACTTGTGATAGTGAAACACATAAAAAACATAATTTTTACCCTTGCAAAAGTGAGGAAATTTTACATAAATCTAAGGTTATTTAGAATTTTGCCATGGTTAGAAATTATATTAACCGTCTAGTGGGATCACATAGTTCAAGATTCAAAATGACTATAGAGTAGGACGGGAGTTAAGTGACGAGGGAATTCAAAATTTAAGGTGATTGTACAATGGGGCTACGTAGGTTCTAGATTTAAGGTAACCTTGTGACGGGGCAGACGTATACTTCTTTCTCAAAGCCCCCTCCCCCCCCGCTCTCTCTCTCTCTCTCTCTCTCTCACACACACACACACACACACACACACACTCACACTCACGCGCAAGGGTTATCTTCACTAAGTAATTGCATGTACAGGGGTATGTCAGTTTAGAAATTTTAATTATTAAAATTATCAATTACCATTACCATTACCACCTAGGGCATTCTATATACTTAGATTGTTTATTTCTTATTTGTTTTAATGAATAAAAGCATATTAAAGACAAGAAACGCAAATACACTTCAAAAAACAATATACTGTATTTGATAGAAATGTAATAAGATATCTTTTAAATACATAATATTTATTATTGTATACATACATTTGTGTTTACATATATATATATATTGATGGAGAACATTATATAGAAAACTTATAATATTATATTAACAATTAAATTTTGTAGATTATCATATATTTGATGTACGGTATTTTATATTAAAACATGTATGTGTGTGTGGGCTAGCAGGCCTCTTGATATATACATGTAGCGTTATACAAATATATAACTATAGATTTTTAAACGCTAATAAAAACGCAAATATCTCCTTAAAACCCCTTTTTTCGCAAAATCTCTAAGCTTCATGTTTTACACATAATTTTCTTAAAAACTATATATTTATATGTATATGACTATGAAATAACACACCTATATGTATTCTAAATGCTGAAGTATAAGCTTGTTTTAATACACCCAAAAATTTAAAGTGTGGAGCAATTAAATGAGACACATAATTTAAATATATATATATATATATATAACTAATATATACATTTTAAATTATAAGTGTGTATCTATTTTAAAGAATATTTTGATATCGGATGATTATTATTATAATATATATATATAACATATTTAAGGCACATGTATGTATATACTTAATAAAATTTTAAATGATGAAGGGTAACTCCATTTATTCTATAATTAAAAATATAAAACAAAATTCTAGAACAAAGTACATTATATCAAAATATAGACTATTATTATTATATTTTAAGTTTTTATAATTTTCATTGTAAAATGATGTTAAAATCTTGAGAAAAACAGAGCACTTAATTATAGAATTAATTAGAAATAATAAAACTAAATTTAATCATTATTAACACATAAAATTAAGGTATTATATCAGATTACCAGTGGTGTGTGTAAGAGATAATATATTTAAAATACCTCAAAACACCAGATGTCATTGGGTAAGCATTTAACATATTTAGTAGAATCACTGGTTTAATAAGGAATCAATACATTAATATATTATTTTAAAGCTAATAATTATATTTTAATTTTAAAATATATAAACAAAGTTTTCAGGTCTTTTGACATGCGAATTAAATAATCAAATCATCAATCCGAAATTAATTATTTCCCTAATAAAATACTAAAACAATGCAAGATCATTTTCCATGTTATGATTATTAATAAAACAAGGAGTCAAATTCATTAATGGCTACTTCAATAGAAGAATTTACTTATATATGTATATAATATATATGATTTGTAATATGACTGTATGTATAAATGTATATAATATATATGATTTGTAATATGACAGCGTAGGACAAACACACGTATATATGTAAATGTACCAGTGTGTATATAATTATGAATATATATTAAGAAGTACATTGTTATATTTATAGTAAGTATCAATAACTTAATATGGTACAACACAATGTATGTAGTTTAAACTTCTCTCTCCTCTCTCTCTCTCTCTCTCTCTATATATATATATATATATATATATATGATACCTGAACCCTGCCATGAGATACAGGCTTGGTGGTAATTGTTCTCGCACTCAACGCATTTTAACCAAGAAAATATTTCCGTCCCTCACAAAACCACCCGACCTCCCCCGAGCTGTCTCTAGTCTCCAAAGAAACATATGTATATACGATGCTGGCTGTAGATGTATCTGCAACATTAGATAATATCTCTTGGCCATATTAAGTGCCAAGTATCACGACTTTCAGCATACATGTATATGTGTGTATAGTGTGTACACATACAGACAAAAAAATCTGTACGAAGCATCACGAATGCGTCTCTCTCTTACACACACGTAATACAGGTATGTATATATGTATATATTGTACACTCGCACCACTGATACTTGACATATACATGTATATGTGTACAAACACAAAATGTATATAATACATATGCATATAATTACACTAACACGCACACACACGTACACACGTACCGCGTCACCAGAAGGGTGCATGGCCACAGATGCATGTCTTGTTCTGTTGGAGTTTCAAGGCAGTAATAACACATTCCGCAAACCCGTCTTCCTTCTCCGTATACAAGACAAACTGTTTCTCATCTGCATGAATAGAAAACCATAAAAAAAAACCGAGAGAGAGAGAGATCAAACTATAGATAGTTTTACTTGCTGTGTATGCATGTTCACACACGCATAGACACACACACGCACACACAACCACGCTAAATCTTACCATCTTCATTACACTTAGTTCCCTCCGTTTGTTTAGCATCTTGTTTATCATCTAGACACTCCAGGTCATCTCTTGATGTGGATTTATCACAAGTTTCTGCACAAAACATTGTCGATGTGTGTGTGAGCGCGCACTCTTGCGTTCAAAATCGTATATACCAAAACTTACCAACTTGATGATGCAATTGCATGTCTTCAGTTTCAAGCCTGCTACACTCACATTAGATATATAACATATACAACATAACATATTATATACAACTAGTTAGATAAAGTGTACCTTTTACATGATACAAGCTCAGTCAAGATTTTATCCTTCTCTTCCAGTAAACGAAGTCTTTCCTCGGCCTACCACACTACGAAATATTATACAGGGAACATAGCAAACGTTATGAATGAGTTATGTACGAGGGAGGGAGAGTATCTCTCTCTCACACACACAGTCCACAGTTCTCTCTTTAAGCAATTGGTGCATTTTCAGGAGCTTCTCTCGCATCACCTGTAAATTACTATCATGTAACTATATTACGCTTTCATACATAATATACGTTACAATATGGTAATAGTAAAATACTATTAATAGATTATATTCATGTTAACCTGTAAACTTGAATCTTGTTCTGAGGTTCCTTCCTGTAGTCTCCTCACGAAAACCCTTAAGCCCTCTGTCAAATTCTGCAATTAATAGTTTAGCATATAGCATGTCAATTTATTACATCGTGATCTATATATGTGTGTGCGTATGTGCACAGTATATTTAATGTATCACCTGCTTCTCAGCATTAAGCTGAGAGATAGTCCTGTCCTTGGCCTCTGAAGCCTTCTGAACGTTTCTGAGTCAAGGACGGGGACACACACACTCGCAGGCAGCATGCTTCCACGTGTGCATGTGTGTATTGCATATCCTTATACATTATATTGATTAAAACTATATATAAGGGATATTAATGTGAGATTCACTTCATTGCTGTAGTCGTTTTTGCTTTCTTCGAGAAGCTCTTTCAATACTACGATTTCCTTGTCTTTCTCACCAAGACAGACACTCTTTTCTTTGAGCTCAGCCTCTAATGTACGTGCTTTATCTAAAAAACATTTATGTAAATAAATTAAAGTGTTTATCACTAGTTAACCTTATATTAAAACACACACACGCACACACACAAACCACACATGGCTTACCTACAAGTTTCTGTTCCGCATCAACCATCCATTGTACTTGGTCTTGAAGCTGGGTAACTGCAGGAGTTCTCGTCAAAATACTTGTGTGTGTGTGTGTGTGTGAGAGAGAGAGAGAGAGAGAGAGAGAGACGACAGGGAAATAATATACATGCACATTAAGATACATGTGTGTGTATGTATGTACGTACCTCGCGTTTGGGTGTCATTGTTGTTATATATCTTAGTCATGTGTGTGTGCGTGTGTTGTATATGTATAGACTAAAAACATAAATATATGTCTGTGTACACAGAGACTGCACCTAACATGGCATAATATACAAGTAAACAAACATATATGTATGCATGTCGGGAAACACACACACACACACACACCTGTGTCGGATCTAGAGGTTACAAGTTGGCGTGTTTCTTCTAAAACTCGCTTGACAGAAGATGCTTCGTGGTCAACGGCTTCAAAGTATAATATTCCTGCCCAGCTTCTCTGTAGTAACCGCTAGCTGGCTCATTACATTCTTAAGCTTTTGTTCGAGCTCATACTTGGATATCTGCATAGATATACAATGTTATATATACACACAACTGATTATATGTATCTCTATACACACATTATATACAGTAAATAAATAACAGACGTTAGCATACGATACATAGAAAGTTTTAACAACACAGTAGTATATACATAACACATGCTACTATACAAGACGCACGTCCAAAATGGATACGGATTGAGTGAATCACCGACCAGCAAAATCGTGTATCGACTAAACACACTACACACATGCATACCTTCAACTCCTCCAAGGCTGTATTCCTAGACTCTAACACAGCCTTCAACTGTGTTTTTGAGCATTTCACATTGTTTTCCATTGCAGACATCTCAAGAGCCATTATCTTCACCTGAAAAAACACACAAAAATCAATAATGCATACTACAATACAATACAATGCTCTCTCTCTCTCTCTCTCACACACACACACACACAAGAGAGAGAGGATTATAGTGTATATACTAAGATAGCTCACAGTATTTTCCACAGTATTTTCCAGTTTGTGACGGGCCTCAACAGACTTGGGCGCCTAGTGATGCTCTTACTCTCTCTCCGTAGACCTCAACTTCTGCATTATATAAACCAGATAAATGCAGATACATTGTGTACGTTACATGCATTAGAGATTCCGCTTCCATCTTAGCTGAATTCTCCTTGGACTGCCAATACTCAAATAAGAGATATTACCATGTAATACTTGTGTGTAACATTTGTATATATACTCACTTATCGCTTTCCTGCAAATCAGACTAATTGCGTGTGTGAAGAGAGATGCAGCTTCGATTGTTACCTTCAGATACGGCGCCATTGTTCTGAAGAACCCTAAACCAAGAACTAGGGTTTATGACACCTTACACTAATACTTAAAAATATAAAAAAATTTGTAATAAATCATCAGTTAATAGACATTGTTATCTCAGATTGAAGATATTATATAGAGCAAGGTTTCATTATTTGAAAACTAAATATTTTGCAATTTTCATTCTAAATATTCATTTTTCGTTTTGTTTGAAGTCTAAACGGATATTCACGGTATATTCTTATATCTTTTATATAAATGTATCTTACTTACGCACCTATTCACACCACCCATTAACTTGTGAACATTAGTTAAATTTAATGCAATTGTCTTCACATGGGCCTGAATATTAAATTAAAATTTTAAAAGATAATGTAATGTTATTTGTTAATGCAAATCTTTTCACACAAGTCAAACATTAAATTAGAAGATAATGTCTAAATAATGTTTTCTTTTAAAATTTGGCATTAACTTAATTTCTTCGCATTAACTTAATGCCAATACCTTAGGGTTTACATTAGGGCATGAAAATGGCAAGAGCTCCAAACAAGCGACTACAAGGTATGCTCCTCCCACATTGTAGATAGCAGAGCATATAGATGCATTCCGTTTTCAAAGGAACAACTAGGGGAACTATTGCCAGCAAACGAGCTTGCAATCACCACTGCAGAGGAGTGCATTCGCTCCTCAACTTCTCAACTTAGCTTAAACGTCAACTCTTTGGCTTCTCAACTGGGTCTCAGAGTAGCTGGCAAAACACTCAAGACAGGCAAGCCAACTGGAGCCATGACGAGGTTACGGCTTTGATAGAGCGAAAGCTATAGAGTTTGGTACTACGATGGTGTGTTGATCGTGCAAAGATGGTTTCAGCTAAGGAGAAATGGGACAGGATCTCGGCTTCTCTACGTCAGCTCGGTTTGAATGTGATGGTGACAAGTGCAAGACAAAGTGGGTGAACTTGACAACAACTTACAAAGCTGTCAAGGCTTATGATGCAACAACCGGATGCACTACTTCCTCATGACTCCCAAAGAGAGAACATCTCAACATCTTGGCTTCATAGAGGAGGCATTTGACGAACTCGATGACTTGCTCTCAGAAACCGAACATCACACCAGCCAAGCTTCGAGATAGTAGTGTTGCAGGTGGTTCCAGTGGACAAGCTGCTAGTTCCATTGTGCAGCTACGGCCACGGGTGGAGCAGCTACGGGTGCAGCTATGCCACGGGTGGTGCAACTACGTCTTTGAGCTCAGACCGAAGTGAAACAACAGCCAAAGATCGGGTCCCTGGAGATCGTGTGCCTGGTTCTATATTGGCTCAAGAGGAAGGTGAGAAAGAGTGACTCTTCATCTTAGACTGGTTTGGCTGAAGCTTTCAAGGAAGGGAACGTTTCATACTTGAAGATGCTGCAAGCAGTAGGAGAATAGAAGCAAATGCCATGCAGACTTGTTGGAGATGGAACGAACTCAACAGGCCGAGTTCATCAGACTTGAAGCCGAACGGCTTGAGATGGAGCGAGCCTCTAACAGCCAGATGAACAACACTTAGCTGCATTAGTAGTTGCAAGCATGCATCTAGAAGGCATCTCATGAAAACTAGCTTTAATGCTATTACTAATAAGATCTTGTTTTGTTTCCAAGGTTCTTGAGTTAAGCAATGGACATGTTGCAAGTGTTGCTTGTTATCCTTCTACTACGACAAGTGGATCAGCTTGCATAAACAAAAGCTTGAGTTTAGAAGAAGAATACAGAACGAGAGCAGGAAAAGGAAGCGTTTCCTACGAGATATCACTGAAGTTGACGAACAACACAGGAACATGTACTCCAATGATTTCACTCGAATGCTTTAGTTGTTTAGCGGCTAAGCCAGAGGTTGATCGGGTTTGGTGGGTTAAACCACGGTCGACTGTTGGTTTGAAAGTTTGTTGAGATGATTTATGATGATCACATGGAAGAAGAACTTTGGCCTCAAGAAGCAGACGTTCGACAACCTGGTACTTCGTGTTGTTGTGAAGCAAGATACACACTATAGAAGCGCTATTCCAATTCGCATTCGACTTGCATGCACACTGTACAAGCTGAGACATGGATCAAAGTACCTTTCCATCTCTGAGAGGTTCGGGATAGGTGAGAGTACAACAATAGAGATCGTCAACGAGATGTGCAATGCTATCATCAACATTCTTGGTGAAGTTATCAGGTTTCCAGCTTCTGCTCAAGAGTTGAGAGTGATCATACAAGGTTTTCAAGACCTTACACAACTACCAAATGTAGCTGGCTGCATCGATGGAACTCAGTTGAAAAGCCTCGGATCATGGTGAAGTTTACTACAAGCATCACCGTTATAGCGTCGCACTTCAGGCTGTCGTAGATAGTAAGAAAAGGTTTTTGGACATCTGTTGTGGCTGGCCAGGATCCGTTCACGACGCTCGAGTTTGGAGGAACTTAGTGTAGTAGCAGAGGAGATACTTCAGCGACCTGTTTGAGCTTCTGGATATAGCTTGAAGCCATATCTTCTTAGACAAAGGCTACCCTTGCAGCCCAGCGATTATGGTGCCTTTTTGACGGTCAACAAACCTTTCAGTCCTCAAGAAGTTCTTCAACAACGAGCTTTCTTCAGATCGTGGAGTGTAGTTTTGGACTTCTAAAAGGTATGAAAAAGCATTCAAACGTGAATTCTACTGGTTTTGTGCAGGAAAGTTCCAAATACTTGGCTCAAAGATCCGAATGCAACCTGACATTGTTCCTGATATTGTCTATGCTGCTGCTGCATAACTATCTCATTGATATTGGTGCAGATGTTGATGAAGAACTGTGCGAGTTAGATTTGCCGGAAGCTGAACCCATTGAAGAAGACGAGGATAGAGTACAACAGAATGAACAAGGAGAGATATTGTATGTGAAAAACTCCTCGAATACCTTGTAACTGCAGTGTAACAAATACAAAATTTGAGCTTTTAATATAAAGTTAATGTAAAACATATGTGAAAACACATATATGTTAATAACTCTAATATAATACGTGTGAAGTCATTTACATTACATTAAATTAAGTTAGGTTACATTAACTAAAATTCTCTAATGTTGTGATTAACTAATGCTGTGTGAAGATCAATGACATTAACTAAAAACATTAAGCTAATAACAGCTAATGTAATGTTCATAACTTAATGTGTGGTGTGAATCGGCACACCATTCAAAGTTTTAATGATTTAAAAAATATATAATTTGCAATTTTCTTACATAAATATAACATGATAACTAATTATAATCATAGCCATAAGTAAGTGTCGAGGGTCTGCAGAGCCCAGGTTTAGAGTGAGTCCAAAGGTCCAGAGTTTAGGATGCTCGAAGTTTGGGATGTTGGTAGTTCCAAAGAGTCCTAACATTACCCCCCACCTCACACACACATAGGACGAGCTTTGCGTGGGTGGATGAGGACCAAGCTTATAGGGATAGTGGCAGTGGTATGCAGTGATCAAATCTTGTGAGCATGAGTGAGATTTGAGGCCAGTTCCCAAGTGTGTTTATTAAGAGTAATATATTCAACCCAATTAAGGAGGTAATGAAGTTGACCACGATAATATTTGGAATTCAAGACAATAGCAACTTCAAATTCATATTCTTTGTCATGAATAATTGAAGGCTGTGGTGGAATAGTTGGAGTCAGATTTCTCATCGCTCGAGTAGTGTTGGCAGTAACTGAAGGTGATATGTGACCTCGGACGAGTGTTAAAGCACTAAACAAATGTTGATAGTCAAGTTTGCTGAAGGGTTAGATGGACAACCAATGGCAACAAAGGAGCTAGACCTAGTCATCGTGGTGGTAAGTAGGTGCAATAATGTGGGAGCGCTGGTGGTGGAAATCTCAGGAGTGCATCAAATGGTGAGTGACGTTCTCTTAAATGGCCCGTCGTTGTTGGAGGTGATCTTTTGCAATAGAGTTGATGGTCAAAACTGCTAAAAGCTTTTTCAACCAACATGAATGAGTCCTAGTCAATACATGAAATTGAGTGTCTAGTGGAAGAGTGTTGAAAGTTGTTGAATACTAAAAGAAGATCAACCCAATCATAAAGATGAAGCATTAAAAGTACTATTCTAGAGTTTGAACGGTGCATCGACTCCATCCATTTATTTGTGGATGATGAGTAGTAAATGGATTCCCCTTGATGCGGAGGCATTTAAAAAACTTTTATCAAAACATAAAATAAGTTGTGAATCTTTATCATTAATGACTTTGTTCGAAAGACCGTGCAAACAAAAAATCTTACTATAGTACACTAAATTAAACACCCTCGATCTTGTGATAGTTTTGTGATATAAAAGAAAATGTGTTATCTTTTAAAATTTATTCACCACAACAAAAATTGTATCAATACCAATGTGAAGGTGGAAGATTAGTGGGAAAATCCATTGCGATGGAAGACCAAGGTCGTGCGGCCATAAAAGAGGCTATAGTAAACCTGATGGACAATGGCATAAATCCATAGATCACATGTGTAGACATATTGCTCAATATGCATAACCACTGTAAGGTATGTTTAACAATTTCTAAGGTTTTGCAAATGGAGAGCTGCCCCTGCTGGTATAACAGCAAATTGTGGAAGTAAAAGTCAGCATAGTCGAAGGTCCATGGATATCCAAAGTCTCAGTGAGAGAATATTCTAGTTTATACCTTTACAATGAATATTATTTAAATTGTTATATTGCAGCTAAGCTGCACATTTTCCTCAACCTTTTATTTAGGATTACCAGCGGTGGACGGCTCCATTGCTCGTGCTAACCTTTTCAAAACCAAAGTGAAACCACAACATGCGCCAGAGGCCATGCCACTGATCCACAGCACAGACGTTCGAGAGTGGCAGCAGCCCATCCACTGCTACCTGACCGAAGGATTTAGTAAAATAAACTCTAAGTTATTAGTTTAAATCCTTTACCTTCAATATAATACATTAAAGGAAATCCTTTCTAAAACTTTATTATAAATGAATTTATTCCGCATAAGAATTTAACACAAGTTCGTCACGCAAAATTAACATATACAAAACAAGCCCTAATTAAAGACAGCTATGGCACACGGGCAAGAGGTAAAGAGTAACATAGGATGCATCAGATCAACAGAACTGGTGCATATACATGTATGTATATTACAATTTCCCTCACTCAATTTGTTGTATATATGCGTTTATACAAAAGAGCACATTGGCCGATTAGAATAGCACGGCCACTTATTATTATTTATAATATATTAAAGGTATTAATTCCTTTTTTAACTTATAAATAAACGATATATTGTAAAGTGAATAGGAAGGATGTTAAGACGGTGTGGTAAACGAAAGTCGAAGCACAGCCACGGATTCCGAAAGAAGAGAAGAGAAGATAATGCCGAGTCATTCCAAAAGAAGAAGAGCAAGATCGATGGAGCAGTAGAATGCATACTTAGCAACCTGAGTATCCCGGACCTACACAACTGCCTGACCGTATCCAAGTCGTGGTATTCGCTCATTAAGTCTGATTACTTCCGGAGACTGTGGTGCTCAAACTCTCATGCCCGTGCTGGTGAGGAAGGTCTCTTGGTACTCACCAGCAATTATGCATTCGGCAACAACTGTGACGTGTGGAAGCCAGGAGTTGGGGTGACGAGCAGCATCAGGCTGGCCGGGTATACGTACTCACAGGTTGTGGCTTCCGCAGGCGGCCTGGTATGTGTGCTTGGTAAGCCGGAACCAGATCCCGACTTGGAACAACTCCGCTCCTACAAGCTTGCTGTTGGGAATCCTCTTACCAAGGAGTGGGTAGAACTTCCGTCCCTTGCTGTGGATCATGTGTTGAGGATGAACATGTCTAGCTTCATCGAGTTTCGCATGGAGGTGCTTGAGGGGACCTGGAGCTACCGGGTGACAGTACAGCACAGTGATGAAACGGGCTACTGCGGGCACATGTACGACTCATTAGCTGGGGCCTGGTCGCCTCTACCGAAGATATTGGTGGACAAGTCTGAGGCAGCGGCAAAGAAGATGGCAATGTACAACATTGCCAGCAGAAGCTGGTCTATGGGATGGCTAGGGAGCTCTGTAGTGAGGACCCGTAAGGAGCGTGGAGACGACGATCTCCACGTGCTTTCTCCTCACGCTAGCACTGGAAGCTTCTGTGTGTGGGAGTGCGAGGGGGTCACGTACTTGGCTGCTCCGTGGATGGTGGCGTGTGATGGCTGTGTTACGGACGTAGACCCCTTTCCAGGTGGGTTTGGGGTGTGGAGACTGGTGGATGGGAAACTGCATACCGTGAGTGCGGTTTGGCAGAGAGAAATGATGCGAAAGGCCGCAGGAACCGATGGTGACGCCTACCTCGGATTGACGACTGTGAAGACCGATGCATGTGGTTATTTGGCATGTTTCTCGCCCTACAACGAACCTGAATATCCAGTTGTTGTGTACGATCTGAGGACGGGAGAGTGGCACACGGTCTTCCAGCTCAAGCCTTCCTGGTCCTCATGCGATAGGCAGCTCTATTTCTCTAGGCAGCTCTATTTCCGTAAAAACTACCTGGGCGCAGTGGTTTATCGCCCCTCTCTTCTGAGTCCTCTTCCAAAGTGAGCCCACCATATGCTCAGTAGAAATGTGCACATCTGGAACCTTTTAACTTATTGTTCGTTTTGAAGTGTTATCTTTGTGTGTGTGTGTGCGTGTGTATATTTATTGTCATGCATCTTGACTCCACTAAACAGACACAATTTATATATAAATATAAAGAGCTTCACAGAACACCCACCATGTACATTAGGCTTGTTGTTTCAGATTCTGAGTCCAGAGCCTGCTTGAGCACAAGCCAATTTGTACACTATGGCCGAGAGTACAATTTATATATATATATATATATATATATATATATGAATCCATTACTTACACGCTAAGTTAGACAAACCTTTATAAAGGCCATGCATATACAAACAGAAAGTTCATATGGAGGAACCATTAGCAGTTTGTATTTTTACATTGCGCATATACTATGTACCATTACCAAAAGTATGCATCACTACCTGCAAACACACTCTACATTAGATACTATAATATAGGAGACAAATAGATAGACGTACCATCGTGAGTAAAGTCATATTTCCTTCGTATTTTACGGATATACACTACCTAGGGATACTCCTGTTAACAGAATAACAATGTTAGCTATAAATATTAAATCCATATAGTATACTAGAGAAGAGAATCTAAGTTCAACAATATTATGTCTGTATAACTCAATATATTTAACACACACTTTCATACATACTGTGCTTCTATGTATACATGTATGTATATCAGTGTACATTTAACATAAACAATATGTTATATCTGTATCTTTGTACATCTATACGTTTATGCATTTGGTTTTGCTGACATTTTATTTTAATCATACCTCGTTTCATCAATCTCCTGGACTTGAACTGCTCCAGCGACGGTATTTCCTGGCACCTGGGATTAAATAGTCGATATAAGTTATGAACCGTGTTTTATAGATCGATAACTTCTTATACTGATTACCTTACTAAAGTGAACTAAACCGATGACACACAGGTGTATAGTTACAGACCTACAAACGTGCAGCATATTATATGTAGACGTACTTTGACACTGCTAAAAACAATACCAATAACATGAGGGGCATCTTCTATCGCTAGACCCAGCACAATGTCTATCAAAGAAACTTTACTAAAACATGAAGGTCCGCCAAACAGGAGCTTCACCAACAAGAAATGAACTTCAAATTCTACACACCAGTGTAGTATACAAGTAAATATATAGGCTAGCGAGATACTTGATGTACATATTTACAATAGTTCATGAATGAGGTATGCTTGCATACGGTAATAATACTTGATTTCACGCTTATTATATAATATACTGTGAATCGTACCCAGCTGCCCCAGAGTTTCTTTATCATCGGTTTCCCCTTGTTTGCGTTCTTCTTTCATAACCTCAGCACGCTCGTTCAAAAGCACCTGTTGTACTTGCTCTCGTTTTGTTTCCGTAAGATTGATGGTCTACAGAACCACATGAACTTAAATATATAACAACAACAGTAGGCTAAATAAACACGTATAGGCATGTACATGTGTATATCAATGAACATGTAACTCAAGGCCCGTGGTTTCTGGAGTTAAGAAGGAAACTAAGGAATCTGATATAGGTGTTTTACTTAATTTAATTCTACTGATTACCTTACCAAAGTGAACTAAACCGATGACATACAGGTGTATAGTTACAGACCTACAAACGCGCTTGTCTTTGTCAACATATTATACGTAGACGTACTTTAACACTGCTAAAAAAAACCAGACCAGCACAATGTCTATCAAAGAAACTTTACTAAACAGGAAAACAAGAAATGAACTTAAAACTATTAAAAACTAAAACACAAAGTAACGATTCACAGTAGATTATATAATAAGCGAAGTGCTCGCATATTATACCGTATACAAGCATACCTCGTTCATGGACCATCCTAAGTTTTTGGAAAATATGTAAATCAAGTATCTCGCTAGCCTACATATATTTACTTGTATACTTGTATATTATATGCCAGAAAACAATACGTACCTTGAACTGCGTTTTAGTTCTTTATCATCGATTTCCCCTTTCTTGCGTTCTTCTTTCAGACCCTCATCACGCTCTTTCAAAACCACATGCTGTACTTGCTGTAGTTTTATCTCCGTAGGATTGGTCTACAAAACCACGTGTATTCTATATGTATATACTTTGTATGTATAGAATGGCATAGAATATATACAGAATATACTGTGTATACAAAGATCAAATGTCTAGCAATAACAATAGGGCTAAATAAACACGTACATGTGTCTATCAATGGACATGTAAATTACGAACCTCAAGGCCCGTGTTTCCTGGAGTTAAGAAGGAAACTAAGGAATCTGATATAAGTTGAGAACCGTGTTTTACTAGACAAGACTCGATAACGATGACACACAGGTGTATAGTTACACGACACTGCTTAAAAACCAGACCCAGCACAATGTCTATCAAAGAAACTTCACTACACATGAAGGTCCGCCAGAACTTAAAACAACTAAAAACTAAACACAAACTAACGATTCACAGTATATTTTATATAATAAACTTCATTCATGGACATCAAGTATCTTACTAGCCTACATATATTTTGTATATTATATGTCAGAATACAATACGTACCTTGAGCTGCATTTCAGTTTCTTTATCATTGATTTCCCCTTGCTTGCGTTCTTCTTTCAGATCATCACGCTCCTTCAAAACCACCTGCTGCACTAGTCCTGTCCCCGTACGATTGATAGTCTACAGAACCACGTGATTCTATATATGAATATGTATATAGTGTGCGTGGGCATAGAATATATACAGAATATACTATGTGTATACAAAGGTCAGGATTAGGGCTACATGTACATGTAAAGTACGAATATACTATTCTGGTGTGTGGACTGAAATATAATACGTACCTTGAGCTGCGTTTCTTTATCATCGATTTCCCCTTCTTTCGGAACCTGGTTGCAGACATCACGCCCCTTCAAAATCACCTGCTTACTCTATACGTTGTGTGTGTGTGTGTGAGAGAGAGAGAGAGAGAGCAGAGAGAGACTTACTGTACCACCCGTCTTGAGACAGCCTTGTTGCTCATGTGCTTTGGCTTCTTTCTCACGTTTTGCTCGTGCTAGGAGTATACAACGGGGTATCATCTTGATACTAGCAGCAGTTCCTTAAAAAACCACGATAATTATAGAAAATACAAGACAAATATTTAAATACTTACTTTCAATCGGTTTTTCCTTGGGCCCTGTATTCTCAGTACTTTGAGTCTTATTGAGCTCTTTCAACCGATAAATTGGATTCCAAAGTTGTTGCAATTCACCTGTGCATCTTCTCAATTCTTTCTATTCCCAGTTGCAAGAGCTTCATCTCTTAGAGTAATCAATCGCAAAATTTCGGAATGCCACCGCTGTAAATCATATAAATATTAATTTATAAAAATATAAGTATATACTTACGTCATTCAATTCTCTCTCCCGGATTAGCAAGGCTCCTTCCTCCAATTCCTCTTTCATAACCACCTTTTTATCTTGTATATCGACAATATAAAACAATTAAATACACAAATAAAAGCTAATATATATGCTCTCTCTCTCTCTCTACCCGCATGTGTGTTGTACCGTATTTATAGAAATCAGAAATCGTGAAGTGATACGGAGAAACACAAAACAGAGAAAAGTTACCTCGAATTCGTTGTATAGCGTTCAGTTCTTGAATCATTTCCTTCTCCAAGGTCTTCCACTCGTTCACAGCTTTCTTATAGAGTGTATGCTCTTCATGGGGATAGAACTCAAAGGACACGAACCGACAAACAAACGGTGCCAATTGGATAAGGGTTCCGATATAATGTCCACACTCCGTGTTTATCGTCGATATGTACGTACCCTTTACAGAAACATTTTTCCGTGAGCTACAATGCTCCTGCTCTACAGTTCCGCGATCCATCATTCTGGCAATGAAAGCGTGTTCTCCTTCAACCCCTTCGGGAAGGGCAAGGCCGAAATCCAAAAATAGGTTATTGTGAATGGAGTGCTGAGAAAAGAACAAACTATAGTTAAAAGAATGTATACATGTGCGTAGTAACAGTGCCACAATGCACTTTATATATACGTATTAGATGAGAAAACCCGTGGACAGCTTCATATACCACATATCTTTAGCATTATAAAATTATGCATATTATGTATATGCATGATTTTACTGTCTTACCTCGAGATCAATGGATTGTTCTTCACCACGTGTTGCAAGACACCATTTCCGTCTTACGAGGTGATATGCCGGCGCTCTTGAGCCGAGTAGATCTTCAAGTTCGTCAATACGATGTGCTTTCCTCATTGGCTGAAAAGAAATAGTTAAATAAGCATATCTATAGCAATGTATATGACCAAATTTTAATTCACAGATGAGATTTGAACGAAACCTGAATGTAAGATCTGCACCACCGCTTGCAATGTAGGAGATAAGCTGTGAATGTAAGACCTGCGCCGCCGCTTGCAATGTAGGAGATAAGCTGCCCTCTTGCCAGAAATGTGGGTATGCAATGCAAGAAGCTGCCGCTTGCCCTAGCAGCTCAACAACCCGAGCAGATCTCCAAGTTCGTCAATACTTCCTAAAGAAATCATTAAATAAGCATATCTATAGCAGCATAAGTGCATTAAACGCTCATTGTAGTGAAAATCTGAAAATCAGACACACATTTTAACAAAATCGGAACACTGAACGAAACCTGAATGTCTGCGCCGCCGCTTGCAATGTAGGAGATAAGCTGCCCAAGAAGCTGCGCTTGCTCTCTGCTTGCTCTCTGCTTGCTCTCTGCTTGCCCTAGCAGCTCAACAAACCCTAGCTGCTCAGAAACATTAATTGCAGCGGGAACATTTAATCACATGTTTAAGGTTTAGGGTTCTTGTAATCTTAAATCTATTTTACACTAATTGTACGGGCGCATATGTACGTTTGTTTTTAACTTCTTAATCGTAACGTTTTCCAAGCACACTCGAGCAATGAAGGAAAGGTATCTTATTAAATATGGATTTTATTTTGCTTGTAGCTCAAAAATAAAAAGGCCAAGAGTCTGTGGTATAATATTTTGTATAGCTACATTAGGGTTTAGGGTTTAAGATTGAATCAGATTAAGTATTTAATTAATCAATTATCCAATAACTACTTTCATTTAATTATGCATAATATATACGTATATATATGTGTATAGTAAGGTTAAGTTATTACGTTTAACTATTAAAAAATACTAGTTTAATGTTTAGGGTTAAGTTTTAGTAAATGAAGATGTAAAAATACATCGTAGATTATGCATGCACACACGTTACTATGTTACTAATCAAAAGCAACTGTTCATGAATGTGTAAATACACCAAGGCTGCGTGTTATTATATCTCTATCACCAACTGCAACAAGAGAAGCTTGAGTATATTCCATCTCACTTTGTAATGCAGCATTTTTAGTAAATGGATTGTTTTGGTTTTGTTAGTACTTCTTCTTTACATGAAATTTGAAAAAGAATTTTTGAATTTGTTCCCGATTAATCTTTTAAAACTTAATTTGTACCGGTAAAAATCTTGAGCATTACCAAAACAAACGGATTATTTATATTCAGAACGAGTGAATATATGCCTATAATGAGCAGTGGAATGCCAATGTGCAATTGTTGCATCATAGTTAAACTTCTCCACATTAAGTCTCTCTAAGGAAATTCTCACAAGCATATCCAGCGTCTCCAAGTTTAAACTTGGTTTTCACCAAGTTTACCCTGCTAAAACCACACTCACAACTAACCGTATTGCAGGATTGTACTATGCTGATGAAGCTCACTTTGAGTAGGCTTGGATATTTATCCTTCTAGTTAGAGTGACTGAGAATGCGCCAAACATCGTTGAAACTCTGTCCCTTGAACTCCTTTGATGCCAAAGCTTTCCAAACCTCATACTCACTCATGGAATCGTCAATACCTACTATGCCTTGAACCAACTCCCCATCAACCACTTGCAAGATGTCTTCCATAAAATTCAATTATTTCTCTTGCCTCAAGAATCCCATATTGCTTTAGCTCCTTCACTTATGTCAGTAAGTTGATTGGGGCTAACACTTATATTTTTGACAGCACACTAGTTACTCCTGACTCTTGCATATGTCTCTTAATGCCATCAATTAGGGCATTTGGGAATGCTAATTGGAAGTCTAAAGCTTCCTACAAGTCAAACCTGTCCACCTTCCTGACCAGCTTCACACCCCTGTACATATTTCCCCTCACTGAAGCCCTTAGCTCGTGGAGCAAGCCTTTTATAATTCCCCCATCTGGAATTAAAGGATAACCATCAATATCCACCTATGAACCATTCAAATCAATCTCATTTCCCAGATATTTCATCTGTATTTTCATGATTATCTCTTTGCACAAGGGCCCAACCAAAGCCACATCAACCTGAGTATGCTCAAAGTGGAGACTAAGGTCCTTCATCACCGATATTATATCCCCTAGGAAGTGAAGTACATACAGATTTTTCAAGTTTCGAAGCTGATCATATACCTTCCATTTCTTGTTTTGCCTAAGAACCTTTATAACAGGCTCAGAGCATTCACAAAGCTTTGCAATTGCACCCTGCTTGTTTAACCACCTAGTATCTTGTATCTGCTGCAACTTGAGTTTGTTGTAATCAAACTCCCGCTCCAAAGCAAGTAGCTGGGTGACCCTGTTTGAGCTATGAGAGAAGAAGGATGCAACCTTGTTGACAAGCTTATCCATGTCCTCACAAACTTGTTTGCAAAACCCGTCATTGAAAGCATCTTCCACACACAAATTTGCTCGATGGGCAACACAGTGAATGGAAGTCATGTACGGATTTAATTCTTCAACCTAGCAGCAACCCCTATTTTGATCCCTGCTATTATGTTGCAACCATCTGATCCAAAATCCACAAACTTCTTTATGTCTAGCCCCACTTGTGTACTGACAACCTTATGCACTCAACGATGGTAGCAGCATCACAAGCACCACTTACATTCACAATGCCCATGTACTGAGTCTTGATGGAGTTTCCATCTAAGTAAGTCATGTAGAAGATTAAGTGCTTCAACACACTGTTTTAATATTACTAATGTTTATAGAAATTAGATATATAATTTAAAAGAAGTTTTGTACCTGATATCAGTAGATTCATCCAGCATGATACCATAGAATGGATTAGACTTCACCTTTTCCAAGATATTTTCCTGCAAAACCTGAAATAAGTATTAAATAAAGCTCAAAATTAGATGAACTGCTTACATGGTTAACATATTCTAGCAAACGAACACAAGCTTTTTCACCATTGTAAATGCGAGGCAAGTCCACACCATTAAGTCTTTGCAACTCAATTACCTCTGGGAATCGACGAAATGGTGCAAAACCTTTTGTTATAAAGTATGCCGTCTGAATCAAAGCAATAACATCTATAAAATATAATAAAAAAATTAAAACATTCATAAAATAACATGGTCGTACCTTTCTTTGCTTTCTGAACTCCTTTCATGACAAATGTCACAATAGAAGGCTAGTCTCCTTCTGCTTTGTCTACCAACATCTTTATAATAGCTTCCCTATGTTTCACTGAAGTTGCATGGCCATGTATGGCTAGGGTTCTCAGATTTACACTCCCCTCCTTTATAAAGCAGCTATCTACATTGCTTTTCTTATAAATCTTACAGAACATGACTTGTTTTACAGCATTAAACTCTATCCAGTCCCACTTGTGTTTCC
The DNA here is from genome assembly GCA_003024785.1 of Selaginella tamariscina. NCBI lineage: Eukaryota > Viridiplantae > Streptophyta > Lycopodiopsida > Selaginellales > Selaginellaceae > Selaginella > Selaginella tamariscina. The sequence continues at coordinate 151,611 of PUQB01000266.1, forward strand.
AATGCTCTCTCCATTTACCAGCTCATTGTTGTGTTGCCTCTTCTTATGGATTATTGCCCCTACTGCTGCTGATTTAGATCCCTCACCCTCATCACCCTCAAACTGAGTTATAGAGGTCATCCATTTCAAAGTAGTTTGCTTGCCTGTTACAATGTCATGTGTGGTACCCTTCTCTTTCCTAGTGTCCCTCTTGGCATCATGTGCAATCTAAACCTAAATTAAATTCAGCCTAAACCTAAACTCAAGATTCAACTTAAACATTCAACCTAAAAGATTTGATTATAGCTATTTATATTTAATATATATTTTATATTTATATAACAAAAATAATTTCCACTTTAATTTTGAATGTACCAAAAAAAATCCAGCTACGTTAAATCTGTACTATCCAAATCCTTATATACGAGATTCTATACCGATTGTACATCCTTCTAATTTCCAAATGAACCGGAAATTTAAAATTTGAACCGGCAAAAAAGAATTGCGCCTAGGGGTTTGCCATGCACTGACACCTATCCACTTTAGATATACAACTTACATACATGTATACATATATGAATTGTCTTATGTTTTAAACGACAAAACGTAGACACACCTGGGAACACCTTGTTGGTCTCCAGTCTCCTCCCCTATGCACGTGGTTGTCTCCCACAACACACACAAGTCATTCGAGCAAGCATGTGAAAAATCTAGATATCCAGAATATTTGAATATATTATAAATCCTACAGTCTTGTGTGTGGTTGAATTGAGAAACAAGAAGAAATTAGCATAAAACAAAAACATTGAGTTCTAGTTATATAAGCTTTAATATATATACATATTACATTACTTACACATTTTGTATTACTTTTTGGCCGTGAATGCGCATGCACACGCACATGCAGCAAAACCCCTAGGCACAATTGTTTTTTTGTCGGTCCAAATTTTAAATTTCTAGTTCATTTGGAAATTAGAAGGATGTACGATCAATACAGAATCTCGTATATAAGGATTTGGACGGTACAGATTTAACGTAGCTGGATTTATTCTGGTACATTTAAAATTAAAACAAAAATTATTTTTGCTATATAAATATAAAATATATATTAAATATAAATAACTATAATCAAATCTTTTAGGTTGAATGTTTAAGTTGAATCTTGAGTTTAGGTTTAGGCTAAGTTTAGATTGCGCACGATGGCAAGAGGGACGCTGGGAAAGAGGAAGGGTATCACACATGACATTGTAACAGGCAAGCAAACTACTTTGAAATGGATGACCTCTACAGCTAAGTTTGAGGGTGAGGGATTTGAATCAGCAACAGTAGGGGGCAACAATCCACAAGAAGAGGCAACACAACAATGAGCTAGTAAATGGAGAGAGCATTGGAAACACAAGTGGGACTGGATAGAGTTTGATGCCGTAAAACAAGTCATGTTTTGTAAGATTTGTAAGAAAAAGCAATGTAGATAGTTGTTGTGTAGAGGAGGGGAGTGTAAATCTGAGAACCCCAGCCATACATGGCCATTGCAACTTCAGTGAGACATAGGGAAGCTATTATAAAGATGTTGGTAGACAAAGCAGAAGGAGACTAGCCTTCTATTGTGACGTTTGTCATGAAAGGAGTTCAGAAAGCAAAGAAAGGTACGGTCATGTTATTTTATGGATGTTTTAATTTTTTTATTAATTTTATAGATGTTATTGCTTTGATTCGGACGGCATACTTTATAGCAAAAGGTTTTGCACCATTCTGTCGATTCCCAGAGGCAATTGAGTTGCAAAGACTTAATGGAATGGACTTGCCTCGCATTTACAATGATGAAAAAGCTTGTGTTCATTTGTTAGAATATGTAAGCATTTCATCTAATTTTGAGCTTTTAAATGCACGTTGTAACTAAAATGAACATATATTTAGTCCCATTTTTTAATAATATTAGTAATTTTAAAGATTTAATTAGCATTTTTTAATGTTAAAAAAAATTCTTTAGAATAATATATGTTTAAAGAAAGATTTAAATATATATTTATTAAATAATTAATTAAGAATTAGAACTTAAGTATTAATTAATATTTATTTTCTATTCCCATTTTCCTATATCATGCCCATTTTAGTTATAATGTGCATTTATTTAATACTTATTCAGGTTTTGGGAAAATAAGTTGGAAAAGGTGAAGTCTAATCCATTCTATGGTATCATGGTGGATGAATCTACTGATATCAGGTATAAAATTTCTTTTTAATTTCTATCTAACATAGTAATATTATAAACAGTGGTTCGAACACTTAATCTTCTACATGACTTACTTAAATGGAAACTCCATCAAGACTCAGTACATGGGCATTGTGAATGTAAGTGGTGCTTGTGATGCTGCTACCATCGTTGAGTGCATAAGGTCGTCAGTACACAAGACATGAAGAAGTTTGTGGGTTTTGAATCAAATGGTTGCAATGTAATGGCAGGGATTAGAACAGGGGTTATTACTAGGTTGAAGGAATTATATCCGTACATGACTTCCATTCATTGTGTTGCCCATCGAAAATTTGTGTGTGGAAATGCTTTCAAGGATGGGTTTTGCAAACAGGTTTGTGAGGACATGGATAGGCTTGTCAACAAGGTTGCATCCTTCTTCTCTCGTAGCTCAAATAGGGTCACCCACCACTTGCTTTGGAGCAGGATTGATTTGAACGGTTCACAAGTGGATATTGCTAGTTATCCTTTAATTCCAGATGGGGAATTACAAAAGGCTTGCTCCACGAGCTAAGGGCTTCAGTGAGGGGAAATATGTACATGGGTGTGGAGCTGGTTAGGAAGGTGGACGGGTTTGACTTGCAGGAAGCTTTAGACTTCCAAGCAACATTCTCAAATGCCCTAATTGATGGCATTAAGAGGAATATGCAAGAGTCAGGAGTAATTAGTGTGCTATAAAAAATGCAAGTGTTAGCCCCAATCAACTTACCGACATAAGTGAAGAAGCTAAAGCGATATGGGATTCATGAGGCAAGAGAAATAGCTAAATTTTACAGAAGACATCAAGTGGTTGATGGGGAGCTGGTTCAAGCCATAGTAGATATTGACGACTTCATGGGTGAGTATGAGGTTTGGAAAGCTTTGGCATCAGAGGAGTTCAAGGGACGGAGTTTCAACGATGTTTGGTGCATTCTCGGTCACTCTAACTGAAAGGATAAATATTCAAACTACTTAAAGTGGGCTTCATCAGCATGGTACAATGCTACAGTATGACTAGTTGTGAGCGTGGTTTTAGCAGGATAAACTTGGTGAAAACCAAGTTTAGAAATGGGCTCGACTTGGAGATGTTGGATATGCTTGTGAGAATTTCTTTAGAGGGACTTGATGTGCAAAAGTTTGACTATGATGTAGTAGTTGCACATTGGCATTCCACCGCTCATTATACGCAAATATCACTGGTTCTGAATAAAAATAATTCGTTTGTTTTGGCAATGTTTTTGATTTTTACTAGTACAAATTAAGTTTTAAAGGATTAATCTGGAACAAATTCAAAAATTCCGATAAGTTTGATCACTGCCGGAATATTTCCTGTACTATTTATAAGGTTTGCTTTGCACTGACATGCAATATAAGTATTTACTGTTTATCTTAATTATGTACATAATATTTATTAAATGTATTGTACTTGAAAAAAGCTTAATAAAATTAATATAATCTTTCCTTACATATTTTGTACCATTAGTATTTAATTTGTAAGGTAGTATTTACTAATGTGTTCAATATATACCCAATAAAAGCTTTGATATAATTTCATAATTTTTCTTTACACATTTTGTTTTTATTATTTAATTCATATATATTGGACAAAGGTACGCTTTTCATGAAAAATAAAGTATATTAAAGAAATTACAAACCCTTACAAGGTCATAAGGGTGTAACTTCTGCAATTTTTAAAAATAGACCTGCTCAAAGGAAGCTCGCCTCTTTCAACCCTCATAGTGCAACCTTTTCCATGTCTTCAACTCAATAGAGAATGGAATTGACATTTGAATACCTAGTCCAAGTCCTTTATATTGGAGATATGTGGCTTCTCAATTTAATATACTATAAACCCCAACTCCACCGGAAAATGCAAAATAAATAAGGCAAAAAAAATTGCTTAATTTTATAAATACTAGATTAGAAATTTTTTGATTAAAATACTAAGGGATCCAGAAATAAAGGTTGGTTTTTCGAGTTTTGTAACATATATAAAATTATGTTATAATTCGTTAAAATACATTAATAAAATGTTTTATTTATTTTCTCATTTAGATTTTCATAATTTCGACAATAAGTCATGCTCTATAATTAAATTAGGGATAATTTTATACTTTGTAAATAAGCAATTCTTGTTTTATGGGTGATATAAAGAAAATAATATTTTAATTCATTAGAATGAAATATATTTTATTTTTGAATTATATAATGCTTAATAAAAGATATTCCAGTTCTGAATTACATAATGTTTAACCTATGGGTGTGTGTATGAGATTGTCCACTATGTGTGTGTGAGAGAGAGATAAGAGAGGAGAGATGCATTATAAAAATTGTGGGGTCAATCAAAATCAGAGAGATAATGAGTGCATTATAAAATATATAAGAAAAATTACATATATACCCATAAAACTTATTGTATTCATAAGGGTGCAACTTTTGATATAATGGTCCTCATGGTGCAACCTTCTCCATGTTTTCAACTCAACAGAATTTGGATACTTAGTTCAAGTCCTCTACATTAGAGATTTTTGGTTTCCCAATTTAATATACTGTAAGCTGAATAAAGACGCTGTAAAGGCTCTATAAGGATATGCAACAATTATGTTCAATTTTGTAAACAATCCAGTAAGTATTATCATATCAAAATTAGAATGTCATAGTTTTCTATTATGACTCCTTTTTACTTTTGATGTTGATTATTGTTACTTACTGAACTATGTTGATAAACTCTAAGTGTTGAGGAAATAGGCTCATTTAGTGCACTTGTGTATCTAGTGATGGTTTGGTCAAGTGTCACTAAGTACTTGCAAGAAACTCTAGGCAAAGCTAGTACTTCCATTTAGAAAATTCTTACCCTAGTTTTCTATGTCCCAGTTAAGTTCTTAGTTGATTTCAGTGAGTTTGACATGTCGAATATGTTTAAAAATACCCCTAGGGTTGATATAACCCCATGCCCTAAACCCCTCAAGTTAGGGTTTAGAGGTTGATGGGTCATTAAGTTAAACTCACAAAATATATTTTAAGTGGGAATGAGATTCTATGCCAACACACTTTACAAAACAGGAAATAGGGGGGGGGGGCTGTCACATATATTAAGTAGTACATGTAGTGAGAGTTTCTAGGTTCAATAGTTGAGCTCGTTATTCTTCTACCGGTCAAGCTCTAAGTTGTGTTGTTAAGACACAACCTTTATTGTGCATGCCTCAACTTTTAAATAATATGGGTACGTCCCACTTTTGGGGTAGCCTACCTTAACATTGATGAATCTATGCCTAGGAGGTCTTATCAGACTGCACATTCCAAAGGTCAAAGGTTGAGGCATCGGCCCTTAGAATGTGCAATCCAACACAACCTCCTCCACGTCGAGTTAGGAATAGCACTCATAGTTAAGAAGGGCACATTTGCGTCCTTATTTAACTATGAGCTTGAGACCTTGGCTAACAAGTTTTCTTTATCAAGTTTTTAAGGGTTCATAGAGGGTTGTAGAGTTGGCATTCGAGAGTCACGCTCGTGGCACCTAAAGTAACTTAGAGTAACTCTTGAATCTAAGGGCTATGGCATGATAGCCCATATCTTGGGAAACTATCACATGGAGATGTAACATTAAGCTAGATGGCATATAATACAACACCGAAACACACTTTTTAGGGTTGTCTCATGGGCTCAATGCCGAGGGGTTGGATAATCTAGTAAGTAAGCATGCTTGTGTTCACATTAAGGTGCTATGCCTTGGGCATTCGCTCTAAATGTGCTATTGGCACACTTGACTGGGGGGAGTCTTCTCCTTGGGATCCAAGAGTTGAACAACCTAAGCTCATTAATAAAAGCCCATTTGTGTGGCACTCGCAAGGTCGTGTACTTAGTATTATTCAAACCTAGTCTTGACAAGTTTGTTTAGGAGATACTTGTGTTTACCTATGGTACATACTCATGTCTTCACTAAGTACAGCCCTAGGATTAAGATATAACTTGACCGCTCAACCCTTAAGGGTTAGTCGTGGTTAGGGTACCCTTATCACCCTAAAAGGATTGTACTCGTGATTCTTCAAGGGATAAGTGACAATGCCTTAACTTTGTCATTGTCATAGTTTTTACTATGACTCGACCCTTTACTTTGGGGTTTGATTGTTGTTACCTACTGGATTATGTGACGAACCCTAGATGTAGAAGAAACAGGCCCGCATAGTGCACTTGGGTATCTAGTGATGGTCCGGCCGGGTGTCGTTAGGTATTTGCAAGAAACTCTAGGCGAAGCTAGCACTTCCATTTAGAGAACCCTCCCCGTTTTGACGTTCCAGGTTAGGGTTCTTTGCAAATTATAGCTTGTCAAAATAAGGGTTAGGGACACCCCTAGGGTTGACCTAACCCTAGGGTTGCCTAACCTAGCCCTAACCACGTCCTAACCCCCCCCTAGGGGTTAGGTTTAGGATTAGGTTAGGACAACCATTTTCTCTAAGGGCTGGCATTTCCGTGCCAGCCCACTTACTCACTTAGGTAAACAGGGGGGGGGGGGGGGTCCGTCACATAAATAAGGTAGAGTATATGTAGTGAGGCTTCCTGGGTTCAAGAGAGAGCTCGTTAACCTCCTACCGGTGCAAGCTAAGCTTGTGTCGTCAAGGTGCAACCCTCCGTTGTGGCCCAAACTTCCACACGACAGGGGTACAACCCACCCTAGGGTTAGGCTATCCTTATCGTTGGCAGGATCTTGCCTTTGAGATAGGGGCACGTCACTTCCAAGGAGTTAGTCAGATTCCTTGGTCCGAAAACCTGCCCGCAAGCTCAAAGACATTGCCCGAGTTCACGTTCCGCAGAACTAGTGGTTGAGGCCTTGCTCCGGCCGCCTCAACCACGCCAAGCTAGGAACGACACCTAAAGCTCGGCTAGTCCGTGTATCCTGATCACAAGGTGAGTCTCGTTCGTGGGCTTAGTCAGTTAGGGTTTGAGTTCCTAAGGCTTGGGTTCCTAATACGGGTTATTTTACCAGATTCCGTGGGGTTTCCAGAGAGGGGATTCCAGGGTTGGCACCTGGCAAGCCGCCTTTGTGGCACCAGGTAAAAACTCTGACAATTGGTATCGGAGCAAGTTCTCTGCGGTCAGTAGGACTGCCTTAAGTCGTAGGGTGTTTCAATGTTTAGATAACTCTAAATTCTTGATATACTCTATTACTTACGGTTGACATGTCTGTATTCTGCGCAGAGAGTTTGATCCTGTGAGTTGTCAAACTTCGGAGAACACTTGCTCAGTGAGTCGGCGTGAGATTCTAGGTATGTCCAAAAGTCTTATGCTAGCTTAAGCTGATGTGTGTGGGTGTACAACCTGTGCAGGGTGTTTCCAGTTTCACATTGGGAATATTCCAAGCATATTCTCCGAGTGTTGACACTAGGGTTCAATACGATGAGCAAGAGAAAGCAACCAGAGCCTGAGGCAGAGAGGGCTGTCGCAGAGGCTCAAAATGAGGAGATGGATGAGGCTGATCCAGGTCGACCCCCTAGGTTAGACAACGACCTGGTTGGCGAGAAATAATGATGGATGCCCTAAACGAACTTCGAGGGGATGTTTGGGTTGAACGACCGAATCGATAATGTTGCCGTTCGGATTCCGAATACGCAGTGCCAGATGTTCCGCAACCAGACACACGGAAAAAGAAGAAGAAGCATGACTCAGAGTCAGGTTCCTCTGAATCAGATTCTTCGACGGAAGTAGTTGGTGGAGGTCCCAGTAAATTCAAACCGGTAAAGCCTTCGAATTTCATGGGTTCAAAGGATTACAAGGTTTTGGATGACTGGTTGTATGATATGGAAAGCTATTTCGAGGCTGCTTCCGTGAGAAAGACAGAAAAGGTTGCATGTGCCAAGCAGTTTCTTAAAGAAGAAGCTAAGACTTGGTGGCGAATTGTTGAAGGTGAACGTGGATACCGAAACAGCTGGAAGCACATGAAAAAGGAGATCAAAAAGCAGTATATGCCGGATGATCTCGGTTTGCGATTGCGTGCTGACCTGGCACTTTGTCAACAGGGAGTTCGGGGAAGTCCTATGGACCACGTTTATCGATTCGAAAGTGTACGGCGATTGGTGCCAAATATGAGCGATGATGAAGCTCGAAGTTGCTTCATGGCTAGCTTGAATGAGAAACGAAAGAGAAATCTTAAGGTACAAGCCAACAAGCTATCGGGAATGTCAAGAGGCAGCTCAAAAGGTTGCTTATGGCATGTCGTTAGAAGACTTGTACAAAGGGGAGGAAGCAAAACCTAAACCAAGGAGTTTCCTCCAAAGTCTGGGTTCAGAAGGTTTGATAGGCGACCAGATCAATCGCCATCAATTCGAAGTGCAAGTCCCTTTGTCGGCAGTTCCAAGTTTTCGGACACATCAAGACCCACCGGATTTCGGAAACCATTGGCGTTACCACCTCCTCAGCAGACCAAAGGATCGGCTCCAAAGTCTGCTCCCCCGCGTTCCGCAGGCGGGGTGAAATGTTATAATTGTAACAAGCCTGGTCATTTTGCTAAAGAGTGTCCGGCACCCTCACAACAATCAGGACATTTCAAGGCGATGGTAGAAGAGGAAGTTGCTGAACCAGAAACGCTTGAAGATCCGGAAGATGAGTCAGAAGAGGTAATGTTGTGCCAGACACAACCTGCCTTATTCGCTATTCAAGACAAAACTGACCCTTTGCTATATTTGACAGGAAGGATACGAGGGGACCGAGTCCGAATGATGATCGATACTGGAGCAACATACAACTTCATATCGACTAGTCTAGCTCGTCGATTGAATTTGGATGTAATAAAGATGTGTGAAATAAAGATCAATTTTGGCAAAGGTTCTCAAAATACTAATATAGCAAGGGCAGTTCCTGTCCAAATCAAAGATTGGAAGGCTAAGCTAGACTTAGTTGTCTTGAATATGACGGGGTTTGACTTTGTTTTGGGTATGGAATGGTTCCATAAACATGTAATCGAAATGAGGGGTTCCGGAGATATCGAATCACGCTTGCAGCAGATAAAGAAGCATTAGAAAACACGCTCAAATGGAAACGCTAACTGATAAGGATTGGAATCCTATGTTCCTTACCTTAACTCAGTTGCGTAAGGCAGTTAGACATCGGGAACGTGTGTTTCTTGCAATGGTTTTGGATACTGGTGAAGTCAAAATAGGAGATGGTCAAGAATCTGTTCCTAACCTATTTTGGAAGTCTTGAACATGTTTAAGGATGTGTTGCCAGAAGACTTGCCGCCCGAGTTACCTCCACGTCGAGTTGTGGACCACAGATAGAGATTTTGCCAGGTTCGTCTCCACCGGCAAGAGCCCCATATCGGTTGAATCCTCAAGAGTTAGTAGAATTGAAGAGACAGCTGACAGAATTGATTGGTCGAGGACACATTCGACCTAGTCGATCGCCATATGGTGCACCTATCTTGTTCGTAATGAAAAAGGATGGTACGATGCGAATGTGTGTGGACTATCGAGCGCTGAACGCGATAACTATCAAAAATAAGTATCCTCTTCCACGAGTGGACGACTTATTTGATAGGCTATCAAAAGCAAAGTATTTTTCAAGAATAGACTTGAGATCGGGTACCATCAGATTCGGGTAGCAGAGAATGACATTGAGAAGACCGCTTTTCGAACGCGTTATGGATCATTTGAGTTTCTAGTCTTGCCATTCGGGTTGTGCAATGCTCCAGCAACTTTTTGCACAATGATGGATGATGTGTTTAGAGACTATCTAGACGAGTTCGTAGTGGTGTATATTGATGACATTCTGATTTTCAGTTCGACAATTGAGGAACATGTGGAACACTTAGAAAAAGTGTTTCAGAGGTTGAGAGAGAATTGTATGCTAAAGAAAGCAAGTGCGCATTTGGTCAAACCAAGATAGATTTCTTGGGACACTTGATCTCAGGTGGGGAGGTTGCCATGGACCCAAAGAAAATTCAAGCTATTACTGAGTGGATGACTTTAAAAGATGTGCATGAAGTTAGATCATTTCTTGGTCTAAGGGTATTACCGAAGATTCATAAAGGGTTACTCGGAAATAGCGGCCCCATTGACAGATCTTACGAAAACATTCCATGGCATTGGACTCCAGAGTGCCAACGTGCGTTCGTCAAACTCAAAGAGGCTATCTCTTCTGAGCCAGTTTTGCAGTTGCCCATCTTTGAAGATCCCTTTGAAGTAGAATGTGACGCTTCCGACTTTGCAATTGGTGGTGTATTGCAACAAAAAGGACATCCAGTGTCCTTTTTCGAAGAAGTTAGATGCCGCGCAAACTCGATGGCCTACTCACGAAAAGGAGATGTATGCTATTGTTGCTTCCTTGGAGTATTGGCGTCATTATCTTCCAAGTCATGGCACTGTGGTTTGGACAGATAGTGTAACTCTAAGGTATTTTGAAACGCAGCCGAAGCTATCCCAAGTATGCTAGATGGCAGCAGAAGTTGGCACGATTTCAGCCTGAAATCAACATAAGCGGGAAAGGACAATGTGGTAGCTGATGCACTCAGTAGAAAGGGTCATCTTCGTATTATGTCAGCACCCATGTCAACTTTGGTGGATGAATTTGTGACGGCGTATCCTCAGGACAAGTTTGCTAAGGAGCTTTGAGCCTGGTGGCAAAGAGGAAACAAGTTCATCAATTACGAAGAGATGGTAATATTCCAGCAGGAATAGAAAGTCGAATGGATGCACTCAAACAGGCCATTTTGCGTACGAGATGGAGTTCTTTATTATAAAGAAAAGAGACTCTATGTTCCAGAAGGGACATGGAGGGAGAGGCTATTAAGAGAGCATCACGACGTTCCTTTGGCAGGACATGGTGGAAGGCATAAGACGTTGGCTTTGTTGAAGGGATTCTATTGGCCGGGTATGATAGATGATGTTGCCAAGTATGTCAAGACATGCCCCACATGTCAACAAGTAAAGAGCGATCGCAAAAACGAGCTGGGAAGTTGCAGTGTATACCGATTCCAGAGCGGCCATTTCAAAGTGTTACTTTGGACTTTATCATGGGATTGCCAAAATCTTGTGGTTTTGCGCTCATGGTGGTAGTCGATCGGTTTTCAAAGGTTGCTCATTTCATTCCAACTGTAGAGACAGTGAATGCAATTCAAGCAGCAAGTTGTTCTTCCACGAAGTCATAAGAGTGCGCGGACTACCGGAAACGATGATCTCAGATCGGGATCCTCGGTTTACGGCAAGTTTTGGGGAACGTTGTTTAAGCAGTTTGGTACGATGCTAGTTTAGTACGCTTACATCCACAAACGATGGTCAACGGAGAGGGTAACCGACAAGTCGAGGACTATCTCAGATGCTATGTTCAAGGTGATCAACTTGATTGGGCTGAACACTTAGATATGGCTGAGATATGTTACAATAACTCGATGCACACTGCAATCGGATGTAGCCCGATGGAAGTGTTAACTGGGAATAAGGGTGGTATTCCTCAGAGTATGGTGTTACCGAAAGACGATAGCAATCGAGTTCCATCTGTAGCAGAGTTCACGGGACAATTGTATCGAACATGGGAAGCTGCTCGTCAAGCGATGGCTGCAGCACAGGAAAGGTATCGTCAGCAGTACGATAAGCATCGGCGGGATGTAGAGTATCAGGTTGGGGATATGGTATTGTTGAGTACCAAAAACCTGAAGGTTCCAATGACTCTTTCGAGGAAGTTTCTATCGCACTACATAGGTCCATACAAGGTGGTGAAGCAAGTAGGGAAAGTGGCTTATGAGTTGGATCTTCCTCCAGAGTTGGGAACAATACACAATGTGTTTCATGTCAATTTGCTCGAGCCATTCCACAAAGATGAGAAACATCCGCAAAGATATGAAAACTTACGTCCGCCCCCTGAGCTGGTTCATGAAGGTACGGAGTACGAAGTCGAATCCATATTGGGCAAAAGGAAGGTTTATGGACCGCGAAAACGTAAGTTTGAGTATCTCGTCAAATGGAAAGGCTATCCGCGTGCGAATCGACATGGGAACCATTGGAGAATCTACAAAACGCGATGGAGTTGGTGAATGAGTTTGAGGCAAGGTCTCAAACTAATTAAGGAATAAAGTTATTTCTTCTTAACCTAGGGGCCGACAGACAACATTAACTAGAGGCCTCCGATATAAATTCTAGTTAACTAAAAGAAATTAACTAACTTGTTGTCTGTGTCGGGTGACAGACTTTGCAGACGTGCAAAAGGTCTCCAAATGACTTCTTGTCGCAGGTGGTACCTCCGGCAGCTGAGTTCTCACTCAGTGAACGACGGTTCTGAAGTATTTGGCTTCGCGTAATGCAAGGGGGGTAATAAAACTTGTGAACTTTTTGCTGACTCCGCATAGAGTGATTAGCGTTAGTTTTCAGTTAATTTTTCCTAACCTAGTCTAGTCTTGGAGTTAGACGTCAACGAGGACGTTGACATTTTCAAAGGCGGGGAGTGTGTCATAGTTTTTACTATGACTCGACCCTTTACTTTGGGGTTTGACTGTTGTTACCTACTGGATTATGTGACGAACCCTAGATGTAGAAGAAACAGGCCCGCATAGTGCACTTGGGTATCTAGTGATGGTCCGGCCGGGTGTCGTTAGGTATTTGCAAGAAACTCTAGGCGAAGCTAGCACTTCCATTTAGAGAACCCTCCCCCGTTTTGACGTTCCAGGTTAGGGTTCTTTGCAAATTATAGCTTGTCAAAATAAGGGTTAGGGACACCCCTAGGGTTGACCTAACCCTAGGGTTGCCCTAACCCCACGTCCTAAACCCCCCCCTAGGGGTTAGGTTTAGGATTAGGTTAGGACAACCATTTTCTCTAAGGGCTGGCATTTCCGTGCCAGCCCACTTACTCACTTAGGTAAACAGGGGGGGGGGGGTCCGTCACATAAATAAGGTAGAGTATATGTAGTGAGGCTTCCTGGGTTCAAAAAGAGCTCGTTAACCTCCTACCGGTGCAAGCTAAGCTTGTGTCGTCAAGGTGCAACCCTCCGTTGTGCCGCCCAAACTTCCACACGACAGGGGTACAACCCACCCTAGGGTTAGACTATCCTTATCGTTGGCAGGATCTTGCCTTTGAGATAGGGCACGTCACTTCCAAGGAGTTAGTCAGATTCCTTGGTCCGAAAACCTGCCGCAAGCTCAAAGACATTGCCCGAGTTCACGTTCCGCAGAACTAGTGGTTGAGGCCTTGCTCCGGCCGCCTCAACCACGCCAAGCTAGGAACGACACCTAAAGCTCGGCTAGTCCGTGTATCCTGATTCACAAGGTGAGTCTCGTTCATGGACTTAGTCAGTTAGGGTTTGAGTTCCTAAGGCTTGGGTTCCTAATACGGGTTATTTACCAGATTCCGTGGGGTTTCCAGAGAGGGGATTCCAGGGTTGGCACCTGGCAAGCCGCCTTTGTGGCACCAGGTAAAAACTCTGACAGTCATAGGGGGTATGTGTGGGACACATATCCTTGATGAGGTTAGGGCATGAGCCTTTTTAGGTCTTTTGAACAAGATCCTAAATTTGAAGACTCACATAAAGTGTTGAAGCTAGATGGTCACTTGGTAGCCACATGTTATCCCTTTGGGTTAAAACTCTAACAGTTGGTATCATAGCATATTCTCTACAGTCAATAGAATTGCCTAAAGTGTAATGTGTTTCAGGATTTAATTAATTTTAAGTTCTTAAAGTACTTTATCATTTTTGGCAAACACGTCTGAATTTTGAGCAAAGAGTTGGTCATAAGATCTATAACTTTTACACTTGCTTGGTAAGTAAGTGTGGGTTATGGACTCTAATGTTGAAAGTAGTACACAAAAGGCAACCTCCAAGTTGCATACCAAATTACTTTACATGTTATTTTACTTAATTTACCAAACACTTCCACGAGTTAGTTTGTTGATCATGTGATATGCTAAGTTTACACATTATTGAAAATTTTTCTTTTTTTTTTTAAGGTATTTAAAATTGGGATAACATATGATGTATAAACGGACAATGTCCATTGAGTTTTGGCTTAGGTTAAGATTCAATATCGGATTTGGCAATAGTGTTCGAACATGTAAAGATTTATGTTTAAATATGTGTTTTTGATTTTGAAAAAGGGGCATATTTAAACATAAGAATGAACACTACATTCTAACAGAAAATGCAAAACAAGTTCTCACTATAATAGCACATGTGTTCTAAAGTGTAACTTAAAAAGCAAGCTATAGTGTTGGACTTATGATACAATAGAAAGTCATGTATTAACATATGTTTAATATGTTAAATGGTTAGTTCGAAAACGCAATATAATCAAAATATTGTGTGATGTTCGCAGTATTTCGATGACGTTAGTTACAAGTGACATTAAGTTGATTGTATTGTTGAATTCAAATCTCTTAATTTGGACAAGTATAACTTGAAATCTTAATAATTATAAGCGTGCACTTTGTATTCAAGTTAGCTAGCTCAACTAACTTGATTATGAAATATTTTCATGTGAGATCATGAGAAGGAGATAGAATGATAACTTTTGGCAGTAAAGGGATTTAATATTGCATTCCTATCAGTGCAATTTTGGGGCATATAATGGTATGATTTACTAGAAACAGAAATATTGAAAAATATACATTTACATTTTTAGTTTATTAGGACTTGCATAGTGAATGTGTTTGGTGCACATTTGTGCATTTTCATTGTTGACTCTTTAAGCTTGAAATATGTAATGTTATTTGCACTATGGGATAAAACTCTTGAACAAGGGTGATTTCTTAGTTAATAAGAGAATTAAATAAGATTCTTCACTTTGCTTACTAATTAAGTAAGAAAATTTGTTAAGTTTGATAGGTTATCTTTGGTGGTGTCGATGAGTAAAAAATAGTCAAATATTCATTTCGAAGGTTTTGGTACATGTAGAAGTAAGTATTTAGTGGAATTTAAAAGTTGGTGTTGATTTTCGATATTAGAAATCAAATACGATTATTTGAAAAGTTAGTTTCTTGACTCTACATCATATACACAAATGTGGGCATTTAAAAAACATACAAAAGTTTACTTGACCCAAGGTTTGATGGTATTTCTTAAGCTCATTGTCGATTCTATTTCAAGGATTGATGGTGTTCCTTGAGTTAAGTTTTATATCTATGAAAGTATGATGTTGAGTTGCTAAGATAGCTCAAGAAGATGGTCTCCCTTTTCGAGGATCATGATCATATCTCTAGTGTATGATTCGGTATTCCGTTCGTGACTATGAGGTTTCATATCACTTCATTTGTTGAGATATTTATACTCTAGACTTTGAAAGTATTTGACATATAGCGTTAGCCCGATGAGATAACACGTGGCAACATATGGCTACCAAGTGGTCATCTGGCGTCAACACCTTGTGTGAATAACGCTAAGTCTTCCAAATGACCCCAAGAGTCTAATTCAATTGCCTAATTAAGCAAGAGACTCAAAGTCCTACCCTAAATCTTCTAAAATGACTATCCCCTAAACATTAAAGGTTAACTTAAATAAACTTTAAAATCTTGTCTCAATAGACTTAAACAAGTTCATGCCTTAACTCCACGAAGAAGATATGTCCCACACATACCCTTGTGACAAAGCTAAGGCATCGTCACTTATCCTTTGAGGAATCATTCTTATTCAGGAGTGGGGTACCCTAAACCACAATTAACTCTTAAGGGTTTGAGTGGCTAAGTCGTACCTTAGACTTAGGACTAGTAACACGAGTGTGCGCCATAGGTGGATACGAGTGTTTTGCTAAGTAAACTCCCTAAGATTAAGTTTGGATAATCCTAAGTACATAACTTGCGAGTGCTTCATGAAAGGGTTCTTGCTAATGAGCTTGAGATTAAGAGTTTTCAACACTAATTTGTACTTTGAAAGTTTGAAAAGTTATTTAGGAAATGTTGGGTTATAATTTAATTTATAAAGAATAAAATACTTTTATTCCATTTAATTAATTACTCATGTATGGTTGTTTAATTCATTGTTAATTCATTTTTGCTTGATTCATTATCTTTTTAATAAATTCTTTATAACTTTAAACAAATTTATTTGGACACTGTTTGGAAATTCTTTTTCTTGATAAAAAAAATTATTATAAAGTTCAATGGTGAGATACGAATACTACCTTACCCGTAGTATTCGTATCTCACCCATTGAACTTTATAATAATTTTTATAATAAAAAACACTAAAAAATATAGCATTAAAAAGGAAATCATATAATAATGTAACATATTTAAATATAAATATATAAGCAAGATAAATAAAAAATTTATTCAACTCACTAGGAAATGTATACCCAGGCGAGTTTACACTTTAAATTGGTGCAATCAAAATTCTGAACTCATGTGTGTAATTCTAGACTCATGTGTATGGCCGTGAACTGATGTGTAATTTACACATGTAAGTTTGTAAGTGAGTTTAGTATGTGTGTTTATAAGTACATTTTAATTTATTTAAGAATTTTAATGATATTTATTTTTTAATTTATTATTTGTTATTTAAAAGCTCAATAATATTACAAGCGCCTCCATTACATTACATATGCCAGACTAAATTCCTTGCCTTGTTCAAGACCTACTGCAACAACTCCTTGCCTTGTACGCGACCTCATATATTTACAACTTCCCAAAGTTGTATATATGTACATATGTATGTAAGTATAAGTGTAATTACTTACATATGTGTGTGTGTGTGTTACACACACACACACACACTTATATATACTTAGGAGGAAATTTTCGACTTCGATATAGGTGATGTCTTGAACTACCGCCCTCGGCCCAATCTGCACAGGTCAGTACTCACAGTCTTGTATATTACGAATGTATATATGTATATTTACAGCCTCCTAAAGTTGTATAAATGTAGATATACACATGTATACCAAAACGCCTGCGAAAGAACCAAGAATACACCAGAATTCATCATATCAATAACAATACACCACCCTTCACTATATATATATATATATGTATGTATGTATGTATGTATGTATGTATAGACACACACACACACAACACACAACTTACAATTGTGTGTGTGTGTGAGAGAGAGAGAGAGAGACACGTGTGTATATACGTGTACATTGAATGACATAAAACAACAGCATGCAACTGTATAGCCAATAAACAAACTGCATATGTATATGCGTCACGGATACGATATACATCTACACACACACACGCAAACCACTTTGATCAACACATATATACACATGCATATATGTGTGTATATAGAAATTCAGCAGTGATAAAATCGAGGGAAATGCTTACCACTTTGAAGAGAGAGCCATCCACATCTAGTTTTCTTCTGATTGGCAGCCTGAGGACTCTGTGGAGCAACAGCTTCAGGAGATCCCTGCTTCAGCCCATAGTGTGAAATCTTGGATTTCCTGTGTGCAAGGACTTGTTGGGGAGACGGGGGAAGGATATCTGAAGTACGAGCAATTCTTTGTGAGGAAATCTGAAATACAGGTAATACTTCGGGACCTGGGTGTACGGAGGAGACGAACACCCTGGATCTACTGCTACCATTGAGACTGGTCCCATTACTTCGAATTAGAGGCCAGATTCGTACCTGAAGATGCATTGAATGCGCCATCGCAGGCAAACACGCAAGCACACGCACGTTGCGGCTAGATTCGTACCTGGAGACGCATCAGAGGCGATTGAGGAGATATCCGAGCAGATCCTTCCACGGTGGGTGCATTGTACAAGGCGTGGGTTAGGGCTTCTCACGATTCCTTGTGCTTCTCTTCGTACCTAGATCTAACTGACTTACGTTTAACATTTCAGAACGTGAAATGTTACGGTTAATTTTATTAAATCCTATAATATATACATAATATCATTATTCATATTAATATTTTAAATTTCTATAATCTAAGGCAAAGATTTGCATTTTCTTAAAATATAATACTTTACTAAATATTTATAAATAATCTTTAAATTTATATATAATTTATTCCTTAATATTTTTTTTGCTTTATTATTCTTAATATTTATTGAAAAATTAATTTATTAATTCTAAAGTAGTATATTTTATATATTAAGTGTTTTGACAATATATAAATTATTTATTTAAAATAATTTGACATCAATAAGAGAGTTATTTTATAAAAGTAAATAAATATAGATAAACTTTTTATTAATTAAATAGTATAATTAAATGTGTTTATATTAGGCCCACTTTCCACTAGTGGGTGGTTATTTGGTCCTTGCTAAATTAAAAAAAAATGCTACATCATTAATAATAAACCACTTTAGTTTTCCACTAGAGTGATTAATTGAATTAAAAATTAAATTATCAGTCAACAATTTCTATTTAACCATGGTTAATGGGTTTTTTTTTTTCAATTAAGGTTTTTGGGCTTATGACTTCTTTCAAAAGTTTATCAAGCTGTGGACTTGCAGAAGGTAGAAACGAGGACCAGCAACAGAGTGATCAACATTAATATATGCAATTGCTCGAGCAGATAATAAGTTCAAGTTTTGCTCTACCCATTCTGTAGAGCCAATCTAATAAAAATTAAAAATATTAAATCAATAAAATTAAACTATATTGTTCAAGTATTGTTTGAAAATCTAATAGATATGTATACACTTACAAACACATACATATACTATGTGTGTTTACCTACATATATAGTACACATTTATATGATACCTACGTATAATCAATATATATATATAATATAAGATAATTAACCAGTCCATATTCCTCGGCATCCCAGCTGCATAATACAATTGTTCTCTTGGGCTTCCAGCCTTGTTTAAGCAGCTTACCAAATCCTCTAGCAGTCTATTAGATATATAAATAAAAAAAGCTTTTAAATTAAATATCATAATAAAAGTTATACATTATATAATTGATTTTATATATGAAAATACCTCAAGGAGACATGCAGTGCCACTATTAGGATCTGTTGCTCCAAAGTCCATGCATCTCTATGGTTTCCAAGTAACACATACCTGAAATTTGTATATATATATATATTAAATACATATATCTATTTATTTAAAGATATTATACAAATATATATATATATAAAGATAAAAACCTGTCGGGTTCTTCGGAACCTCTTATAATACCCAGTACATTTCTTATAGGACTCTCTGTAAAGTTCGCCTGGGAATAACAATATATATATATATATAATCGTATTTTTTGCACGTATATACAAATAAACAAATATACACGTATATATAGTGTACCTCATACGTGAGGTTGAGTTTTGCAGGGCCTCTACCAAGGCGATAAACTGGAATATCCAACGCTCCCTGCCAATCCGACGGAAGCCACGTCACCGGAAAGTGCTGCTAAAATTGATAAAGCATCCCTTGCTGAAATTGGTAATGCAGGTATCTTCGGAAGCTCCACGTCAGATTCTTCGAATCTTTCAGAATCTTTAGCTAAAATAACACATGAACAATTATATATTGCTTTTTACACACACACGCATGTTGTGTATGCGTGTGTAGATATACTTACTACTAGGCCATCCTGGAGTGAGGGGGTCCCCATTAGTTGTAAGCAAAGAGCCCCGTTGAACACCACTTAAGGGCAACCATGGTGAAAAAGGGTAATGTGTATCAGTGCCCTTATGTGCATAATCAAAAGGGTCAGAATAAACTATACAACCGACTGCACCAGCCAATGCAGCATTCTTTACGATGTCTCCACGGTATATCTTCCCATATCTTGCAATAACAACTGGAAAACAATAATATAAATAATTATATATATATATATATATATATATATATATATATTATATCTGTGTGTGTGTGTGTGTGTGTGTGTGTGTGTGTGTGTGTTATTACGCATATAATATATTATAAATATACAATGTTTATACCTGCTCCTTTAACCTCAACACCCTTCCTTTTTAAAAGCAAAAATCTTCTTCCCCGCCATAGTTTGCATAAACCACTTCAGCAGTGACATTTCCAGACGGAGAATATGCGAAAAATGTGGGAATTACCTTAATCATAAATTTAAAACTTTAACATAAAATATGATAATTAAAAATATAATAAATAATATTATTAATGAACAGTTTATTATATATATTATATATATATTACCTTAGAGTTTGTTGTATAAGGATCTTCCTCAAAAGCTTGTTCCCGAAGGGAAAAACTCTGTGTAGAACCGTTAGATAAAACAAGAGATAAACTCCGATGGACAGGATAGGACAGCAAAACTTCGTAATCTGCATAATGCGAAGAAATTCTGGAATTTTTCAGCAGATTAAAAAACATATCCTGCGGTTGAGAAATCTTCTGAAGATCCAGCAACGTGCGGCTCAGATGTGATGTCGTGGAGAAATTTTGAAATTGTATCATTTGAGAGATTTGATATGAAGGTTTCTTCAAAGTGTTGTACAGCATTTGGTGCAAAATTATAGGTGACAAAGCAGAATGATTGTGGAAATTACTAAATTAACCCTCTTGCTTTTGAAATTCTGATATAATTTCTCCATTGTTATGGTCTATAAACCAATATAACAGTTTAATATGTGTGTATAATTTAAAAGACATATACCTTCTTAGCTATCCGCAACTCCTATTTCCAGGTAAGGTGCTTACGCTGATATAAAATAATAAATAAATAATATTTGTATATATCACATCATGTACACCTGTGAGTTGTCTATTATGCTTATGGTCATATCAGAATATTAGATTAATATAATATTTTTACACACTTAATGAAATCACTATTTCTTTGTTGAATAAATAATGTTCCACAATTCTTAAATTTTAACTTGACATTAAACACAAATGCAGTACTAGTTAATATGACTCATATGGATTGATAGACCTGCCGCATATTTATTCAAATTTTATCACAATCATAGTTTAAAATACCTATTAAAAAAAAAGAAAGGAATATGGTTATTGTACATAATTTATTCTGAATAAATTTAGCTAACAACTTCTTATATAAAGAAATTCATTCATGCCCGGTGTATCTTTCAACTTTATACAAATTTATAAATTTATCTTTAGTTTAAAACTCTTAGAACTTCAAAATCTTATTATATCTGTCCCCGGTAAATACACTAATTTTAATAGTTTTTGTAAATTTATATAAGATGTATTCAGGTAATTATTCTTTAGATTAATGAAACATACATAATGGTAAATAATTAAAAATATCTCTTGCTAAGTCTGTATTTGCTCTGTCATCGTGGCTCTATTGTTTAAGTCTTTATAGAAATTTAATATATATTTATGTATCTTATATATATAGTTAAAAATATAATATATAGACTTTTACTTATATATATAATGGAGAGTCTGGGTGCTTGTGTCAATTGATATAGTATATTTATATATATTAAATGTGACAATTAGTATTTGTAGAAAGGATATAATTATATACATGAACTCCTGTTTAATTAAGATATACATTTATATTAAACTGGGATGCATATATGTGTATATACAAATTTTATTAATATTTAATATATATATAATTATTACAAGACACCCATGTATAAATGTATTTTGGTACTAAAGTAGATTAAAGATACAGTGAATAAAATAAATATGGATATGTTTGTGTGATGAGAGAGATGATTGTGTAGATACAATATAAACAATACATTACATGTGTTGGATGATCTTGTTATAAAGTATATACATTATTACAGATTATTGATTTAGTTAAATATATTATGAAATCTAATTTACCTATTTTGTTTATGTAGATCTTCGATAGATTAAATAGTATATCTTATACCAACAAGATTAAGTTATTATTATATCTATATATAATAATTATAAATGCATATCACTATTCATATATATCACTTGTTTTTCCTTGGTTTTGCGTATCTGTAAACTGAAATTTATTTGAAAGAAGCTGTTTGAAAGGTACTTCAGTTCTAGAATTTAATGTTTTTAAAACCATAAATATTGATTTTTCATTAGTAATCTTATTAAAATCATTAGTATTTTAATAATAATTTCTAAGGGCAATGTTTTTATAAAAATTTGCACATGCAATATATATTAAAAAGTCTCAAAATTAGAGTATAAACCTAAAGATGGTTTAGTAAGAATGTTTAACATATTACAACACAATACATAATATGCATTGTTACACATATGTACGTAAGGTACTAAATTTTATCAAGTTGAGGGTTTATATAATAATGAAAGATTATATAATTGAGTATAAACTTAATTAGCTAAAATTTAAATTAAGTTTAATTATTATATTTTATTTAGATCAGTCTTAAAATTTATGAATTAAAATTAATTTAATAACTAAGAATTTCACTTAATTTTAAGAGTGAACTTTTGATGTAATATAAAATATTTATTTAAGTATGGTGCTTGTTAAATATTATGTAACTCAACATTATTACTGGAAGAAATTTAAAGGTGACATGTGAGGCAATCCATAAGAATATCAGATATTTATGAATTGATTAAGAAGAAATAGTTTTTGACCATTGTTTTATTAAGTAAAAGACATGTATTGAAGATGGAAACAAAAATGTGAATTTTTGTATAATAATGCATAAGGTATAAATAATAATGACATTTTAATATAATAACACAATATATAACTATTGGAATATATCCATACCAGTAGATTTCTTATAACTTAAAAGATATTTAATGTATTATTCTGATTTAATTAACATGTTTAAAATATACAATAAAGAGAGTGATATATTAAATAAATTAGATATCATATAGCACATTTATTACATGCACTATTTCAGTGTGATTGACATGTTTAAGATATATAATTAAAAAGTAAATTGAACAAATGTGTTAATTAAAATTTAATAATAACAGTAAGATATAAAGTTAAATAAACATGCATTAAAAATAATCAATATTAAATATATTTTTTTTGTCTTTGTCCATTACTTATCAGGCTAGTACAGATATTAAATAATTAATAGGAATAAATATGATTTCTTTTCACATTTATGTACTTGTATAATTAATTTAAAATTATCAATTTAGTATTTTAAATTAGAAATTACAACTAGTACAGTGGCACTGTAGCACAGCTTTTACAATTATTAAAACTAAAAGTTATATTGTATGATAAATGTTTTCATTAAAATAATTTTTTCTTATAAAATCACATCAACATGCATATTTTTAAAATGTAACATAAAACAATTCGCATAAATTATTTTATTCTATTTTGTATAATTAATATTAAATTAGAACTTCTTATATATTTAATAAAATATTAAAAGCTATATTATACGCTTCTATTATACAAATAATATAAAATTGAATTTATAATAATGATTCATTAATAATAATAATTAACTATTACATTGATTTATATCAAATAAAATTTCTTAAGATAATGTTACATATTTAAAAAGAATAAAGATTTAGGACTTATTTTAATTAAAAAAATAAATATCTAAGGCAAAAATAAAATTTAATATACAAAGTATTGAAACAATAAAATTTACTACATTAATAAAAACTTATATTCTAATGCTTTATGTAAAAGCAAGTTTAACTCTTTTTTATATGTTTTTGCTCATTATAAATATCATAAACCCTATTTCTTGGTTTAGGGTTTATCGAAGCACCAAGACGACAATGGCGCCGCACGTCTCAAGGTAATAATCGAAGCTGCATCTCTCTACACACATGATCAGTCTTGCACTTTCCTCCAAAGTCAAGTATCGATTGCAGAACATGCTCGCGGAAATTCGCGTTCTCAAAGTGAGTATACCCATATACACATATACACACAAAAGTATATGTACATGGATAGGATAAATTCAGCTAAGATGGACTAATACCTTTATCACATATGTATAAATCATAGACGTGCAGAAGTTGAGGTCTACGGAGGCTGAGCAAGGCATCACTAGACGCCCAAATGGCAGAGTCTGTTGAGGCCCGTCACAAACTAGTGAGCTATCTTAGTATATACATTATAACCCTCTTGTTGTGTGAGAGAGAGAGAGAGCATTATATTCTGGTATGTATTATTGATTTTTGTATTTTTCAGGTGAAGATAATGGCTCTCGAGATGTCTGCTATGGAAAACAATGTGAAATGCTTATAAACACTATTGAAGGCTGTCTAGGAATACAACCTTGGAGGAGTTGAAGGTATCCATGTGTTATGTATATACGGTTATGTTGTTAAGACTTCTGTACAGTGTTATGCATCGTTTGTTTTAGAAGTATACAATGTGTTATGAAGATGCATATAATTGCCTGTGTATATATAACATTGTATATCTATGCAGATATCCAAGTACGAGCACTTAAGAATGTAATGAATGTGTATGTATATTGTTCCATGGCAACACACACACACAAGTATGACAGTTACCCAGCTTCAAGACCAAGCACACTGGATGGTTGATGCGGAGCAGGAGAAACACTTTAATCTATTTACATAATTGTATTTTAGATAAAGCACGTACATATTAATGTTAATACGATGTTTTGTGATAAATCCTTATCAACAGATGTGTGTGTATGCATGTGCATTGGTGTGTGTATGTGTAGATGAACATGCATATTACAATATCTCTCTTGTGTTAATAATAGTATATGAATAAATAGAGTATGTGAATAATTAATTGAAGGCATTTTTTTTTTATAAAACAGAACTGTCTTCAGTAACATCTCTTAAATATTTTTTTTAAATATTAAGTACAAATTCATATTTAGGAATTATACTGTGTTTATTTAAGACACATTTGAATAGTTGCATATCCATTTGATATACCGGAAAAATTATAGTTCATTCATAGCATTATAAATAATTAATAAAAATATTCATCACTCTAATATCTCTATAAGCAACTAATTGTCATTAAAACTAATTTAATATTTATTGCTATTTATGGGGACTTAAATGTAACTATATATTTTAATTATGAATCTTAAAAATGATTTTAATAACATTGTTATTTGTATTTAAAGTAAACAAGAGAAAAACTATAATGAAAAATACGGTAGTAATATAATTTAAATTTAAATATACATATAAATTATTTATTTTACTTATCTTTTTGGGTAGATTGATTATAAAATATGGTATTTAAGATATATAAGAGTATACTCACTTAACACGTACACATATATAAGCACTTATTTTATGATCAACCTATCTAAAAAGATAAGTAAAATAAATTTATATATATAAACTAATTTACTATTATGTTTTTTTAATTTATTAATTTGTGGTATGATTCTTTTATTGTCCGTTGTAATTGTAAGTGGTACTATCAATAAAATCTTTTTAATTATTCATATTCATATTACACAGTCACATATGTATATGCGTCTCTCTCTCTCTCTCTCTCTCTCTCTCTCTCTCTTCTCTCTCTCTCTTCTATATATATATTATATATATATATATATATATAATGTACGCATGTAGACATATACTAATACACGCATAGATGTGGATATGTATGTATATATAGATAGTATATGTATATATACGCTTCGAGAAACTGGGAGGCCAATATGTTTAAGAATTAGTGCCTACATCTTATTAAATATCAAACCTAAGGTCCACATATATTGAAGGAGGGAGAGAGTCATCAAGTAACTAGCTTAACTCGAAGTCGAGCTGTAAACAATCATATTCTGAACTATAAAATGGCCGAGTTGGACTTACAAGATGTGAGAGCTCGATTATAAGGTAACTATATATTTCTACATTTACACACACAATATAAGCATACATAATGCATTACTATTTATTACTTTAAGAACGTGTATCTCCATGATAGTTTTATAAAATCCTATTGGTAAAATAATTGTTCATAGGATATATAAATTAAACGTTAAATCTGGAATAGACTGAGATTATAAATTAAACGTTAATCTCGGGATAGACCTAGTATATATGTAATTATTTATTGTTTCACAGATGTTAAATTAACGTTACATGTTTGTTAATTCTCAATACATAATCAAATTTCAAAATACGGAAGACATAATTAATCAAATTTATTTATAATTAATCCAAATAAGATCTGAAGATCCAACCTCGGTTCTCCTCTTTGCCCAGTAAGCCCGCTCTAGCCAGTTCCTTGTCTAGATACTCAATATCCTCACTGCTCACTTGAAACACTTCGTTGTCAAGTATCTCAAGATCTCCTCCCTTGCATCCTATACTGCGTCCACGGTTGTTCAGGTAGACGTACACATGCTCATAGTTGTCGTACCCAGTATAACAATCCACAGAGTCGTCTACCCTGAGGCGTCTCGTCTGGCGTCTATGTATGAGATAATCCTTAGTTTTTGTTCCAACATCGTTTTCTGCATCGTCATCCGAACTGGTTGTAAAGATCTCGAACCACAATTGATCCAAATCTAGCCCATAGTCCTTAAGGAATTGCTCTCAGGATCCTCCTCATCATGTTTGCGTTTCGAACCTGACTTTTCCTCGGTCCTGTGGCTTCTTCAATGGCCCGTGTTGCGATTCATACACACCTTCATAACTGACAGGAACTCCTTGCGTGGAATACACATCCATAGCGTACATATGCACTGACATCAACACCCATGTGATTCCCTAAATCAAATAAAAAGTGAGACTATTCTAGAATATTTTCTTATGCCAAAATTAAACCTTGAACGTGTATCCAGCAAACCTTTCTTTATATGCAATGAAGTTTAAGCTATTTTAAGCAATATTTGATTTAATCTTGTGACATCCATATATAGTTTCAGTATATGCCTTAAAATATATTCAAGGTATATTTTATTATATTACGATTCAAACGGTGGTTATACAAAGGTAATCATTCATTTCATTTGAATTGCATATCGTGTACAATTAAGGACTTAATTTTTGTATAATGGAACATGGACCAAGCCATTTAAAAATTAATTCAAAGGACAACCTTTATAATTGCATTTTTAAATATAACATTAGCACTTCATCACCATAACATATCATGGACAAATGAATGTGAGCATTATAATGTCGTTATTATACTCTTAAGCATTAGATAACTTTGTTAACATCTCTATGTGCAATATCAAAAGAGTCTAATCTAAATACTGACTCCATGTTTATGCATTTATTAAACGTGACGAAAAGAAAGGATACCAAAACAAAAAGAAACACAAGGGAATGACTATACAAGGAATGAAATGGGGAGACTTTAGTGGACTAGTAGATAAGAGACATATAGGCAAACTGAAGTAGGGGCAAGTACTAATCCAGTCGATTTGGTGTTGATTCACATATTTAACAACATACATTTAAAAGTACGGTTGAGTTGTTCCACTAGACCAACAATTTCTAAATGATAGGGTATTATGAAACACTGTTTGATTCCCAACCTCATAGTTAACAAACTCGAAACTGTAACTATGAAATGAGGTCCTTGATATGAAAGATACGATCCATGTCTTAACATTACTTGATGAAATAAGAAATCTGTCACATGAGTTACCTTAGAGCCCGAACCTCCACATACTATGTAAATAGTCTGACAAAACAATAACATATGTATTTTTGTGTCGTTACTGGAATGGTCCAATGAGATCGTATGCAACTAGCTCAAAAAGATGTTGAACTTGAATAATTGCAAATGACTACTAGGAAGAATGGATCGAGGATTTCGAACTTGACAGAGATGACATGTTTGCAAATATTAATAAAGTTCATGTCAGAGTTGAGGCCAATAGAACCATGAACGTAACTTGTTTAACACTTTGTGAAACCTGAGATGACCAGAGAGAGGGTCATCATGGAAAACATGAAAAAATAAGGTAATAGCATGATGGGATTACACCAAAACTAGTTATGAGCTTTTTGTGCATTATTATCCGTTGACTCTACGATTCCAAGCATTGTGCAAACTTAATCTCGCGAAGACTAGGCAAAAGATTGGGTTTTAAAGATGATAACACTTGCAAACTGGTGCCCGTGAAAAGCATCTACATCTACCACGGAAGAACCTGAACAATGATGAATTATGTATTGATAATCTTGTAATGCTAATGCTTGTCACACATGTTGACCCATTAGATGTTTCTTTTTTAATACTGAATGTACTGCAACATGATCACATTTCACCAAGGTCGCAGAAACCATGAAGGTAAGCATGAACTTATGGATGCCCAAACAATTGCTAAACATCATTATTTGTAGTTGAATAATTAAATTCTGAACCATTGAGACTTCGACTGACATATGCAATAGGATGTCATTGACTTGATTGGATCTTCTTGCATAAAATCAACACCCAAACCAATATCTGAAGCATCAGTATGAAGAGCAAAGGAGCTAGAGAAATCAAGATAATGGAAAAGATGAGCATAGGTTAAAAGATGGATAAGAGACTCGAAAGAGGATTGACACTGAGAGGACCATGAGAAAAGAAGGGGAACAGAGCAGAGCACATAGTGAGCTGTTTCATCTGCCAAATGTGAAATGAATTATGCAAATAAGTCACCTTGCCTATAAATCTTTGAAATTCGTGATGTGTTTTGGAATCGAGAACTTTCTTCACTACCTGAATCTTTGCTGGATCTGGACGAACACCCTCATGGAGATAACAACTCCTAAATATTTCACATAAGTCTAACCAACTTGCACTTTGACAATTTCAACATTAGTTTGATATTGCTGTAACCGTAATAAGATCTGTTCCACGTGAGCCAAATGTTCTTTCTATGTACCAATTGAATGCATCAGAAGATCGTCCACAACACTCTTGCAAAAGTCATCCATGAGTCGTTGAAACGTGGCTGGAGCATTCATCAAACCAAAAGGCATCATTGTAAACTCATATAATCAATTAGGTATTCGAAATGCAGTCTTGGCTGCATCTACCGGATTGAGAGGAACTTGTTAATAGCCTGAAGTTAGATCTAGTGTTATAAACCAACGACTCTTCCCTAATTTATAAATAAGGTTATCCATGCGTGGCATATGATAACTATCCAGTACTGTCACATTATTTAAATGCCGAAAATCAATCATGAAACGCCTACTTCCATCTGCTTTGTTAATGATATGAGGCTCAAAAGCCCACATGTTACAAAACGGATATACCACTCCTTGAGTTAACATATCCCAAACAACTTGTGCATCTCTTGTTTCTCTCGAGGAGACCGCCAACAAATTAGAGCCTTTATTGGTGCACATTTTTTGTATCAATTCGATGGCGAGTGTTGACCACAGTCCTCCGTACTACCACTGGCTATTGTAGATATGGGAACCGACGAAGAATAAATCTTTCGTTATCTCTTCCCAAGCTTGTTGTGCCCATATTCGGCTAGGATCATATTATAAGGCATTACCTCTTTGGGTCATGCCTTCCTAATTATATGATGTGATTTTAGGTTTTAATTGGATGCGTGTTAAAGGTGTGCGTGTGGACTCCAGCATTGGGAAGATTTTCATTTTTGGTTATTCTCCTTTATAAGCACAATTTACAATACAATTTGGAGTTCATGCATCTCTTCAAGCTACTGTAGAGGTGATCTTTCCTCCCTAGAATGTCATCAAAAGGATATGGAAAAGCTTCCTTGTTGATTCCTAGATCTACAATAGCCAGTGGTGGTACGGAGGACTGTGGTCAACACTTGCCATCAAATTCAGAAGTATGGATAGTTGCTCAATGATTATAATCCCAATTTTCACCAAAAGAGAGCATTGTGTACTAAGGAATGTTGAATGGATGAGATGGTCAACCAAGAATCAAGAAGAATTGATACAAGATGATCACACATAAAACCTTTAAAAAAAAAATGAGAGGTTCCTTCTCAAGTGTTCCAACCACACCTTGTAACATCACATCACAAAAACAACAGAGGTTGTAAAACCCCATCACACAATCCCTTTGTTGCATTAGTGACAGGAACTAGTTTTCCTATCACACCGATCGCAACGTCTCCGCCGGGTAGGGATTGTGTTATGATGCCCCGGAGGAACAAAACCTGCGTGCTGGCCAGCATAGCAGCGTGAATTGGTGGGGGATCCCGACGGTTCGTGGTGCACCAACACTATTGCTAAGTAGTGCACCCGCCATAACCACCCGGCCGGGGGATGATCCTAACCACCAATTAAGTACTCATTATCAAAAAGAGGTAATACATCCATTGGTGAAACTGCAACTTCCCTGGTAACCCTTGATGAGTCGGACGTTAACGATTGGCACACTCTCAACCACTGAGTGCCCAAATGCTTGGCACTCAAACATTGAATTCCATGTATGTGCCATTGTAGCCACGTCCTCGTCCTCGTGGCATGGTTGAAATGTTGCCTGTGGAACTGAAACATCTATCTCCATGAATTAGTCTATTTGTTTTATTAATTTTATTAAATTAATATAAATAAATATTTCCAACATAATGCTATAAACCCTGACTATTAGCTTTTTGTGCTTTTAAGTTTGTTTTTATTAATGTAAATATATGTGTTGCATTAAATTTTATTTTATATTTGTTTTTACAGATATTTGTAAATTGATTTTTCTAAATTTGTAATATGATTTTTTATTTTTGTTTTTTTTTTTTTTTTAAAAGAAAAAGAAAATGTTTGTTAGGAACTCATTGTAATAGTTTATTTATCATTATTATTTATTGCATAGAAGTGTAAAATTTTAAATTTAATTTTAATGCTATATTTGTATTTAGGGTTTGTTATTCTAATAAGGAAGAAATTAAATCTTAAGCTAAATGAAATAACATCATTAAATAATTGAATATTTATTTAGTTATTAAAGGAATTTTATATTTTCCTTGATTTCATAGTAAAACATAAATTTAAATAAATTCTCTACATTGTATATTTACATATACTGCACTTTTACTTTAATTTTTTTGTCTTTTCCCCTTTTAATTTTATAATTAAGATAATATAAATGCTTCTCTCACTCACACACGTACACATGGCTTCAGGAAAAAATATACTTAAATTTATAGTAAAATGATTTTTATTCAAAATTATTAAATTTATAAGTTAAAATAATTTAATTAATAAACTAATGTTATATTTATGCAAGATGTTATAATATATTAGTGTGTGGTTTAAAACTTATAAATATATACCTTTGTTAACAAATTAAACTTGGACTTTTAATATTTAAATGTCCCAATCGTCCTTTTATAGTACATATTAATTGTGTGTGGGAGAGTGTGAAAATGAATGTGTGCATTGCATTTTAATTAATTTTATAATTTAATATTATAATAAGTAAAATAGAACACCATGAAGACTTTTAAAAAAAAAATTGTAATATTATTTTTTTCTTGTTCTGTTAAAAACATTATTTATTATAACTCAATGTAATATTTTATTTACACTATTGTTAATTCAATTTAACTTATAATACAAGTGCAAAATTTTAATTTCACTTTTATTATGTTGTTATAAATAAATTTGATCTCACTAAGTTAAACATTATTAAAGTTAATTAAAAGTGAATTTATTTGAATAGTGCCTCTTGAATCATAACTTTAAATATTATTTAACTTTATCTTATCTATATATTATATATTTAAATATGTTGCATTTTTATTTTATTTTATTTCTTATTAATGTTTATAATCAATCCTTAAAAGAAAATATGTATGGGCATAGCTTAGAGGTTTTTTAAATAACATTTATTTTTAAAAGAAATATACTTAAACAAATTATTGTATTCAAGAGTATTAAATTTTATAAAGTTTAACATTAAAATATAAGAAAAATAAATTTGCATTTTTAAAATATTTTAGAACATGAACATGTTTTAAGAATATTTAAAATGGGAATAAACATAATTAATATTTTACTGTTTAAATGAAATATTATCCATTGTATAAATCTAACGATTTTGTATCTTTAGTAAAAAAAAAAATGCTCTCCTTAAAGGGTTATAATATTTATTTATAAATATTTTTCAATAACAGACTTTTAGTCACTTTTGTACAACCTTAAGAACATGAAGCATAAAATGGTTGAATATGTATGTAAAACGATTATTAAAATTACAAAGATAAGTCATGGTTTTATTTATAACTTATTAAGATTATGTTTTAAAAAGGATAAATAATAAATATGCACATTGATATATAATAAAATTGTATCATATATTGTAATTATATATCGTTATTATGCCATGAGTTAAATTTGATTCATAAACCTGCTATATATAATTACAATATTACCAAAAATTTACTATATATATTATAAATTAGAATTCATAGAATTTCTCTTGGTGATAGAATATATAAATGTTAATCTATTATTCACAAGCAAAATAGACAAACCATGGGTGCAATGTATATATACATATTTATTTCTATGTCGATACATTATATATATATATATATATATATATATATATATTATTATATATAAATACAAGTAAACATTGTATGTATGTATATATGCAGCTTAGGAAAAATATTTTTTGAATTTTAATTAATTTAATAATATTTAGTGTTTCAATCCTATATTCATGTTTAATGAGCTATCGATTTGGTTATGTTCAAAGCCATATCAATTTTGTAAATGTTAATAATTAATCATATAATTAATAACTAGTAATATATAAAATATTATATATTAATTAAAAAAATGTGCATATTTATTTATTTATTATCAATTTTAAATTTTAATTTAATCAAATAATTATATCAAGAATCTTTTGTTAAACAAGAGATAATGCCCAGGCTCAGGCTTAAAATATATTTAAATCTTTGATCAGCAGTGTGTAAGTTTTTAAAGGAATATTCCTTAATTATATAGTTTAATTTGCTAACAAAGGTATATATTTTATATATTCAATATATTTGTATAAATATTATACTATAATTTATGTATATTTCTTTTTCAAAATAAAGGTCTATTTTTAGCCTGGATAGTCTATTTTTATTGGATTGGATCGAGGTTTAATTTTGGCCTATAGAATAGTCGCACTTGTTAAGTTTCCTTTGGGGATCCCATTCAGGAAGATGGGTGTTGATACGAGTGCATATGTACGCTATGGATGTGTATTTCCACGGAAGGAGTTCTTCTCAGTTATGAAGGGCGTGTATGAATCGCAACACGGGCCATCGAAGAAGCCACAGGAAAAGTCAGGTTCGAAACGCAAACGTGAGGATCTGAGGAGCAATTTCTTGATGATTACGGGCTAGATCTGATGGGATTGGGGCGTGAGATCTTTAAAAAAGAGCCAACTAGTTTGGATGACGATGCAGAAAAGGAGCCAACTAGTTTGGATGACGATGCAGAAAAGAAGCCAACTAGTTTGGATGACGATGCAGAAAAGAAGCAACTAGTTTGGATGACGATGCTGAAAAGAAGCCAACTAGTTTGGATGACGATGCAGAAAAAGAGCCAACTAGTTCCGATGACGATGCAGAAAAAGAGCTAACTAGTTCAGACGACGATGACGATGACGATGCAGAAACTGACGATGATATCAAGACGAGGTGCCTCAGCGTAGACGACTCTGTAGATTGTTATAGTGGGTCCGACAACTATAAGCATGTGTACGTCTACCTGAACAACCTTGGACACAGTATAGGAGGCAAGGGAGGAATTTTGAGATGCTTGACAACGACGATTTTCAAGTGAGCGATGAGGATATTGAGTATCTAGACAAGGAACTGGCTAGAGTGGGCTTACTGGGCAAGGAGACACCGGGGTTGGATCTTCAGATCTTATATGAGTTGAATTAATAAGATTTGAGTTGAATTAATTATAAACAAATTTGATTAATTATGTCTTCCGTATTTTATGCATTGAGATTAATATTGACATATATTAATTATTAATTATTATATTATAATATATTATATATATATATAGTACTATAGTTTATATATCCTCAGTCTGTTTGTGAGATTTAAAACATGAAATTTGAAGTTGAAATTAACTTAGAATTTTAATAAATTTAAATTTGAATTTATTAAATCCTTTACAATTATTTTAAATATCATAATGTAATTTGAATTTAACATTTGTGAAACTATATATATATTATATAATATTATAAACATTTTTAATATTTATCAATGCACAATTATTTTACCAATAAGATTTTATAAAACTATCACTGAGATACACATGGTCATGTTGTAAGATAATGGATAAACAAGTTGCTTAACATTGGTTTTAGTATGAAACTCTGTTTTCATAATGCATGTTAAATTGCATACACACGCACACCAGCACACACACATACCACGACGTATGTTTTGAGTGGGATGCTCCAAAACTTGAACAACACCTGACTTGAGTGCATCTTCATCGTCCGCATCCCTGCTGTCACTGTTAGTATCATCATGTGAACCTTCACGGTTCCCATTGGTCCATGGTAAACTTCTTCTCCAGATACACGAGTCTGATTGCATATACATACACCTAGAAAGAAACCACACCTAATATGATTGTTTACAGCTCAACTCCGAGTTAAGCTAGTTACTAAGATGACTCCCTCCTTCAATATATGTGGACCTAGGTTCTGATATATTATAATAAGATGTAGGCACTAATTCTTAAACATATGGCCTCCCAGTTTCTCTTTGCATAAAAGAAGCGTATATATATACATATACTATCTATATATACATACATATCCACATCTATCTATCTTATTAGTATATGTCTACATGCGTACATTATATATATATATATATATATATATATAGACACACACACACACGTATACATAATGTGACTGTGTAATATGAATTTGAATAATTAAAAAAGATTTTATCGATAGTACCACTTACAATTACAACGTTACAATTACAACGGACAATAAAAGAATCATACCACAAATTAATAAATTAAGAAAAACTTAATAGTAAAATAGTTTCTATATATAAATTATTTTACTTATCTTTTTAAATAGGTTGATCATTAAATAAGCGCTTATATATATGTACGTGTGTAAGTGAGTATATACACTCACTTACATACAAACACACACACACACACACCCATATATTTTATAATCAATCTACCCAAAAAGATAAGTAAAAATATAATTTGTATGTATATTTAAATTTAAATTATATTACTACCATATTTTTCATAATTTTTATTATAATTTTTCTCTTGTTTACTTTAAAGACAAATAACAATGTTATTAAAATCATTTTTTAAGATTCATAATTAAAATATATTGTTACATTTAAGTTCCCATAAATCGCAATAAATATTAAATTAGTTTTAATAACAATTAGTTGCTTATTAGAGTGATATGCATAATGAATATTTTTATTAGTTATTTGTAATGTTATTAGAATGAACTATAATTTTTTTCGGTAACGCAATATCGACCTAATACTTAATGTGAAATTAATTTACTATTCAAATGTGAATTCTTAAATAAACACAGTATAATTCCTACAATATGAATTTGTACTTTAATATTTTAAAACAATATTTAAGAGATGTTAGTGAATTTTAATTCTGTTTTATAAAAAAAAAAAATGCCTTCAATTAATTATTTCACATACTCTATTTATCCATAGACAGACTATTATGTAAACACACGAGAGAGAGATTATATTGTAATAGATATGCATGTTCATCACACATACACACACCAATGCACATGCATACACACACAACCAACTAAATCTTACACTTAGTTCCCTCCGTTTGTTTAGCATCTTATTTATCATCTAGCCACTCCAAGTCATCTGTTGATAAGGATTTATCAAAGTGTCTGCACAAAAATCATATTAACATTAATACATACGTGCTTTATCTTAAAATACAATTATGTAGATAGATTAAAGTGTTTCTTTTCTCCTTAATGTAACTTATTGCATGGTTGTGCTCCGCATCAACCATCCAGTGTACTTGGTAAGTGTCTATTGTGTGTGTGTGCCATGGAACAATTATACATACACATTCATTACATTCTTAAGCGCTCGTACTTGGATATCTGCTAGATATACAATGTTATAAATACACAAGCAATTAGATGTATCTTCATAGTATACAATAAACGATGCATAACACTGTAGCAGAAGTCTTAACAACATAAATATACGTAACACATGCATACCTTCAACACAATAACACAGGTTGCAGCCTTCGATAGTGTTTATGAGCATTTCACATTGTTTTCCATAGCAGACATTCGAGAGCCATTATCTTCACCTGAAAAATACACGAAAATCAAAAATACATACCAGAATACAATGCTCGCTCTCACACAGACACAAGAGGGTTATAATGTATATACTAAGATAGCTCACAGTATATCCTAGTCTATTTGGGCGTCTAGTGATGCCTTGCTCAGCCTCAACTTCTGCACGTCTATGATTTATACGTATGTGATAAAGGTATTGCTGAATTCTCCTTGGACTGCCAATATCTAATAAGAGATATTATACACTAGAAACACAACATCCATGTACATATATTTGTGTGTATATGTGTATATGGGTATACTCACTTTGAAACGCGAATTTCCGCGAGCATGTTCTGGAATCGATACTTCTCCTGCAAATCAGACTGATTGTGTGTGTAGAGAAATGCAGCTTCGATTATTACCTTGAGACGCGCGGCGCCATTGTCCTCTTGCTGCTCCGAAAAACCCTAAACCAAAAAATAGGTTTTATGATGCTTACACTTTAATTACCACTATAAACTTTAAGTGTTTCAAAATAGATGAAATTATATAGAAAAATATTCTAAAATACACGTATCACAACACAATATATAGAGATATGATATTCATTTTATTTTATTTTTAAATGTAAGTATTGAGAATTAATATATTCTCACATCCTTATATATAAGTGAATTAAATGAATAATTTGATCTTAATGTACAATAGCTCATATTTAAATTGAATGAACTGTTTTGAATTTATTGTTTCCAAAGTTTTAACTATTTAAAAAATATATAATCTGTAATTTCCTTGATGTTACTCTATTATTCACAAGCAAAATAGACAAACCACATGGTGCAATGTGATATATACATATTTATTTATCTCTATATTATAAGTATTACCAACCATTTTAAGTAAACATTGTATGCATGTCAATTTACAGCCTCGAAAAATATTCTTCAAATTTTAATTAAATAAGAATATTTAGTGCTTCAATCCTATGTTCGTTTTAATGAGCTATTGATTTGGATATGTTGGGGCCATCTCAGTTTTGTAAATGTTAATAATGAATTATTATAATAATCAATTACATAATTATAAATATACCTACCAAATTTATTTTTTTTGTTAAGCAAGAACTATTCGTTCAACTGTGGATGTTAACAAAGGTTTATAGACCACACAAGTATATATTCAATATATTATACATATTACATAAATATTATACATTATTGTATTAATTAGAATATACAAGAAATAAAATTTATTTATATTAGTAAATATACTTCAAAACATATACGTCGACCTGGCTTATATTTGCCGAATCGAATATGTTTTGCAGTATATTAGCTAATATTTTAAGTTTTAAATAAAATATTCTTGGCACATGTCACAGAATATTCAAGAATATCTTAAAATAATCTCTAGTCTTGCTTATCACTGTTGAGTTATTAAACTAGTAAAATTATATTTATGCTTACCATTCTAAAATATTCATAAAACATGTTAATAGTTACATATAAACTTAAAAAACAGACCTTTTTTTCTTATCTTTTAACATTTAATTTTAGATAAAATCATTTTAATAAAAATATAAGTATATTTCTTTTTAAATTTAAATATCATACAAAAAAAGCACCTACGTTATGTTCGTACTGTATATGTTTCTTTAAGCCGTACAAAGTTGATGTGTACGTGTGAGTGAGAGAAGCATTTATATTATCTTAGTTATATATTAAAAGGGAAGAAGCTAAAGAAATTGAAGTAAATGCAGTATGTAAATATACAATATATAAAAATTTATTTAAATTTATGTTTACTATTTAAATCAAGGAAAATATATTCTTTAATAATTAAATAAATATTCAATTATTTAGAATACATATTAGATTTTAAAATTTAAAATAAGTTTAATAA
This sequence comes from Selaginella tamariscina, assembly GCA_003024785.1. Classification (NCBI taxonomy): domain Eukaryota; kingdom Viridiplantae; phylum Streptophyta; class Lycopodiopsida; order Selaginellales; family Selaginellaceae; genus Selaginella; species Selaginella tamariscina. The sequence continues at coordinate 189,766 of PUQB01000266.1, forward strand.
TTTTACACTTATATATGACAAATAAAATGATAAATAAACTATTACAATGAGTTATAACAATCTTTTTTCGCAAAAAAAAAAAAAAAAAGAACAAGAATAAAATTGTATTAAAATTTAGAAAAAAATCAATTTAATTTACACTGATTAATCTAAGTAAAATATGAATAAAATGAGTGCTAAAATCTATCTAAAACAAATATAAAACTTAAATTCTTGATTATATAATGCATCAAGAATTATATATATATATATAATATATATTAATAAAACAAAGGTAATAGGAAAAAATGCTAATAGATCTATTTTCCGGTGCAAAATTAGTATTTTAAATGTTAAAGTTTGCATTTTAAAAGATTAACAAAGTTAATTACCTGCGGTTCAAGTGACTAATCAGAAAATGATTTAAACTCAATTAGTATTAAATTAGCACTAAGTCATAATCTGCCAAAAATGGTTGTCGAATAAAGGACTATTTTAGTATTTTTAGAGATTAAATATTCTAAAATAGTCTGTAATCAGGAAGATGGTGTTGATACGAGTGCATATGTACGCTATGGATGTGTATTTCCACGCAAGGAGTTCCTGTTAGTTATGAAGGGTGTGTATGAATCGCAACACGGGCCATCGCAGGACTCCGAGGAAAAGTCAGGTTCGAAACGCAAACATGATGAGAAGGATCCTGAGGAGCAATTCCTTAAGGACTATGGGCTAGATTTGGAGGGATTGGGGTTTGAGGTCTTTATAGGGAAGTCAACCAGTTCGGATGACGATGCAGAAACCGAGGGAACAAAACTAAGAAGAGAAGAAAATGTTTGATAGATTATGATGATATCAAGCCGAGATGCCTCAGGGTAGACGACTCTGTGGATTGTTATACTGGGTTGACAACTATAAGCATGTATACGTCTACCTGAACAACCGTGGTGGATTCAGTGGAGATTTTGAGATGCTTGACAAGGAAGTGTTTCAAGTGAGTGACGAGGATATTGGGTATTTAGACAAGGAACTGGCTAGAGTCGGCTTACTGGGCAAAGAGACACACCGAGGTTGGATCTTCAGATCTTATATGAGTTGAATTAATAAACAAATTTGATAAGTCTTGTGTGTCTTGATTAATATCTAACATGAATGTAACATAATATCAACACAGTTATCATAAATAAATATCATAAACATTACAGTACTTTGTAGTTATATTTTATATTTATTGATGAAAAACGGAGAGATACACAGAAGCGACAATCTATATATACCAACACTAGTTTTGTAGAGTAGACTGTAACACGTTCTTAAACTAAAGTTTTTAGTTTTATATATTTAATATTTCAATACTGATATATCATGAAAAGCGAGGTATATATAATATCTAAGATAGTAAACTCCACAGGCACTTCTTCTCCATAGACATGAGGCATGTACAGAAACTCACACACACATGTATATATAGTTCATAATATGATTGTTTACAACTCAACTCCGAGTTAAGCTAGTTACTAAGATGACCATGCTACTGCAAGCTCTCTCTCCCTCAAATGTGGATGGCAAACGCCTCTCTATATATATTATAAAAGGAGCCTATATATATATACATATAATATCTATACATATATGTACATACATACATACATACATACATATATATATATATAGAGAGAGAGAGAGAGAGAGAGAGATGCACACACACACACACACACACTATATATATAAAATTTAAAGAGATAAATAAAGTACATAAATAATTAATTAAATGTATCTCTTCTATATAAAACATAATGAAATAATTACGTGTTTGGTAACATTTTTTAAATAACTCTTTTAAGTACAGACTCATATTAAACATTCTCAAATTGATGTAATAATTATGTTTACTTATTTAAAAATCTATATTAAATATTAAATATCGGATATTGAACTTTACGAGAAAAGTAGACATTGTTAGTATATGGAACTGATAATACTATGGAACATTGATCGGTCTAAATATTATTATGATATTTATGTAATGTAAAATTATTTATAATATATATATAACTTATCTTTTTAGGTAGGTTGATTATAAAATATAAGGAAAATTACTCATATGCCTTTTAAAATTTTCATATTTCCCAATTTATTTTATAATATTAAAAATTCCCAATTTATCTTAATTTTAGAACAAGTTATCACACACTGGTGACTCGTCCTGAAATCAGAGGTGATGGAAAAAATTTTGATTTAAAAAGAAATTTAAAAAAGTAGCAAATAAACTAGCTTTGAAAAGTAACAAGAGCTTAAAATAAATGGCATTTAGAGAAGTAATAGAGAAATTAAATTTCAAATTGCCTTTACAATATATTGGATTCAAAGTTATACATGAGTATTAAATAACTATTTTTATTAAGATAACAACATTTTGATCATTTAACATTGAACATTACTGAAGTTCAGAATGTTTCGGTTATTAAAAAGTAAAATAAATGTCATCCTTATTTGTTACAAGTGAAAGTTATGATTTTTGATTTATGAAAGGAGAATGAAAACTCAAGAAACTTTAAAATTTATTAATGAGGCATCTTTAATTCTAAAATGTGTAAGAGGCCATTGCAACGAGGCATTATTGTATTTAATTAGTAAATGTTTAGATTTAACAATTGTAAATAGCATATAACACTTGAGTTGTTAACATCAATTAAAGTGCCTCTATTAATAACAATTAAAGCTACCATGTAAGGGCATGTGGCATTTAACATTACTCCATTATGTAAATCAATGTTTTACATTTATGTTTAAAAGTTAACTTATGTTAAGACAATATTTCTATTTAATTAAGGAGAATACATTTTTTGTGAGGAAGTTTTTTCTCTTGCTAATACATGATGGCCTTATGAAAGACAAAGAAAGAATCACACAAAAGATTTTTTAAAAGTGAGTTTACACATATAATTAATAAAAAAACCAAAACTTTCATTGTAATAAGTGTGGTAAAGATAAGCATAATCATCGAGACTTGTTTTAAACCCAGATACATTAAGCTTTTTTGAAATTATAAAGGTAAATTAGAAAATATGATATATATTATTCAGTTATACACTCACCTACAAATATGCATATATATCCACCTACTTATAATAAACCTACATTATATATATATATATATATATATATATATATATATTTTTTATATATACATTAAAATTTAATTTATTTTTTTTATAATGTTCTTTGTAATATTTATTATAATTTTTCTTTTATTTATTGTAATTACAAACAATGTTACAAAGGATTTTACAATATTAAGTTCTAATGAAATTATGTCAGGATATGTGTAGAGCCAACTAGTTTGGATGACGATGCAGAAAAGGAGCCAACTAGTTTGGACGACGATGCAGAAAAGAAGCCAACTAGTTTGGATGACGATGCAGAAAAGAAGCCAACTAGTTTGGATGACGATGCAGAAAAAGAGCCAACTAGTTCAGATGAGGATGCAGAAAAAGAGCTAACTAGTTCAGACGACGATGACGATGACGATGCAGAAACTGATGATGATATCAAGACGAGGTGCCCAGCGTAGACGACTCTGTAGATTGTTATAGTGGGTCCGACAACTTGAGCATGTGTACGTCTACCTGAACAACCTTGGACACAGTATAGGAGGAAAGGGAGGAGATTTTGAGATGCTTGACAACGACGATTTTCAAGTGAGCGATGAGGATATTGAAGTATCTAGACAAGGAACTGGCTAGAGTGGGCTTACTGGGCAAGGAGACACACCGAGGTTGGATCTTCAGATCTTATATGAGTTGAATTATTCTAAACAAATTTGATTAATTATGTTTCCGTATTTTGAAATTGATTAGTTATGAGAATTAACATATGTAACAATATATATACAGTGGCACTAAACATGTAACGTGAATTTAACATTTGTGAAAAAAATATTAACACAATTACAATATATACAATTATAGTTGAAATTAACTTGAATTTAATAATTTAAAGTTTGAATTTGTTAAATTCTTTCACTGATGAGATTAAATCTGTTACAACCGTCGATAGCCTCACTCGTACTCACTTAAACTTAATAATCTTTATTCAAAATAGCATAACAGTTCTTATTATAAGTATTCAAAATAGCATAACAAAATAGCATAACAGTTTCAAAATAGCAAGGAAGGGGGTCGAGGTGAATTTAACATTTGTGAAACAATAAATATCAAATATATATATATATATATGACATTTATAATATTTATCAATGAATAATTATAGTACCAATAAGATTTTATAAAACTATCCGGACAACAGTCGTGTAGAGTAGATCATAAGACGTTCTTAAACTACGAAAGTTTTTAGTTTTATATATTTAATATTCCAATATGGATATATCATAAATATTAATGTATTATTTATGCTTATATATGTGTGCGTAAATTTATAACATTATAATTATTAATTATTTATGAACATATAAGCATTACGTGATCAATTTTAACTCTACACATAAAACCCGGTATGTAGTTTTCACATTTGCAATTTTCATTGGAACATAATATATGTGTGTGTGTGTGTGTGTGTGTGTGTGTGGAGAGAGAGAGAGAGAGAGAGAGAGAGAGAGAGAGAGAGAGAATATTTTAATAAGCCTCAAATATCTATTAATAAATGTGTACTATATACATACTATATTTCTTTCCAGTTTTTATTATGACATTTAAACAATATATCATCTTTATTTGATCTTCTCCATATTTAAAATGTGTATAAACAAGTTGCTTAACATTGGTTATATACAGTGTTTTAGTATGAAACTCTGTTTTCATAATGAGTAATATTGAAATTAAACTTGGAGTTCAACACTATATGATGTATACATTGAGATGCTTAACAACATATTGTTAGTTCATAATCTTAATTATTTAAGATTATGACATGTATTAATTAAACGAATAGTTTATAATTAGCAACTAACCAGATCACGGACAGTGCATTTCCTCAGGCTCTTGCATCGTTGCCTCCCTCTACATATGCCTCCCCGTGCATTTGCTTCCTCGTATTTTCCTACACACTTCTTTACACACAGTATGTGTATTTGTATGCATGCATGTGCATCTGTGTGAACATACCTTTCGTTCCTATCGAGCTCTCACATCTTGTAAGTCCAACGCATTTTCTGCATATAGAAAATCTACGATTTTTATATATATGTTAATCTCTTACATACATAGATAATAGTATGCATATTAAATTGTATACACACGCACACCAGCACACACACACATACCACAACGTATGTTTTGAGTGGGATGCCCAAAACTTGATTGAGTGCATCTTCATCGTCCTCTTCACTTCTGTCACTGTTACATCATCATGTGAACCTTCACGGTTCCCATTAGTCCATGGTAAACTTCTTCTCCAGAGACACGAGTCTGATTGCATATACATACACCTAGAAAGAAACCAACATGCATGTATATGTAGTTCTTAATATGATTGTTTACAGCTCAACTACGAGTTAAGCTAGTTACTAAGATGACTCCTCTCCTCCTTCAATATATGTGGACCTAGATTCTGATATATTATAATAAGATGTAGGCACTAATTTTAAACATATGGCTCTCAGTTTCTCTTGGCATAAAAGAAGCGTATATATATATTCCACATATGCATTAAAAAGCACTTATAGAGACACATATGCACACACATACACATCATAAGTGAATTACGATACAAATAATTAAATATTTAAGAGTCTAGCATTTAGCTTTGTGTTTAAGGTTTAAACCACAAACCAAGCATTTATCATTACACACACTCTACACTGGTATGGGGCACGGCGAAATTCGAGTGCAGGTCAACGAGCTTGACCTAGATTTGAATATTCTTGAATATTCCGTTGTTATGTACGATTTCTGTCTAGATATCCTCGAATATTCTGTACGGAAATTTTTCGTACTGCCAAGTGTACACACAATTGGACTTCCAAAATTTTCAAGAATATTCTAGTGCGGCCGCATACAAATATGGTAGTATATTTTTGTTGTATTTAAAGAAATATATGTTAAATTACTTAAAAATATGCTAAGCATAAAATTACCATTAAAATTTATATTGAAAATTATAAGTTTGAAATAAAAATATAAAACCGAAGCTGTTTGAAAACAAACCAAACACACTAAATAGATGGTGGAGGATGGAGGTTCCTTGGTAGCATCAATAAAGAACTTAGTTCACGGGGTGCAAGTGTACGACGTTGCAAATGCTTGACAACTCGAGGATCAGCTCCCAGTACACGCTTGTAAACAAAATACATATGTTTGCAAGGCACCCACTGACGACCATTGCAGAACTCCGAGCATGAACAAGATGGTGCGCTGCAAATGACAACCCAAGCAGATGTATGGTCGTTGTCACATACTCTGAAGCGAATGCATGTTGGAGGATCAACCACGTCAACTTCTGCGACATATGCTCCCAACGTCAAACATGCTTCAAAACTTACCTGTTGTTTCTTAGACATCCCTAAAGGTGTTCTTGTTGCACGACCACTTGCAGGAACAGGAGGTCCACGAAATTGTGCAGGGGGTTGAAAATCCAGTGACTCCAACAGGAACTGAAGGAACATGAGGTGTTGAAAAACCTGGCACTCCTGCATGAGCTGAAGGAAGCCCAGCTAGCATAAAACCTGATCTTGCCAGATCATTGATCTCCATTGCTATCAGCTTCGTGCCCACTTGAACTTTCCAAACCGAGGTAGAAGCTGGCGGAGAAACAATAGTTGGTCTTGGATGTCTGTTGCAAAGCATGTTTGTTGGACAAAAATACATCATTTGTGAGCGAAAGCATTCTTCACCAGTTTCTTTGTCATTGTATCTGATCCTTCCAAAAAAACAAGGAGCAGCCACTCGATTACCACTAGGACTGATCTTTTTGTCACAAGCACTCCACTGACCTCCTGAAGAGGGAAAGCCTGCCAGACATTTCACAGAACTTCTTTCACCACATCTTCTAATCGCCCATTGTCCAGGTGTAACATCTTGTTCTTCAACCAGAACATATTCTTCATGTTCTTCTGCAAGTTGAAAATCCAATCGTCGCTTCCGTCTACACTGTGTTGGAATAACCTGTTCACTATAGAAGATGTCCGGTCGGTGGGATCGTTCAGCCTCTGACCCCATATTTCTTTGCACAGTGCGATGTTCAACATTCGTGGCAGCCACAAAAGCAGTATCCTGCATGCTTGATGGAGCAACATCTTCAACTAAGTCGATGATAACCTTTGCTGTAGGTGTTGTTGAGTTAGCATTTGACATTCTTCTCTCGAACCTTGCTGAGAGCTCCTCTGAAGTCGGCCCGGAACCACTATACCTTCCATCTCTAAAAGCCTTCACAAGAGCACATTGTCGCACTGATTCAGTCAGGTCGTGGATTGTAGCTTGGTACAATGAAATGTATTTTGAATCTCTAGCCCTCCTCCATCTTCCGTGAACAGACTCCGACTGGTTTGTCATGGGCACAACCCTTGCAGCATTCTCCGGCATGCTTTCAAGAACAACATTTGAAATATGATTCTTCTGTCTTTCCCACCATGAAAACCACGTCTGCATAACTCCAACATCCTTCACATTTTCATTCCAAAAGCGGAAAAGATTATTTTCAATTTCTTCACGATCAGTTGTTGATGTGGCTGTTGGCCATGATCTCAAAAGTTGAAGATGTTGTTGTTGATGTTCAAGAGGGACCCACTTCCTTGTCACACGTTGTATGGCTTGTTCATAGTGAAAGATACAGCTCCGTTCACGTCCAGGAATTTCTTGGCCATTAATTGCTTGCCAGATCGCTCCTGCTTCATCGGACATAAACCCAGCGAACTGCACATTGTAGATTCCCTTCTCGGAACAGACATCCAACATAGCACGAAAAAACTTCTCCACAGCTCCAGCCGTTTGTCTCTTCATGTCACCATAAGCAATGGTGGATAATCGGCGCACACTATAAAATAATCAAAGAGTTAAGCAAACAAAAAAGATAACATCTTACTTTGGGTCGTAAACATGCAATGCCAGAGTGATCCACTTATCAACAACACGGTGTGTGTGATCAAGTAGAACCCAACTCTTCTGCAAAGGGCCAAGAGGAGGTTGGCACATCCTTACATAATCGATTCCAGAACCTGGCCCTGAAACCGTCATCTTAAAAACTAATGCCTGGTCGTCTGAACCACGGAAATTCATCCCAGGATAGTGAATCACGTGGATGAATGGGATAGACAACCTTCGTTTCAGCTCCAATAATCCATCAATATTCTCTGGCATTTCAGCAGCAGTTCTCTTTGCGGACGCTACCCATTGACGAACTCTGCATCAAAGGTATTATCAAAGAATGCTCAGCACAAAGTAAAACTCTAATTGTACCTTCGATTGTTTGATGATCCATGAGCTTATCCCAACTTCCAGGCTCAGAATTATCTAATAGGAAACCAAAGATAGCATCTTTACATGCTGCCATTTCGATGACTCTTGGACTAGCTCTGGGAGTTCTTTCTGTTGCATTCTGGACCGCCATATGCATTTCTTCTTTGTTCGATGCAGAAACACCATCACCCACTGGATGTGAATGTTTTCCCTGGTGGATAAACAATCTAGTCTTGGTTATGTCGTCTGGGAAAACGCAAAACGCCACAGCATGACAAACTTCAAGGCACAATGGATTTTCTTTACAGAAAAAACATGTCAATCCTTTTGCCAGTTTGTCGATTGAAGGTGGGGAAACAATACATCCTTTCCATTTAGTGCAGTTCGGAAATCCTGCCTTAGAAGCAGGGCAGTCCGGGTTGATACAGCAAAGGCTCCCAACACATTTGCTCCTGGACACCCTCGCTTGAAAATTCCAGTTGCTGGTCGTTCCTGCTGTCCAGGTATGTCCATCCTCTTTCCGATTCATTCCTTTGTATTTGTATTCGGAAGGAGGGAGCTCAAAAATGACATCCCCATCATACGCAACAGGCAATTCATTTGTATGAATGATCGTGGAACCCTCGATAAGAATTCTTCCCTTTTTGCAGGTATTAGAAGTGAAAAGGTTTCAACGTTGAGTATTCAGAGTCAGAAGCAACGACAAGCTTAAACAATGGTCCTTCATCCGGTAACAAAACATATCCTGGATTATCCTTCCCTCCAGCATCTTGGTCCTCGTTTATTTCGATCTCTAAAGCAGATTGCCCATGAAGAAGTTTAAAAAGACGAACACTTTGCCAATCAAAAATGCCAAAGAACGTTCTAATCTGATTAGTAAGAATGATTCCAACACCATCTATCACAGGAACATCGTGATCCAAATTGCCGTAAACAATCCTGGCCATTTTGCAAGCAGTTACCACAAACGTGACAGAAAAACAACAGCATTACTTAATCATCTTTTGGTAAATATCGGATATTACCATTTCAAAAATTCACAATCATGACTCAACGTGGGCGAATATTTAATTCAAGGAAACGTATAGATCTTAGATGCTAATATAGTATAGCACTTCACGTAGAGATAGAGCAATCTTTATTGTCTTTTAAATAAATGTGTGTCTAATCTACATTCATCTGACATATTTATTTATGACTTGTTTATATTCTGTTAATTTATTTATATAATTATATAGTTATTTGATCCAGTATTTTATCAAATGTAGACATTATAAATACATATTTTTACACGAATATTTATTTAATTATATAATAATATGTTTTTTTAACATACAAATTTTTACTTAAATATGTGTTTGTATTTGTATCCTTTTATATAGTACGTTATTTATCGCAAGTATTATATACTGTTGTATGGTTTGAATTAAACACAGTTTTATAGTTAAGGGTCAAAGGGTTAAGTGTTAGATTTTAGGGTAAAGGTTTAGGGCTGCCCATTCTTCTCTCCATTCTCCATTGTTGAGATTCTTTTTTTTTGCGGCTGTTATTTGCGGCGACAAGAGGCTAGTGTGAGCGTCACGGCGACATGGCTACAGGTAAAATCTTATATATGTGTATAGTAATTTCTGTGCATGTATGTGCAAATTCAGTAGGATTTCTCTCTATTCACAAACGCACGCGCGTGTGCACACACACACACCTCCGACGCATGAGTTATTGCCGATTTCGGCAAACACACACACACACATAAATAATTTTACACACGTACCACATTATGATTATACAACATTAGACTTGTATACATGTGTGTGTATATATAAATATATATTTAAATACATACTTAAAAAGACTTATATATATATATATATATATGTATAAGTATATGAATTTAAGACTTGTATATATAAGATGATGCTTTTTCATCTGTATATACATGTGAAGAGATATGAATATACTCATATTCTCTCACACAGACACATCACAAAACACAAACAACATTGCACACACACACACATAAGCATTACACACATACACAAGGAACATTATATAGTGAGCACACACATAAACACATTACACGTATAAATATGTGTGTGTGCGTGTGTGTCTATATATATTGATAGGTATACATATATAGTAAATGTTGTCCATAAATTAAAACAACTCACACACACACACTTATCAGTTGTTGTAATTGCAGAATGAGACAAAGGCAGAGTAAGAGACTGCGAGATAAATACAGACTTTGACACTTCAGGAACATATCGTCCAAGAAGCTCTTGCATATATGGCTCCAAAACCTCGTGGCAAGAAAGGAGGCCGAGGCGCCAAGCAACAACTGCAACACGAAGAGATGATGCCGACGAACAATGAACATGTGAATAGTTTGCAAGTCATTGATGACATGCTGTGGTGAGTGAATGGATGCCTAGAAATAGGGAGATCGTAGGAAGCTCTGCAGAACACGGTAATGCAGAGGAAGTACCGGACATTGATCTTGGTAGTAAAATGTTTAATAAGAAGGAAACTGGATGCTCCTGAGGATGTTGCCGAATCATATGCAATTCCGGAGCGGCTGACACTTGAGGCTCCATCCAAGCTTCTTCGGAATTTTGTTATTCGATATGACACGGATATTGACACATTGCTACAAGGGAGCCACTACGTTCCAGTTGAGCTTGGTGAGCCTCCGCGTATCCCGGTTCACAGGTTGCTCCACACCAACGTTTGAGGAATGTCATAAGGACGGTGAAAGACCTTGTTGGATGGATTAGAGCTGAAGGATTTTACCAGGAGACGTTAGTGTTCACCTTATCTTTCGGACCACAGCTGAGTGCAGACGAACGCCGAAGTTGGAATGAGTCAGAAGCACAGGTCGATAGAGAGTTTGAAGCGGATTTGCATAAGCCAGCATTTTCTGCGTGGTATCGATTTCTAAAAATGCAAAGTTTCTGGTTGGGATGGGAATCATCGTCGGGTTGCTTTGAACACTTTGCTTGCTGAAGAGCCAGGTTTGAAATGGACTTTGCGTGTACGTGCAACACTCATAGCATCCACAGTGCAAGAGGAGAAGAGACTAATCGCTGCTTGCAATCGGTTGAATGAGTAAGTGACTTGTTTGTTTCATTATTTAAATATTAAATAAATGTTGTTTTGTTTTGCAGAGCAACTGCTCGTGTGTTCCTCAACAATCATTCACACCTTGCAGTTTCTTATGGAATTGTTGTGTGAAGTCCAGATCTTTCTACCGATCATGTTCTTCGCGGGATGCCGGAGGAAGATAGAAAAGCTGTGGAAGTGTGGAGATCGAACAAAAAAGAAGACGTTTGGTACGAGTATCCAAAGACGACATTGGTGAAGATTTTTTGGGAGGTAATCTTTTCTTCTTCTTTTGATTGTTTTTTGATTTTCGGTTTCTTTTGCAGAATCAACTGAAGCGACAAATCGCTACAAACTTGCGAACAAAAAACCAAACCAGACAGAATCTCAGATCCTCTCCAGTGTTTCAAGACATTCACAGTTCGGATGAACAAATTCCTCACCATTGCTGATCCGGCGGTCGGTGAAGATTGGTTCAAGGCGATCACAGATATCACTATCAAACCATCAACGAAGCAAATAACTCTGGAGAAGCTTCAAATGCTCGCGAAGTCCCAGCTTCCTTCCAACGTCAAGGTTGATATCCTTGGGAAGCTTGTGCACATTCAAGAACGTGCGTTCTTGAGAAGCTGGTGAACATGACGGAGAAAGACAAGAAGGAAGGTGTCACCGGCTGGCCTGACAAGGACTTCATTCAAGTTTTTGCACATCTTTACTTACTGGTTCCAGGTAATTTAATATTTATATTTTTCATTTTTATTCGTTTTATCGTGCCAGGTCGCGGAGGCAGCTAAAGAGCTTTTGGTCGAGCATGTAAAGGAGTTCATGGCATGGTATACGAAGATGCACAATGAAATTAAGTTGGATATGTACCAGAACATGCTCGAGAACAAGGAGTTCGGTGCGACAATTCCACCTTCTCGACTATTGAGCTGGAAAAATCTGCAAAAAGAATGGCATTCAGGCAATTTTTTTTTTTCAGTCATGAACTTGAGAACTCTCCTACATGTATTACTTAATATATGTGACAGAGCCCCCATGTTTTTCTGTTCACATAAGTGGGCTGGCACAAAATCTCATTCCCAAAGGGAATATACTTTGGAATGACCCATTGACCCCTAAACCCTAACTTGAGGGGGATTAGGTCAACCCTAGGGGTGTTTCTACCCATATTTGACACGCCGAACTCACCAGAACCACCCAAAAACCTAACTGGGACACATAAATTAGGGTAAGAGTTTCTAGATGGAAGTGCTACTTCGCCTAAAGTTTCCTGCAAATACCTAATGACACTCAGTTGGACCATCACTAGATACCCAAGTGCACTAAGCGGGGCATGTTTCTTCTACACCTAGGGCTTATCAACATAATTCGGTAGGTAACAATAATCAACATCCAAAGTAAAGAGGAGTCATAGTAAAAACTATGACATTATGTCATAATATTGCCCAAGGGTCTTGTGTGTACATTTGAGTGAACACCATTTATAAGCATGTTAAGTTCCTGGAATGGAATTTGAAGAGGTTTTTATGTATTGTGGAATGTGGATGAAGTCGAGGCTGACATAAAGAATGCAGAGTCACAAACAAATATTAATATGAGTTCATAAGATGATGGCTTGCCTACTATGAGTGATGAGGTGATTTCTTTCTTCATAAGACCGAGGTTGGGAGGGGCATCATCTCAACTGTCAATCTAATGAAAGCCGTATCAGAAGAGAAACTAAGGGCCTACTTTGTGGGTGTAGTTGTAACAGAAGTTTCACCAATGACACATTGATCATGGATTCCTCGTGAGGTGACGAACATTTAAATTAAAATGGCTAGATGATTCAACCTATTCAAGGTTGAATTTTAATAATAACAACCTGAAAGGGCAACCCATGTTTGAAGAGGTTCCTTACATTGGTCCTATAATAAGGAAAGGAGATTTATGGTTGCAAATTGACCGCAGCAAGTTCCGACAAGAGGGTCAAGATGGATTCCACATATTTAGCAAGCGTTGCTAGCATCTCCACAATTGACTGTTACAAAAGAAGTGATGTTAGATGGCGAACCAGAATGAAATTACCCAATGTAGACATACCTTTCATAAGCTCACCAAAAGCAAAGGCATGAGTTTGTATATGCTACACTAACTGGGTGTATTAATGGAATGGCTTTGGACATAGTTATTAGAGTACATCCATGGTATTTAATAAGGTGACCATCTTCTTCAAAGCTTAGTACATTATATATGGGATCCTAGACCACGTACTACCGCTAGAGGGATGAGTGGCTAGATGGAGCATACACCTTAGTACATTTGCCTAGTCAAAACCTACTCTCACATTATGGCAGCCATAGAGATACTCAAGGCTTTGTGGAAGCAAATGCAAATAGGATGCTTCACAAATGCTGTACCACAAATGTAGGGGTCAGGAAAAATCTCAAAGTTTTGCTTTTAATCTACACTAAATTGAAGCTGTGTGAACATGTGAACAAGTGCCTCAATTTGATGGGCTCCAAACAATCTACACCGATACCTTCAACAACATATGGAATACTTATTTTAAAAATGTGGAGATTGCAAAACACTCTAGCTTTTCCAAGTGTGACACTTATACATCACTAAAGTCTGTAGAGGCTTATGCAAAAACCTTGGTGGAGATCACTATTATTCAAAGAAGATGGAGCCCACATGATTGCACAACAAACTTACTGGTCTTAGTACTATGCACACCGCATGCTTTTTGTGTCACACCCATTAGAATACTTGTGCTTGATCCACGATAAGATGGATCATTCAAAGACTAGCATTCCAAAGCTAGTTGCAACACCAAATTGCCTTGGAAATATCATGAAATTTCCAATTTATTAACAATCATATAGACACTTTTCACTTCTACACTAGTCTAGCAACTCTAATTTCACTATTGGGTCGTTGGCCATGTGTTTTAGAAACCTTGAAGCCCACCATAAACAAGTCATATGGGTGATCTCAAAGTGAGGAACAACACCTCCAACCTTTACACAATGCTCTCATGAACATATTGCACTTGAGGCTACTTAGGAATATGAGAGGCACTATCAGCAACCTGCACAAAAAATAAATGGTTTTGTTGAGAGTTTGGTTTAGTGAAGGGATCTAGCTTAATAGTGTACAAGTATCATCAACATCAAATAACCTTTCTCGTCATTTGCTTTTATAGATGAACAATTGTGCAAGCGAGAACAAAATCATTTTAGTTAAGGGTTTCTCAAGTTCATACTTACTTTTCTAGATATGTATTACCATACTTGTCAATGCTTATTGCCAAAGGTGTGTTTGAGATAATCACGCTCAGTTTCCTTATAGTTAGTCCACACTTATGAAGATATTGATGCATTCTTCAACAAAGTCTCCAATTCTACAAAAAGACAAGTGCACTTACCTTACCACATATGATGAATCTTTTTAAAAAATTGCATCTCCAAAAAAAGTTATGCTTTGCTTGTGACTGAGGTGTCAGACTTCAAAAAGTTTTTTTAATGAGTATATAAAAGAGAGGAGCGATTCTTTAACTAGTCACCTTGTGCCACTACAATTCTTTTTCATCATAAAAAATGGTATCCTATTATGTAATACAAGTTACGGCCATTAAAACAAGAGTGCTTACCAAAAGGGGCTTAATGCTCTTCAAAAGTGGAAAGGATGGAAAGCCACTTCTCCCAAAAGAACAACTAGACTATTCCATTGAATGCCTAATTTAAGAAACAAGAACTTATTATTGATGACATCAAAAAGTATGTGACATGGGTTTAAAAATCAACTAGTTACTCATGACTATATAAGCATGTGGTCGACTATTGAGAGACTATGTTTCGAAAGTTAAAAGGGCTTGTTGTTATAAGTGCAGAATTACAATATCCTTTTTAACCTAAAAAAAGTGGCGGGAGGAGATTGAAATGACATCAATGAGCACAGACAACATAGAAGCCAATAGTGATGTGGAAGTGCAAACCCCATGCTTTGTTGAACAAATGAACTAGAAACCTAAATTATACTTTAATTGTTACAAGGATTTTTAAAATTGATGATCGTCCTCATTACTTTAAATGTGTCATATAATCAACCTATGGGTTAAATTATCGACACCTAAAATCATCACAAAAATAATATAGTCAAATTTAATAAATTTTTATTTTAAAATAAAATAATATAAATTAAAAGTAGGCTTCTCAATTATATAAAATTCTTTATATAAAATAATAAAATCAAAATCTTAATTATTTTATTTTATTTTTAAAATCTTTATTTAAACAGTGATAGTGAAACACACAAAAAACATATTTTTACCTTCAAAGAGTGAGGAGATTTAGAATTTTGCCATTCCTAATGGGGAGGGCACATGAGAATATTAATTAATATTAATTGTAGATGGGGCACATGAGTTCAAGAGGGTTAGAAATTATATAACCGTCGAATGGGGTCACATGGGTTTTAAGATTTAAGGTGATGAGGGGATTCAAGATTTAAGGTGACTATACAATGGCCACGCCGGTTCAAGATTTAGGTGACCTTGTGATGGGGCCACGTAGGTTGGGCCGTTAATGACAGACGTACAAAGAATAAACTTATTATATAAACAAAGAAATTTGAATTCTATATTTATTTTTGATATAATTTAACATTCATTTTATTAATTTAATGTCTAAATTTGATTGATTTAATGTCTAAATTTGTAATTATATCTTGTTTTTTTTTTTAAAAGACAATTGTTTATTATAACTCACTTTTAAATTGTTTAACAATTTTATATAATGAATTATTCACTATTTCTAATTAAGTTAAGTTCATTATTATTTGTTATATAGAAGTGTAAAATCTTAAATTCAATTTAATTGTTATATATAAATTCTAATGAAACGAAATTAAATCTTAAGCTGAATAAATCATAAAATAATTGAATATTTATTTAGTTATTTAAGAAATATATTTTCTTTTATTTAAATAGTGTTAAATTTCAAGTCATAAATTTGAAAAAAAATCATATATTGTATACTGTATTTTATTCTAATGTTTCTTTTCTCTTTCCCTTAATTAATACAATATAAATACTTCTATATATATATATATATATATATATATATATGAGTAAATATACGAGGTATCATGTGATGTGAGTGGAGTGGTCATTGAAGTTGTACTTATGCAAGAGTAAAGGTATATTTCTTATATGAGTCGTACTTTGAATCCTGCAAAACAACGATACTTAGCATATGAGCAAGAGCACTACTATTGTTATGCATCACAAGTTTTTGAGGCACTATCTTTATGGGGTAAGTTGCAAAGTGTTTACATATCACAAGACTTTGGTGTATCTGTTCACACAAAAGAAGTTAAACTTTTGACAAGGCTCATTGGATGGTTAATCTCATGGAGTTTGGTAAAAATTTTATTGAGATCGCAAGGGGAAGACTAACATGGTGGCAGATGCTTTGACACACCTTAGGAGAGCCACAATGGTTGGAGAAATTCAAACATGGTTATGTAATGCATCAACAAGATAGTCAATGAGTTTAACCAAGTAGTTCAACATGTTCAAGCACAAGACACTAAAGTGCAGAAGCTCATAGGACAATTGGAGTCACCATTCTTATTTTAGAATGTTGTTCTTTACCATAATGACCATGTGTATCTTCCTCATATGAACCATCTAATCAACCCGATATTATATTTTCATCATGATTGCCCAAGGCTTGTCACTTTGGGGGAAGGAAAACATATGAATTGATTAAGAGGAGGTTTTATTGGAGGAATATAAAAGTTAATATATAGAGTACTGTAGGACTTGTGACAAGTGTCAGCAAGTAAAGGTACAAGGTGGGCTATTAATACCATTGCCTATTCTTAAACATGCAATGGGGAAGTATCTCTATCGACTTATATCATTTATTTACCTTCGGGAAGAATGTGAATGCATCAGACCTAACTCTATGTATTTACAACATGACAAATTTTCGATGATATTGTAAGTAATCAAGACTCCAAGTTCACTTCTAGTATCTGGAAAGGCTTTTTTAAGTTAGAAGTGAAACTTAAGTTGTATAGTGGAGAGCATTCCAAACATATGGGCAATAGAGAGGGTAAACCAAGTTCTGGAAGATATGCTGAGGTGAACTATTAATTAAAAGGAAGCCTAATGGGATAATACATTCCATTACTTGAGTTTACATACAATAACAGCCAACACAATGGATTGGGATGAGTCTGTACTATGCTATGTTTAGACGGCATCTCAAGAACTTTTGAGCTAGGGTTAATAAGTAAGAAGGCCCATGGCAAAATAGATGAGAAAGTTAAAGATCTAAGTGTTGAGCTTGAGAACATTTCAAGTTTATGTAAGAAGAACTTACAAACAGCTCAGAGCCAAGCTATTAAGTTTTGTTAATGAATATTGTGGCCTTATAGAATGGATGCAATGATAAGTTGTCTCTTAAGTACCCAGGTCCTTATGAGATTCTAAAGTGTATTAGTAAGGTGGCATATTGACTATGGCTACTAGGAGTGAGGGTGCACCCAATGTTTCATATTAGCTAGTTAAAGAGAGTACTCACAAGGAATAGGCCCAGGTTCTTTGGGGATGTACAAGAAGACTAACAAAATAAGACCAGTTGAGTAAGTTTATATTATCCTTGAGGAACAAGGACTTGTTAATTAGGGATGGCCCATACATAAATGTAGTTAATATATTTATAGGGCAAATATTCCTAAAGGGTAGAAGGATAGATTTAGAAGAATCCATAAAAGGATATGGTCTATGGTATAAAGGGAATAGAGGATTAGAGACTGTGTGAAAGCCTTTTTTAAGAGTAGCGTGTGGAGACTAGAGGCAAGTTGGGGGTGGTTAGGTGGTTTTGAGGATAGTATTGTACATGTTGCTACCTAACAGGTTCATTGTATAATGCTATATCCTTCCACATCCATTAGGATATTTTTCAATTTAGTTTTGCTCCTTTAATTTCTACTAATGTACTATAATACTTTGATAATGTCATTGAACAAATTGGCCCATATGTATAAAGAATAGTTTCGTTGACATTTTGAATTTATATCAAACAACTCCAAACACAATCTTAATTTATTTTTTTTAAAAACAATGACATTTTGCAAAATAACTTTGTGGAACTGACTCATCATGTAGAATGGTAACAAATGATAGCATTGATCTCTAATCCTTTGTGGATATGCCATTGCCTATTGTTAAGACTGACAAAGCTTGCATAGAGGTTTTTCAAGTCAAACATAATCGACTTTGAACTACACCACAAATGTCTTGTTTCTTGGCCTTTGTTTAGGTTTGAGGTTGCTTGGGCTCCTCAAAGTCATGAACACATGTAAGCTCCTTGTGATAGCCTCTAATTTCCCGTTGTGGTTCACAAAAAAGAAGTACATGGGTAAGCATTGAGGTTGTGCTACTTGCTGATAATGGTGCGTTAGTTGCTAATGGGATTATACTAGTTGCACATTTGAATGAGTCAATTGAAAACATAGCTCTTGGCTTGTTTGACATTACTATGTTGACATTCATGCATAATTTGGCATTCTAACTTTCAAGTGGAAGACTCATGCGATGGCACATAAATAAAGTTATGTTCAATTTTTCATTAACAAACTCCAAGGGTCTTGCACTTTAGGAATCACAAGTCATTTCATCAAAAGAAAAGAACATATGAGATGGTCCAATGCCGAGCAAAGGTTTCCCAAAGACGCATTGTCAAATATCAGTATGTCAAATGCCAAACAAATGATAAACACAGCCAACATTATACATGGGTGGACAAAAAAGGCATCAAAGACTATCGAATCAACAACCTTGTCAAACAATCTACATGTCTTACTACAGAGACTGCATGTAGAAGAACACAGTAGCAAGATCGATCTTGTTCTCTTGAAGATACACAAAAGGCAAATCATACCTAAATAAAAAGAACTTGAATGATTAGCTTTGTAACAAATATTATTCTTCTTTCTTGAAGAAAACATACATATAGTAAGTGTCAAATGAAAGCTTTAGTGTCTATGTTTCTAAAAATATAGTATTTTGCTAGATAAAGTAAAAACACAATAAATTGGTCACCTATCCCAGTAAATGCATGAAGGGAATGGCTCGTAATACTTATTGTGTCAAGTGAGAAGGTTCTCTCATGATATATGAAACACATTTTCATGGCTATTTCACAGTTAATTTATTGCAACTTTGTTTTACTTCAATTGATTAAAAGTTAATTAATAAAGCATATTTAAGAATATTCCATGGATATCCTCAATATTTATTTCAATTTTTTATTTTTAATTCATGTAAAAAACAATCTCCTTTTGTCATTTTCAACCACTTTATTGATACATGGCTTGCATCATCTATCATCTTTGAGATACATCTCCAAGTGAGTCTTGGCAATTACCATTTTCTCCTTCCCCATAAGGTAGTGCAAAAAACCTTTTGCACTTTCTTTTCTATGATTCACATACTCCTCTCTTTGTAGTATGTTGTGAATGAGTCATCTTTTTTGTCTACATGCTCATCATCATTATGAACTTATACCAGTGTTGATCATTAGGAACTGTTACAAAGATCATCCTGGCATAAATATGGAGCCCAAAGTTCTCCAAGACCTTCTATTGAGAATTAGAAATATCTCTAATGGTGTGTGACACTCTCACCAAGCCTAAATCAACTTGTTTAAAGCTACTGAGCATCCTACAATTCTTGGGGTGAACCCTACTCTTTCCTCTTGCCATGGTGGAAAAAACAATCCTTTGTGTACTTTTGTTGTGCAAGAAACCCTAGATCTTGAGTTTCTGCAATTTCGCCAATTCCCACACAAAGAATATGCTTCTCCATTGAAGCAAAATATTATTTACTTGCACTTCTTCATAATACTTCTTTCAACTTATTCACGTTGACTTTTTTCTCCAACTCTTCTCTTTCTAGTGTTTTTAACTCAACTTGTTTTTCCAAGCGAATGTGTATGCACGTTGTAACTAAAGTGGGCATGATACGTGAAAATGGGAATATAAAATAAATTACTAATTAATACTTAAGTTTTAATTATTAATTAATCATTTAATTAATATGTAATTAAGCCTTAAATATTAATTAATTAATTAATTAATCCTTCAATAACCTTACTTAGTAAGGAATATTCCTAAAATATCTTAGAATATTCATATTATTCTAAAAATAGTTTACAATAATAAGAAATACTATCAAACATAATTACAAATGAAATCATTTTCTTATCAACATGTTAATTTTTTATAAATACTTTTTCTATCATACAGAAATTTCTCATTTTGTCTAAATCATCACTCTCCGGATTAATCAAATCATTTTGGTCAATATCTTGATGTTGTTGCCACCACTAACACTCTCACGAATGCAATTGGGAGTTGCCATCCTTGTTAATACATAAGATGTGAAAAGAAGGTCTGCATAAAGGCTCATCTAAAAATGACGTTCCTTAAGAATAATATTATAAAGCGCCCGGTTGCTATCCTTCATTTTATAAAATTCAAAATCACGAGAAAGAAAAGCTTCAGGAAATGTTGATACGGTGGATACTGCTCACAAAAATTTTCGAGATTCTTCTTTCTGAGGCACGTATCCAAGTAGTTCACTAGCTCATCCATGATATCGGTATCAGAATATGGATCGAAAGTGATTGGATGAATACAAGCAATGTTTTGGTTGAGCATAGCCTTCTGAGGAGAGTCGTCTACACTAACATATGTGCGTTCTTCATTATCCTTAAGCGACTGATCTCCCCATGAGTCCCAATTATTCTTTCATTCTTGAAGAAGTATGGCTTGCTTTTTTTATATTGTGAAATTCGAGAGGTTTAAACATTCGCTGGTCAAAAATCCAATCTTTACGAATCACCTCTTCTGCAACACTACAATGTTTCTTAAGCAAATTCAACAGCGGTGTTAAGTTATGAATCTGCATGCATGACCAAATCCCCACAAGCGCACCCATCTCCTTAAGCTTTTGAAAGAGACGATCCAACCCTGGACGAAAAATAATATCATATCGAAATTTACCATGACAAGGAATGAAATCTCCTTGTTTGATTTCTTTTTTCCTATCCTCGGGCCTTTGTCGATGAAGCAGAACACCATTGACATCCAACAACACAATATGGCCATGAGTAACATGGATAGCGTTGCCTCTTGAATACTTTGCAAATCACTTGTTTGCTCCCTTTCACATTTATCCGTTGCCACTATCTCGTTGCCTATCCCTTCATCATTTAATTGTACATCATCCTTACAAGATTCAGATATTGCATGCGCTGAAGAAATTGATTTCGGAACTGAAGCCAAAAAATGATGATGAAAAAACTGAAGTGGCCCCCATGGTAACGATGTTTTGAGCTGCATTATTATCCATTTCCTGCATGAACTCTGTCATTCTGACATGTGGCACAAGAAATTGTCGCCAAACCCCTCTCTTACCTCATGCAATGCTGAAAATCCATGTTCTCAATTGTTTCATTACATCTGCAAAATGATAATTAGCTGACCTTAAAATTATCAAGGTATATTATTTACCTTGTTAATGTGTGACCCATGTTTGAACTAAAAGCTTCATTAATCCTTGAGAATTTATTTTCTGTACAAATATAAACGAAATATACAAAAATGCCTTATGTTACACTCATTTACAACTATTCGTCACTCTAAGAATTCATTAACAATTCTTCTTCGCTATTACCTTCTGAGTGAGGCGAAGAAGGTCTAAGCCGCTTGTGAGATGGTTCAAGATCTTCTATCTTCTATTGATGTTTCCATGGGTAATGGAGTGTGTGAATGTTCTGTACTCCTCGAGATAACTTCCGGTCTAATATCTGATTGAAGTTCGTCCTCAGACTCCGACATTGAACCAGATTCGTCTTCAGAGCTATCGCACTTATCTGGAGGGAACTTTCTCAAATACTCCTTATGGATTCGTTGGGGTAGTCAGTTGAGAACCTATCTATCCACTTGTTCAGGTCCTCAACCATGGTCTTATCCTTTTCAACGGCAAACACACATGTATGCCGAAGGTAACACTCCTTCAAGACGGACCCCCTAGTGCAGTAGTCAAAAACCCACGCATCACTGTGAGGACCCCTGATCAAGTTGACGATGCTCCGTGCCGCTTGACTTGTAATGTTTGGATAACGTACATTGCCGAATACGTCACTCTCACCTATCGGTGTATCGGATGGAGGTTCAGGGCCGTTGGAGTGCAAACAGATGCCTGGCCAGTCATTTGGAAGTTTGAAATTGTTTGGCGCATTCCTAACAACCAAGTGAACAACCGAATCAATGCACTTCGGATCAGCATCATTCATATAAAATCCTGTCCAACGATGTTTATTCCTCTTGGCAAAGGCGAAGGCAAAGTATCGGTGACATGAGCAAGAATCAAGAAATAAATACCTGAAAACGTAGATATCAGTCAAGAGTGCAAGCATGAATTCAATAATAAATACCTTCTTTGTACATGCTTGCACGGCTAAGTTTCTCCACCAAATCCTCTAGTCCTGTCTGTCGAAGGATTTTTTGACACCCGCCGATCCATCACGAACAATTGAAACGGTTTCCTACAAGCAGTGATGTACCCCATAAAGTCTCCGAATCCAACAACAAACATCTGTAGGGCTTGTCGTGATTCGTAGCATCCTCCTTTATAAGGTTCAACTCGGTTCTCCGCTGCTGAAGGACTGCCATAAGAGAAGGCGTCATCGCAATGTTCTCCTTTTTGGCGTTGGCGTGCAATAGATTCTTGCCCAGATCTTCCGATTGATTCACCCATTCGACAAGCATATCATCGTTTGTCACATGCAAATATTTGCTGACCTCTTCGTATGTTGAAGCCAAGGTCCAACCCAGTTTGTGGCAGTGTATTCCCAACCACTCCTTGAAGTGCCTGACCGTCTTCAACTCCATTGCCTTGAGATGAAAAGGAGAGGTGGGGCTGTTGTTAATCTGTAATTTGCCATCAATCACCAAATCAGCCAAGACTTCCATCTCCTCCATCGTTGTTCCATTTAAAGGCTTCAACCATGTGAGCTTGAAATCGTTGTCTACATCCTTTTAGATTGAACAGACTTAGCCTTCGGCGTCTTACTGGGTTTCTTTGCAGACTTTCTGAGGGCTCCCTTCACTTGTCTGCTTCTTCTTCAGTGTTCCTTTTGCAAAGGATTCCATAATCCCCAACCATTTGGCAAAGATCCTATCCTCGGGACAAGAAATCAACATCATCAAAAAGGATGTTTCCTTCCCGCCCACCTGGGCAAAATCAACTGCTACAATTTCTTCAACTCTCTGAAAAAAAGACAGATTAATATACCGGCGAGATAAATCCCGCCCAAACAATTTGCTTACCCGGTAGTCCGCAGATTGTGTATTCCCTGCGGTAGCTCTTTGTGGTCGCTGAAGAGATTCCCACACGGCTCGCGTGTGTTTGAACTTCTCCCATATTTTGCTGTTGTAGTGGTTGGTGTCTGCAGCGTCCCATTCCGCCGATAACTTATGGTACTGCTCGATTGTGAGATTCGGCTTCGCTAAAAACGCCGATTTTTCGTCAGCTTCTCACGGGTATGCTCGGAAAGTTTTGTTGCCATCGTTCCTTTGTTGTGTTCGTCGAGAAGTCGTTGGGCTGCCGTTATTGTGTGCTGGCCACTAATGATGTAGTACTTAACTGATTTTCTATTCTCCGTCTGAACCTTCCTCATTTGTTCCGGTGTTGTGATCCACACTTTGTCAGCGCCTTTGTCTCTCGTAGTATGCGCACAAAACAGCATTATGTGGAACGGTGTAAGAATTGTCGTCCTTCATCTTCTCCATGAGCTCAGCTACACGTTCCTGTTGAGTGGCCTGTAATTGAAGTTTGGGTTGACGCTGCAATACTTAACCCTACACTCGTAAATCCTATCATCCAACATCATTTCCTTGTGGCTTATTGCAGCATGGGATGCCACAGGTGCAGCTGACAAAACGACGATGATTTTCTTCTACGATCCGAATCAACATGTGTGATCCCCGATTGATGCTGTTCTAATGTTCTCGGCACACTCTTCCAGCTCCCGAAATTTCTAAGCAAATTGAACGTGATCTGTAAAGAACCTGAGACCAAGCCACCCTCTCAATCTCCTTATGATGTCGCTGTGTTCTTCTTCAATGTGAAGAGGGACGATTGCTCCACTTGTGGATTTTCTGTATTGTGAAGCATATCTCTGCTGAGAATACACCTACTCGATGAGTCTGAAGATCTTCGAAGTAGACATCCAGTTGGATCCCCTCCATAGATGGGCTTTCGTTGAGTTGAAGAAGAACTCCAAGGTCAACATCATTAGTGAACACGTGAACGTCATTATCCACAAGTCGACAAAACCACCCGAAATTAATGTTGTAACTGGCGACCTCTGGATCCGAGAACGTGACATTGGATGGAACAAGGCATATGTGTCGAGCATCATTCAGCATGCTTTCGGATGCTTGACTAGCACACCCACTTTCCATTGTTTTGCTTGTCCATGCGATGTGACAGAGGTTAGTTTGACAGCAACCATGGTTGTTCCAATGCGCTTCCCGTTTAGTTTGAAATATGGCCAAGTTGATTCCAGAATCCCCCTGCCCATCTCTTCTCCTGCTCTCGTCTTTAATGTCACCTCAATTCCACATCTGAATACAAAAATGATTATTCAAGCACATATCCGAGTATAACAGATTTTATTTTAATTCTTACCCAGAATTTGACGACGACTCCATACTAATGACTCGATCTCCTTGTTTAATTAAATCGTCCTTCTGCAAAATAATACACTATGAATACAAATCATATAAAAACGCACACACACTTATATAAACCCGAATATACAAAAATAATACACAGAGAGAAGTAGGGAATTAACTGTCAAAGCTCACATTTTGCTAGTGCAAAAGAAAGATAACATTTCGTTTTAGAACCACCACAAATGTGAGCTCTGGACAGTTTTACATAGATTCCTAGCTTTTACTCGAAATATTATGATAAGATGATAAAAGTAAATAAAATGAGATATGCAACTTATATATACTAATACACATATATATTCACATGGAAGGTGCGGCGGGATTAATCTCGCCACCCCTTCAATGCCTCCTGAAAGAGTGGGCGGGATTAATCTCGCCACCTTTCTGGAGGCCTTGAACGGGAGTGCGGAATTAATCTTGCCACCCTTCTCGGTCTCAGAGAGAACTGGCAGGATTTATTTCACACCCCTTCAGTGACTCCAGAAAGGAGGCGGGATTAATCTCGCCCACCATGTAAGGGATGGTTAAATGAATCTCGCCACCCTTCCCAGTCCCTCCATTGGTATGTTGTAAACCTTCTACGTCTTAGACAGAAACGTTTGGGATTGGTCCGACTCACCAATGGAGAAAAAAGAAGGGTGGCAGGATTCATTCCTCCAACAGGCATTGAAGGCTCGCGGGATTAATCCCGCCGCCCTGGGCCCTTCCCGCAGGCCATGTCGGCGGGATTAATCCCGCCGGATTCTGCGCAAGCATGGGCGTCCAACGGGATTAATCCCCGCCATGACCTGCGTGTTGGGCCTAGATGGCGGTTAAACCCGCCGCCTACGCATGCCTTGCGGAATCCAGCGAGATTAATCCGCCTCCCAGGCCCTTCAGACAGGCCATGTGGCGGCGGGATTCCGCACAAGACGTGTGTACGCGGGCGGGATTAATCCCGCCCTAGGCCTGCACGCAGCCATGGGCGGCGGATTAATCCCGTTGGACGCCCATGCCCTGTGCGGAATCCGGCTGGATTAATCCCCGCCTAGGCCCTTCAGACAGGCCATTGTGGCGGATAAATCCGCTGGATTCGCGCAGGGCATGCGTAGGCGGCGGGATTAATCCCGCCGCCTAGGCCCAACACACAGCCATGGGCGGCGAGATTAATCGCCACTCTTCGGTTAGCCTCATGGGTGTGGGATTAACCCCGCCGTTCATGAGGATAACCGAATAGCCTGCTTGAAGGCAGCGGGATTAATCTTGCTGCTCATGAGGCTAACCGAATAGCCTGCCTGAAGGGCAGCGGGATTAATCCCACCGCTCATGAGGCTAACTGAATAGCCTGCCTGAAGGGCGGCGAGATTAATCCCGCTGCTCATGCGGGTAACGGCGGGATTAATCCCGCCGTCGAGGCTCTAACCATATTAGCAACGGGATTAATCCCGCCGCCCGTGGGTCTAACCATATAATGGTGGGATTAATCCTGCCACTACACACAATATATATCTATATGTATATGTGTGTGTAGGAGATGCATGTGTGTGCCAGAGATAGACAATCAGATAAAATTATACTGATACACACAACATATGTATTGTATATCGTATGTGTGTGCTAAATAAATTAAATTATACAGATACACACACACACACATATATATATATGTATATATATATATATGTATATGTATATTTATGTATATGTATATGTATATACAGGAGTGTGCGTGTGTGTGCGAGAGATAGATAAATAAATAAAATTATACAGATAGTGGTACACATAATATATGTATGTATATATGTACATAGGTATATATATATATATATGTATATGTATATCGTGTGTGAGCGAAACAAATAAAATCATACACACACACACACACACACACATATATATATATATATTATATACAGGAGTGTGCGTGTGTGTGCGAGAGATAAAATTAGCAAATCAATAAAATTATACAGATACTGGTACACATAATATATGTATATATATATATGTATATAGGTATATATATATGTGTGTGTGTGTGTGTGTGTGTGTGTGTGTGTGTGTATGTATATATCGTGTGTATGTGTGTGGAGCGAAAACAAATAAAATCATATAGATAAACAGGAGTGTGCATGCGTGTGCAAGAGATAAAATTAATAAATTAATAAAATTATACAAATACACAAACACACACACACACACACACACACACACACACACACACACACACACATATATATATTGTGTGTGTGTGTGTGTGTGTGTGTGTGTGTGTGTGTGTAGAGTGTGTGTGTGTGTGCGAGAGATAGATAAATAAATTATATTATTAAGATACATACACATATAAATGTATATGTGAATAAAAATAAATAAATAAACTCAAGGTGTGCATGTGAGAGAGAGAGATCTCACCTTCTGTGTGAGAGAGAGATCTCACAGCCGCCGCCTCCGCTGCCTTGCTTTTTGAAACTCTAGGAATATTACCTAAATCCTAAAAGGAATAGAATATATATTAACCCTAATCGAATATTCCTTCTAAGAATATACTTAAACCCTAAAAAGAATAAAAGATAGATTCACCCTAAACAATATTCTTTCATTATATTATCAGCGTGTGCGTGTGCGTGAGTGTATCACATAAGAATAAAAATCATGCAGAGTTTAACATGTGTGTATCCATGAAAGTGTTTAAAGTTTCATGTGCAACGATACATATATACACACATAATATTATACACATAGACATACATACATATTAGTACATATTAATATTAGAGAGATAGAGTATATATTATGGATCATGCATGGTGTGTATGTATGAAAGGAGTGAGTGTTAAAAAATTAATTTTGTACGCATTGCATATTAGTACACATATATACATACACATATTATACACAGATATACATACATAGTACATAATATTGTAACATCAGTACATATTATGGATCATACATGGTGTGTATGTATGAGAGAAGAGAGACATGTTACATATTATGGATTATGATCATGCATGGTGTGTATGTATGAGAGAAGGGATTATGCATTGTGACACTGTGTATGTATGAGAGAAGAGAGAGAGTGTTAACAAATTAAAATCGTACACATTGCATATATTAGTACACATATATACATACACATGTGTTATACACACATATATATTACATGTGTAAATTCAATGTGTTACATACACACAAACTGAGTACATATAGATCATACATGCGTTGAAACATGATTTTTTTCAATAAAGAAACAACATATAATTTCTCAAGTTTGGTTAGGGCAATGTGCATGTATGTGCATATGTGTCTCTGTAAGTGCTTCTAATGCGTGTGCACATGATATATAAATTTATGATTGTGTTTATATATGTGTGCAAAACAAACATCGAATAATTAAGAAAATAATATTAATAAACACACTA
>PUQB01000266.1:219078-334183 GCA_003024785.1 Selaginella tamariscina
AAAAATCTTTTTCTTTAAGGTGCATGAAATTGGGATAACATATGATTTGAGAATGATCATGTCCATTGAGTTTTGACTTAGGTCAAGATTCAATATTGGATTCGATAATAGTGTTAAACGAGGAAAGGCTTATGTTTAAATGTACAATTTTGACTTTGGAAAAAGGACATAATCAAACATAAAGAGTGAACATTACATTCTGATAGAAATTGCAAAACAAGTTTTCATTATAGTGCGCGTTTTCGAGAATGTAACTCAAGAAACAAGTTATAGTGTTGACTTATAATACAACAAAAGTTAGGTATTAACATATGATCAATATGTTAAGCAATTAGTTCAATATGTAATGTAATCAAAGTATTGTCCAATGTTCGAAATATTTTGATGACGCTAGCTACAAGTAACATTAGATATAATAGTTTACTAAGTTCAAGTCACTTGATTTGGACAAATATAACTTGAAACCTTAATTAATGTAAGTGCTCACTTTATATTCAAGTTAGCTAGCTCAACTACGAGGAGGATGCTACGAATCACGACAAGCCCTACAGATGTTTTTGTTGGATTCGGAGACTTTATGGGTACCATCACTGCTTGTAGGAAACCGTTTCAATTGTTCGTGATGGATCGGCGGGTGTCAAAAAATCCTTCGACAGACAGGACATTAGAGGATTTGGTGGAGAAACTTACCGTGCAAGCATGTACAAAGAAGTATTTATTATTGAATTCATACTTGCACTCTTGACTGAACCTATGTTTTCAGGTATTTATTTCTTGATTCTTGTTCATGTCACCGATACCTTTGCCTTCGCCTTTGCCAAGAGGAATAAACTCGTTAGACATTTTATATGAATGATGCTGATTTGAAGTGCATTGATTCGGTTGTTCACTTGGTTGTTAGGAATGCACCAAACAGTTTCAAAACTTCCAAAATGACTAGACAGGCATCTGTTTGCACTCCAACGGCCCTGAACCTCCATCCGATACACCGATAGCTGAGAGTGACGTATTCGGCAATGTACGTTATCCAAACATTACAAGTCAAGCGGCACGGAGCATCGTCAACTTGATCAGGGGTCCTCACAGTGATGCGTGGGTTTTTGACTACTGCACTAGGGGGTCCGTCTTGAAGGAGTGTTACCTTCGGGATACATGTGTGTTTGCCGTTGAAAAGGATAAGACCATGGTTGAGGACCTGAACAAGTGGATAGATAGGTTCTCAACTGACTACCCCAACAAACCATACAAGAGTATTTGAGAAAGTTCCCTCCAGAAGTGCGATAGCTCTGAAAGACGAATCTGGTTCAATGTCGGAGTCTGAGGACGAACTTCAATCAGATATTAGACCGAAGTTATCTCGAGGAGTACAAACATTCACACTCATTACCCATGGAAACATCAAGAAGATACAGAAGATCATGAACGATCTCACAAGCGGCTTAGACCTTCTTCACCTCACTCAGAAGGTAATAGCGAAGAAGAATTGTTAATAAGTTCTTAGAGTGACGAATAGTTGTAAATGAGTGTAACATAAGGCATTTTTGTATATTTCGTTTTTATTTGTACAGAAAATAAATTCTCAAGGATTAATGAAGCTTTTAGTTCAAACATGGGTCACACATTAACAAGGTAAATAATATACCTTGATAATTATAAGGCATCATTTTGCAGATGTAATGAAACAGTTGAGAACATGGATTTTCAGCATTGCCATGAGGTAAGAAAGGGGTAGCTAAGGATGGAGTTCTTTATTATAAAGAGAAAAGACATTATGTTCCATAAGAGACACGGAGGCAAAGACTGTTAAGAGAACATCATGATGTTCCTTTGGCAGGACATGGTGAAAGGCATAAAACATTGGCTCTACTAAAACATGGATTTTATTGATTGGGAATGGTAAGCAATGTTGTTGAGTATGTTAATACATGTTCCACATATTAACAATGAAGAGTCAATCACAAAAACAAGCTGGAAAGTTATAATGTATACCAATTCCAGAACGGCCATTTCAAAGTGTTACTTTAGATTTGTCACGGGATTGCCAAAGTAGAGATAGTGAATGCAAAGCAAGCAACAAAGTTGTTCTTCCACAAAGTCGTAAAAGTGCATGGACTACCGAAAACGATGATCTTAAATCAAGATTCTTAGTTTACATGTAAATTTTGGGGAACATTGTTTAGATAGTTTGGTACAATGTTGAAGTTTAATGCGGCTTACCATATGCAGACAAATGGTTAAATAGAGAGGGTGAACTGAAGGGTCGAGGACTATCTTAGATGCTATGTTTAAGGTGATCAACTTGATTGGGCTGAACACTTGGATATGGCTGAGATATGTTATAATAACTTGACACACACAATTGGGTGTAGCTCGATGAAGGTGTTAACTGGGAATAAGGGTGGTATTCCTTAGAGCATGGTGTTATTGAAAGATGATGTCAATCAAGTTCCCTCTGTAGCAGAGTTCACTAGACAGTTGTATCGTACATGGGAAACTGCTCACCAAGTGATGATTGCAGCACAAGAAAGGTATCGTCAGTTGTACAATAAGTATCAACAGGATGTAGAGTATTAAGTTGGAGATATGGTATTATTGAGTACCAGAAACCTAAAAGTTCCAGTGACTTTCTCAAAGAAGTTTTTATCACACTACATAGGTCCATACAAGGTAATAAAGCGAGTAGGAAGGTGGCTTATGGGTTAGATCTTCCTCTGGAGTTGGGAGTAATGCACAATGTGTTTCATGTCAATTTGCTTGAACCATTTCACAAAGATGAGAAACATCTAGAAAGATATGAAAACTTACGTTTGCTTCCTGAGCTGATCGGTGATGTGAAAGAGTTCGAAGTTGAGTCAATTTGGATAAAGGATATTAAACGCAAGGGTCACGGAGACGTAAACGTGAATATCTTGTTAAGTGGAAAGGTTATCCGGCATGCAAATCGACATGGGAATCATTGGAGAATCTACAAAACGCAATGGAGCTAGTTAATGAGTTTGAGGTAAGGTCTCAAGTTGTTTATTAAAAAATTGTTAAAGGTACAATGTTAGGAGCATAGGACATCCTACTATTGAGAGAATAAGGGTAGGAAGGTCCATAGGTAGCGCGGATGGAAGGCTAGGAAGGAAAGAAATTCTTATCAAGAGGAATATGATAAAGGAAAAGGAAAAGAATATCTTGGAAGGGAAAGGTTGACATGGCGAGAGGTAGAGTATGTTATGGTAGTTAGGGTAAGGAAAAAGAGGTCTCCATGCTTATTCTCTTGTACTCATGTTCAGAAAAGAAAAGAAGGTGTATATTATAAGATCTCTTGTGTAAATCTATATATACTTCCAATGAATATCTAACAAAGTAATAATCAAAATCATTTCTTGCCTTTAACTTCGAAAACTAGTCATATTGGCTTAAACAAGAGGTAATTTGATATATGTATATTGAGAGTGATGAAAAGAAATGTGTATAGCCTTTTCTGACTATGCTTGAGAAGGTATTGGTTAAATAGGAAAATGTGAGTTTTCCTATTTAACAAAAATAAAGTGGACTTTAGTTCTTATTAACTTAGGGGCCGATAGACAATTTAACTGTTAAAGGTAAAATTAGGAGCATAGAACG
Organism: Selaginella tamariscina; assembly: GCA_003024785.1. Classification (NCBI taxonomy): domain Eukaryota; kingdom Viridiplantae; phylum Streptophyta; class Lycopodiopsida; order Selaginellales; family Selaginellaceae; genus Selaginella; species Selaginella tamariscina. The sequence continues at coordinate 222,691 of PUQB01000266.1, forward strand.
TCCTACTGTGGAAAGAATAAGGGTAGGAAGGTCTGTAGTAAGCATGGAAGGAAAGGCTGTGAAGAAGGAAAATCCTTACCGAGAGGAAAAGGTGAGTAAAGAAAAGGAAGTTTCGGAAAGGAAAATGATGACGTGGTGAGAGGAAGGGTAGTTAAGGAGTAGTTAGGGCAAGGGAGAAGGGGTCTCCACAAGAAGTTCCAACAGGAGAGAGAGGTTCTCCACACTTTGTCTCTTGTATTTATGTAGTAATGAAAGGTGCATATTATAAGATCTTATGTGTATGTATGTATACTCTTAATGAATGGATCTAACAAGGCAATAGCCAAAATCCGTTCTTGCCCTTGACTTTGAAGACTAGTCATTGTGGCATTGAGAGAAGGTGTTTTAGTATATACATATGTGGAGAGTTGATGTAAAGATAGTGTGTAGCCTTTCTTAAAGGTTAAGAGAAAGGAAACCAGTTAAACAGGAAAAGGTGGGGTTTCCTGTTTTCCTGTTTAACATTAACTAAAGGCTTTCAATATAAATTTTAGTTAACATAAAAAACTTAACTAATTTATTGTTTATGTCGGGTGACAAACTTTGCAAACGTGCAAAAGTTTCCAGGTGACTTCATGTCACAGGTGGTGCCTCTGGCAACTGAGTTATACTCATTGAATGACGGTTATGAAGTACTTGGCTTCACATAAAGCAAGGGGGGTAATAAACTTATGAACTTTTTGTTGATTCTGCATAGAGTGATTAGCGTTAGTTTTCCATTATTTTTTTGTAACCTAGTCTAGTCTTGGTTGGATCTAGTAGGGCAATGGGGCCCGTTCAACGAGGACATTAACATTTTAAAGTAGGGAGTGTGTTATAGTTTTTACTATGACTCAACCCTTTACTTTGAAGGTTGAATGTTATTATCTATTGAATTATGTGACGAACCCTAGATGTAGTGAGAAATAGCCTCACTTAGTGCACTTAGGTGTTTAGGGGTAGTCCGGCCAAATATCTTAAAAAACTCTAAGTGAATGTAGCACTTACTTTCTAGATAACTCTCCCTCGGTTTGACGTTCCAGTTAGGTTTCCTCAAAAGAGTATAACTTGTTAAAAAGGGTTAGGGACACCCTAGGGTTGCCCTAACCCCACACTTTAATACCCCCTGGGGGTTAGGTTTAGGTTTAGTAAGTTAGGTCATCTCATTTCATTAAGGGTTAGCCCACTTACTCATTTAGGAAAACCAAGGGGGTTGGGCCAGCTCCATCATATAAATAAGGTAGAGTATATGTAGTGAGAGTTCTTGGGTTCAAAAGAGAGTTCACTATTCTCCTGCTGTGCAAGCTAAGCTTGTGTTGTTAAGGCACAACTCTCCGTTGTGCCACCCTAACTTTCACACAACATGGGTACATTCCACCTTCAAGTTAACCTACCCTTATCGTTGGCAGGATTTTGCCCTTGTGACGGGTACGTCACATCCAAGGAATTAGTCAATTCTTTGGTGTCAACCCACTCGCAAGCTTGTAAAGGATTGCCCAAGTTCACATTCCACAAGACTAATGGATGAAGCCTTGCTCAGGTCGCCTCATCCACACCAAGCTAGGAACGATACTTGTAGCTCGACTAGCCCACACATCCTGACTCACAAGGTGAGCCTTGACCATGGACTTGGCAAACTGGGGGTGTGAGTTCCTAAAGAGGCAGGTTCCTAATAAAGGTACTTTACTAGATATCGTGGGGGTTTCCAAAGAAAGATTCCAGGGTTGGCATCTGGCAAGCCGCCTTCATGGCACTAAGTAAAAACTCTAACATTGCAAGTGCCTCATGAATGAGCTCTTGCTAACGAGCTTAAAATGTTCAACCCTTGAATCCCAAGGAAAAGTCTCCCCTTAACTAAATGTGACAAATAGCACATCCAGTTAGAAGACCTAACCTCCTTGAGTGAATGCCCAAGGTTTAGCACCCTAATGTGAGCACATGCACACCCTGCTTGCTAGAGTATCCAACCCCTCGACATTGAGCCCATGAGATAACCCAAAGGGCGTGCCTCATGTGTTGTACGTGTGCAATCTAGTCTAGTGTTACATCTTCATGTGACATTGTTTCCAAGATGTGAGCTATCATGCCATAGCCCTTTAATAAAAACCATGGTCTAAGCCAAAATAGTTAATCCATGGATTCAAGAGTTGCACCCGATGTCATGAATGTGGCTCTCAAAATGTCGACTCTAGAACCCCTTTGTGATCCCTCGGGAACTCGATAAGAAAAACTTATCAACCAAAATCTCACACCGGACAAGGACACGAATATACCCTACTTAGTTATGAGTGCTCTTAACTTGACATGAAGGAGGAGACTGGAGACAAGCCTCAACCTCTGACCCTTGGAATATGTAGTTCAATAAGACCTCTCATGCATGCATTTGCCAATGTTAAGGGTAAATTACCCCTACCCCTATTGTTTGGAAGTTGAGGTGACACAACAGAGGGTTGTGCCTTAACGATACAAGTTAGAGCTTGCACTAGTAGAAGAATAACGAGCTCAATCATAAACCCATAAACTTTCACTATATATACTCTACCTTATTTATGTGATTGAGCCCCCCCTCCACCCCACCCCTATTTTCCTATTTGTGCTAGCACAAAATGCTAGCCCCACTCCTACCCCTAAACCCTACCAAGGGGAGGGGATTTTAGGGTGTGGGTTAGGACAACCCTAGGGTTAGGTTAACCCTAGGGGTGTTCTTAACCTCATTTGCACTAACCAAAAAACTTAATTAAAATGTCAAAATCGGGAGAGTTTTTTAAAAGATAAGTTCTACCTTCGTCTAGAGTTTTCAATGACACTCGATTGGACCATCACTAAATACTCAAGTGGACATGTTTCCTACTACATTTAAGGTCCATAAACATAGTACAGTAAGTAACAACAGTCAATGTGCAAAGTAAAAGGAGTCTTAATAAAAAATTATGAACTGATAGCAAAGGATACCCCATCATACCTGAATATGAACCTCCATATGGGCATCTAGCAACATTGAGAGGAGCTATCAAGGGTAAATTCTATAGAGGTTTAGGGATGCATAGAGCTTGGATAGAAAAGAAGGATTAGATATAGCTCTCCAATTTCAAATAGATTTTGCTCAAGTGGTTGTGCACAACTTAGAGAACAAGTTTGAAGACACCAACATGCTTAATAATTTCAAGATTTTTTCTCCAGTTCACATGTTTGAAATATGAAATTGTTAAAGAAATTTGGAAAAAAAGAGTTACAAGAGCTTATGAATTTCTATGGAGTTGACAAAGAGATTAAAGGTAAATAATTTCCTAAAATCATTATTAAAGAGAAGTTGGATGAGTTCAAAAGGTTTAAGATTCAAGCAAGCCCAAAGTGAATGGCCAAAGCTTTTGTGATACCACAGCATACTTATTTCAACAAAAGTTTGTAAGGAGAACGAATATCTTCAGCCGGTTAAACTCAACACTATTAAACTTACACAAAGTTATAACACAACAATATGTAAGCGTGACTTCAGCAAGTTGGCACATATTAAGGACAAATACAGTTATTAATGCATTAATGAGAGTCACATAAGAGTGACAACTTTGATTTTGAAGCTTGTATCAACAGAAACAACAATGCAAATTACATGCATATCTTTACATAGGTAAATTCTTATTCAATTTCTTATTTAATTTTAATCAGTATGAAAAATGAAGGCTGATTTTGTTGTTTACAGAAACTTTGCTGGCAATTCTTATGAATTTCCTAATTTTGCATATTGAATAAAAGAACTTTTCTAACTCTGTATGCGATGACGAAGGCTGAGGTTTTTGTTTACAGGAACTTTGCTGGTAATTCTTACGAATTTCGAAGGAAATTTTACATATTGAATAAAAAACTAACTCTGTATATGACGCGACGAAAAGTCACATGTAACGACAAAATTACAAGACTTCCACATATTAATTAATCAGGTTATAAAACTTAATTATATATAATTAACCTTCAAAATTAAAATTAAAACCATTTTTATACTAATTAGAAAAGGAAAGGGATGAGTAACATAAACGGCCAGGATTTACAAGCGCAAATGTTCCTCTCACTGGGTATGATCAAATTTCCATTCTTTATTACATATTCCTCATTTTCAGTGATTTATTCACTATCTTCACACCCACGCACACACATACACACACATCAAAAACTATATATATATAATATATATAATATAGGTATGTATGTATGTATGTTTTTGCAGTGGCCCAGAACACATTTTCCTGGATTGAATGTTCCTCAATTCTTATAATTGGACTTGATGTTTTGTTTGTATTCGCTTACTTAGTAAGTAAGAAGGAGAGCAATAGCAATTCCAGTGTTAAGTACTCGAGTTTATATATAACTCTGCAACTCGGATCATTCTATCTTGTGGTGGTAAACCTTGGTTCTGCAATCTGGCTTGCGTATGATCAATGGCAAAGCAGGAACTTGCAAAATGTTCTCATATTCCCGAGCTTGTCACTCAAGGTTTGACATGGTTGATTTCATTAATTACTCTCCGCAAACAATTTTTACCAATTCTGAGAGTATGGTGGATACTTTCATTTCTTACAAACTTCATTCAGTCTGTAATATTCATGGTGGTCTTCAAGACTCCTCCACAGGTAAATTTCAATCAATTAATTTATATATAAATTTATCAGGTACATTGAGTTATCATAATATATTTTATAACTGTAGTATGAATGCTTATAACTTTGACAATATATTGATTCATATATATAATGATATAATATGTCAGTGGTTTAATTCGTTCAAGAATATATATATATATATAGAGAGAGAGAGAGAGAGATTGCATTATAGCAGAATTATTAACCATGAGATTACAGAAGTGTTTTAGTGGGATTAGTGGCTTTGGCTTCAAGTTCCGGCGAATATTCTACTGTTGTGGCTTCAAGGACAGGAAAGATGCACGAAGACGGCCTTGAAGAGCCCCTACTAAATGGTGGAGTCCGTACAAACGACGTCACTCCATACAGTACGGCGGGAATATGCAGCGTCCTTGTGTTTTCTTGGCTAAATCCCCTACTTGCAACAGGTGCAAAACGACGTCTCGAGGTATAATATACGTATATATATACATCTTTAAAAATACACATGCATGAAACGTACGTACGTATCTTTTCATGTTGTTATTATACAACTAGCATATTGTGTAAATCCTCTCTCTCTCTCTATATATGCTATGTTGACACGATATTTTCATTTCTGATCTCAGACATCGTATATAAGTATATTCTTATATTCAGTATATGCTTTTACGTGAACTGACAACGACTCCAGGACGAAAAACATTATATTATATAATATCCAATACATAAGATACCTATATTATACACAATATATTGACTGATTAACTTTTTACTTACTTTATATATATATGCAATGGCATATTTATACTAATATATAAATGTAATAGCCTGAGGACCTGCCCCAGTTAGCAGAAGCACACCGTGCTTACGCAGCATACAGCAAATTACAAGAGGAATGGGAGAAGTCAACGGAGGTCAGCGCCAGGTCAAGGGCAGTCACACTGGAGGACGCTCCTTAATGAGAACTCTTATCAAGTGTTTCTGGAAGGAGGCTGCCGCAGTTGGAGTTCTCGTGGTTATAAACTCCGTGTCTCAATACGTAGGACCATATTTAATCGACGACTTTGTAACGTATTTGAGGTAATTAGTATATACTTAATTATGGTTATTAATTAATTTTTATAACTCAGTGGTGTAAGGAGGTTCCGTTATGAAGGTGCGATTCTGGTTACTACTTTTCTTGGGACAAAGATAGCGGAGAATTTTGCTTTCCGGCAATGGATTTTCTTGGTTCGTATACACACGCGTGTGTGCGTAAATATATAACTATTATTAAAATGTTTAGGTACAAGCTCTAGCAGTGAAGATAAGGGCAGCGTTAATAGCATGTGTATATCGAAAGGGTTTAAGGTTGTCCAACCAGTCGAGGCAAAGTTGCACTAGTGGAGAGATTGTTAATTACATGGCAGTGGACGTTCAAAGGGTTTTAGACTTTACGTGGTTCATGCATGACATGTGGATGGTACCATTTCAGGTACGTGCGTGTGTGTATATGACAATATGATACAAATACTAATATAATTTTAGTTAGTCTAGCCTTGGCTATATTATATAGCAAAGTGGGGCTTGCAGCAATTGCCACAATAATTTCAACAATATTAACAGTGGCCTGTAATGCACCGCTTAGCAGGATGCTAGGTAATTAAGTTTAATTAAAGTTAACTTTTTATAAATTTTATTATTTATTAATTTGACAGAGAAATATCAAGATGAGATAATGCAAGCCAAAGATGTTCGTATGAGAGCAACCACAGAGTGTTTAAAAAGTATGAAGATATTAAAACTCCAAGCGTGGGAAAAAGCTTATTTAAAGAAGCTTGAGGATCTTCGAAATGCTGAATATAAATCCTTAAAAAAATCATTCTATGCACGGGTACTTTGTGTGTGTGTGTGTGTGTGTTACACAAAGGGTGTACTAATGTATTTTACAGGCGGCAATAAATTTCCTATTCTGGATAAGCCCAAGTATTGTGGGGATATTCACATTCGGATCTTGTGTGTTGTTGAAGATACCACTTACTACAGGAAGAGTGTTATCGGCTCTTGCAACTTTCAGAATTCTTCAGGAGCCCCTTACCAGCTTTCCAGAGTGTTTATCTGCTTTTGCGCAGGTAAAATATATATACTCTATACAATGTGTGTACATATATGAATATATGACTATAATATATCTGGTTTTTCAACTAATTAGTTTGTTAACCTCAGGCAAGAGTCTCGGTTGGCCGTCTGAGCAGCTACATGCAGGAGCAAGAGCTCCAGGATGATGCTGTCTTACGAGAAGGAGGTACATACAAGGAGTGTGTGTGCACAGACATACATACACAGAGCTTATTTACTTGTAGATACTGGGTCTGAACATGCAATACAAGTGGAAGATGGAGAGTTCAGCTGGGATGGTGATAAGGTTACTTTGCACAGCGTTAACCTCAACGTCCGGAAAGGAACGACTGTGATGGTTTGTGGGGTTGTCGGTTCAGGAAAGTCGAGCTTGCTTTCTTGTCTTCTTGGAGAAATGGCAAAGATTTCTGGACAGGTAACACACATACACACATACACACATACACACATACACTTGTGTACCAGAGACATATTTCTACATACATAACTAATATACACGACTTTAGGTGCATGTGAGGGGAAGAACAGCATATGTAGGCCAAACAGCATGGATACAAAGTGGGAAAATTGAAGATAATGTACTGTTTGGAAGTGAAATGGATAGAAAGAAGTATGATTATGTTTTGGAGATTTGCCAACTGAAGAAAGATCTTGAGGTAGCTACACACACACATATACGTTTAAACACACATATGCACACGCGTGTACTTGTGTTTTAGGTGCTTCCATATGGTGATCAAACTGAGATTGGAGAACGTGGAATTAACTTAAGTGGTGGACAGAAGCAGAGAGTACAACTTGCTCGAGCGGTTTATCAGGATGCAGATGTTTATCTCCTTGATGATCCATTCAGTGCTGTAGATGTTCAAACCGGAACTCAAATTTTCAGGGTTAGCACTACAGTGTGCGTTTGTGCGTGCGTGCGTGTGTGTGTGTGTGTGTGAGAGAGAGAGAGAGAGTTATTGACTTCCTGCAATTTTAGGAATGTGTTCTGGGTGCATTGGCGTCCAAGACCGTCATTCTAGTGACGCATCAAATGGAGTTCTTACCTGCTGCTGATCTTATCTTGGTATCTCTCTCTCTCTCTCTCTCTCTCTCTCCACACACACACACACACAACACGCACACATATGTATTTTCCAGGTGCTAAAGGATGGTCATATAGAACAATCTGGAACTTACAGCCAGCTTTTAACAGAGTCAACCAACTTCAGTGAATTAGTTGGGGCACACAATAAAGCCATGGATATTGTTAATGAAGCCCAGAAATCACTAAAGCTAGGTGTGTGTCTCTGTGGTGTGTGTGCGCGTGGGGTTTCCTATATGTACAGACATGCAATACATATACATATGTACATGTATTGATTTTTCATATTCATTTCAGATGATAGCATAGAAAACATTCTGGATAATGAAGAAAAACCAGAAGAACAGGTAGAATCTAAGGAGGCTGTTGAAGAAAAACACAGCTTGTCCAAGAAGAAGAACGAGAACAAGGTATGCATATTATCTACCGTGAACTTGTAATTTACTATCGGTATATACATAATATGTATATATATACATACATGTAAACACTTACTAGATCATTAGAACTAAATGACGGTTCAAATAGGGGGTGTTAACTTGAAAGTGTATTGGAGCTACTGCACAGCAATATACAAAGGAGGATTAATACCATGTATATTAGCTGCACAGCTTTTCTTTCAACTTCTTCAGATAGGATCCAATTGGTGGATGGCCAGTAAACTCCCACAACAAAGCAACAAGGAACTCATTTCGATCCTACAAGGTGACACACAAAGACTCCCTCCCCCCCCCCCCCCCCCCCCGTCAATTAAATGAATTTAAAACTTTACAGGCTGATTATGGGATATGGATTGCTTTCATTAGGAGCCTCGTTTTTCAATTTTATGAGAGTTTTAATTCTCAGCGTAATCGGTTTAAAGACGGCTCAGAAGTTCTTCTTTGACATGCTCAACTCTATATTTCACGCTCCCATGTCTTTCTTTGATTCTACACCAACTGGACGTATTCTTAGTCGGGTATGTGTGTGTGTGCTCTTTATATATAATAACATTGTGTTTGTTTTTCAGGCTTCTACTGATCAAAGTTCATTAGACTTGAGTGTGCCTTACCGTCTTGGAGCCGTGGGAAATAGAGCCATACGGCTTTTGTGTACTATTGGTGTAATGTCTCAAGTTGCTTGGCAAGTCTTAATTGTGTTCGTTCCAGTTTCCATTCTCTGCATCATGTTACAGGTAGGTGCGCGTGTGTGTGTGATGTATATGTATTAATAACACTTTTGTTTAACAGAAATATTATATTTCATCTGGTCGAGAACTAGCAAGGATACAAGGAGTACAAAAGGCACCAATTATACACCATTTTGCAGAGACTATAGCAGGTGCAGCGACTATAAGGGGTTTTGAACAGGAGGAGCGTTTTATGAAGAGAAACCTGTATCTAGTCGACAGTGCTGGGAGGGCCATTTTCTATTCTGCTGCTGCCATGGAGTGGGTTTCTCTGAGGCTTGAGCTTTTAACAAATATTGTCTTCTCGTTCTGTCTTATCTTGCTTATTTCTCTGCCTTCTGGAGTCATCAAACCGAGTAAGCTGCGCGTGCGTGCGTGCGTGCGTGTTTGGATAAAGCATTAAGCAACTTGATACAGGTTTAGCTGGGCTTGCTGTAACTTATGGATTGAATTTAAACGTGGTACTTTCGGTGTTCATATGGAACCTATGTGAGGTGGAGCAGAAAATAATATCTGTGGAGCGCATTCAACAATATACTCGTATTCCAAGTGAGGCACCTTGGGAGATTGAAGCATGTAAACCTCCCCACACTTGGCCTTCACAAGGAAACGTCCAGCTCGTAAACCTCCAGGTATAACTAACGTGTGCGTGCGTATGTGTATGTGTATATTTATTTAGTTTTTTCTAGATACGCTACAATGAGAATGCGCCACTGGTGTTACATGGATTAAACTGTGAGTTTCCTGGCGGCAAGAAAGTAGGTGTTGTGGGAAGAACAGGCAGTGGAAAATCAACTTTAATACAAGCTATCTTCCGAATCATTGAGCCAGCAGCAGGAAAGGTACACATCTCTCTCTCTCTCTCTCTCTCTCTCTCTCTCTCTCTCTCTCTCTATATATATATATATAGATTGTCATCGATGGAGTGGATATAACTCAAATAGGACTACACAACCTGAGGTCCAAGTTAAGTATCATTCCGCAAGATCCTACACTCTTTGAAGGCACTGTTCGTTACAATCTAGATCCTCTCGGACAATACTCTGATACACAACTATGGGAGGTAAGTAGTATTATACGTATGTACGTAGGGACATACGTATCTAATACTCGTATGTATTGGCAGGCACTGGATAGTTGTCAACTTGGTGATTTGGTACGCAGTAAAGAAGAAAAACTTGAATCAGCTGGTAATTTATTAAACTGTTTAGATAATTATTTAAATATTTATATTTGTGGTTTTTTTTAATACAGTGAGTGAGAATGGGGAGAATTGGAGTGTGGGGCAAAGGCAGTTGTTTTGTTTAGGACGTGTAATGCTTAAACAAGCTCGTGTTTTAGTGCTGGACGAGGCTACTGCATCCGTGGACAGTGCCACTGATGGAGTTATACAGTCCACTATAAGTAACAAGTTCCAGGGTTGTACTGTTATCACTATTGCTCACAGGCTTCCTACTGTTGTTGATAGTGACTATGTGCTCGTCCTCAGCGATGGTAAGTTGCGTGTGCGTGTGCGTGTGTGTGTGTGCGTGCGATTATGGAATGATTTGTTTGTAGGACGGATAGCTGAATATGATGAGCCAGCCAAGCTGCTAGAAAGAAGCTCTTCACACTTCTTCCAATTGGTCTCAGAGTATTCCAAGAGGTCTTTTGGTTAAATGTTAATTTTACGTTACAAATAGTGTATATATTGTGTGTGTGTGTGTGTGTAAATTTATATTAAGAATTTAAATGGTGAAATTTTAAACAAACAAACATATATGTTTTTAGACTGAAATAAAATTAAGCCAGTAATCAATAGTTAAGGCTGAAACAGACTATAATTTGTGTGAAAGTAATAATGATAATATTTAAACAATTAGTTATAATATTATTTTAAATATTATATAAAGTGTATAAATTGTATACACACAAAGTGTATAAATATTGTATACATACTCTAGAAATAAAAAAGTTTCTTGTAAACTCATAAATTTTTGTTGAGAGCATGTTAATAAGATTGATTATCTCAAAAAAGGTTTTTAATCATATAGTAATTAAATTAATATTTTTGTCATTTAATTATACAAATGTGTGCATGTACAACTTATAAAAAACATGTAATAATCAAGTGACAAAAGCAATATTAAAAGTCTTTATTAAAATCACAAAACTAAAGATGCTAAAAACAATATAATATAGTACAGCATGCCATTTATTTAACTTACCTCAATCTATATTTACTTCATCTTATCATTTATGTAAATTTAATATTAATCACTATTATAATTTATATATCTTTTGCTTATGTACTTATGCTAATAACTACTAATATATTTTATTTTCATTAAACCATCTAATTAGAATCCTTAAAGAATATTAAAAAAAAATGGCTTTTAAGTGTGAAATAATAAAATAAATTAAATTATACCCTAAAGATTAAAGACAAGCATTACATATATATATATATATATATATCAATAGTTGAATGGCTTAAATTTAATTTGATAATATGTATGTTTATTTAAATCGTATACTAAGGTTGTCTCGTGTGAAATCAAATACTTTACTATTTCAATAAATATATGTAATCTTATATATATATGTGTGTGTAATATCTTTAAATATAAATCTAAAAACGGACCTAGGTATGTTTTACCCTTTAAAGCTTTTGTTTAAAATATATAAATTCTGCTTTAAAAAAAAATCATATAGGATTAAAACATCCTAATAATAATTTATTTCAAAAATATGACACACACACACACACACACACATGTATATAATACAGTTCAAAATTTGTGTGAAACATGTATCATAGATCCATATAGTGTTATGTATTTGTATTTTATTTATAGTTAGGACCAGCATTATAAAAAATTATTAAATAGAATATAATCTATATAGATATAAACTATTATGTCTGAATATAATTGAAATATTTATTGGATTATATCCATATGCTCAAGATATAGTTGTATAGCATAAGCATATACATTCAATAAAACATTATCTTATTATAATAAAAACTTAAAAAGGCATGTATTTCTTCATAAGTGGATACGTACTGTCTCAATATAGAAAAGAGAATTATATAAAATTATTTTCTGTGTTTACTATTCAAATAAGTTCCTGGATGGAGTACCAAAAGTGTTTTTTAAACAATAAAAATTATTAAAACAAAACTTTGGACATCTTAATGTTATGAATTTCCGGTCTTAACATCAAGATCATTATTGACATCAGCAATTTTCAATACCATCATTATAAATTTAATTAAAAATAATATTATCATCTCTTAAGAAGATTTATTCAGGTTTGTTTTAAATGACTTTTTGTACCACTACATGTCAACACTTTGTCATCAACAATATGTATAATATGTTACAAATAAATAAAATATGAAAACTAGAAGTTATGTAAAATTTAAGTATTATATAAATATTATCTCATATTACAACACTGAGCTTCTCCCTGTTGCAATTTCTCCCACATGCACAGCATTTGTCTAGGAGACTGATAATGTGCAGTGTAATAATCCTCTACACACCCCCATTGGCAAAACTTGAGGTTGTGTACGTAATGTACGGACTGCTCCAGGTTGAACTGTACGACCCACATCCCCATACTCACGTCCTCCATCTTAAATAACTGTAAAAGACATACACCATAGTGAGCACGTGTGTGTGTGTGTCGCATTACACATCATGGAGTATGTCTCTCATATACAGTTCATAAACATAATAATACATAAGACTTAAATCTTACTCTTAATGTATTGTTTCTGTGCTGTTCCAAGATAAACTTAGCTATATCTAAAGAGATTATGTATCCAGGCCCATTTGCATAAGGAGGATATTCTTCTTCAGGCCACTCCTGTATAAACAACACATCCTTGAAACTTTAGTAAATTAATCTAGTTTAATTTTCTGTGTAATCCCATAAATGAATTGTGTGTGTGTGTGGTGTGGTGTGTGTGTGAGTGGGGAGAGAGAGAGAGTACTAGTGATCTTATGCAGAAGGTTATCGAGATATTTATGTAAGTGTAAACCAGCACGCACACACACACACACACACACACACACACACACACACACACACCTGATAGGTGACAGCCCATTTGCCTTCTCTAAGGGGCCTATGGAACTGGTTGATATTGCCCATGTACAAACCGGGGCCTTTCTACTGCTTTTTAACAAGTTTGCTATAGTCTCCACTCACAAATGTATCATCGTCCGTCTTCATTATATGATTTGCAGATATGTTCTGAACCTGCATTGTATAACGTACATACATATCTATATCTATGATCGATAGATAAACACGCAGACTAATATATATGCTTACCGCATATTCGCAAATAGCGACAGTTTTGAGGACAACGAGGTCGTAGTGATCGATGAAAGGCAAAATAACCATGTCTCCAAAATATTCTGCTTCCTCTCTCACTTGCAAATTGATCTCCACGTCAGCATGCTACATAACAACCACATTAAGCTTGTAATCACACAATTATCCGTGTGTGAACATTTACCAAGGCGACAAAGAATCTGGCAACAACTTCCGAACTTTGTATTGATTCAGACTGCATCCACGTCTTCCTTACAGCCATACGCTCAGCAAAATGGTTGCTAGCTGAAAGAATTCCTATAAACAGATGAAGAGGACCTGGTAAAAGTATAGAAACGTCAATACATTTGTATATTCAAAGCGTGTGTGTGTGAGAGAGAGACACCTTGATGTGATAACTTTGGAGCTTTGTATTTCTCAGATTCTTCAAGGAGCTGCTCCGAGGACACCGTTGTTTGTGAAGATGGTAACGCTGTTGCTACTGCGGATCGAACCTCAACATCCCCATCAATAGCAAACCCTGTTGCTTCCTCCAATATAAACCCCTAGACATATTTACACAAAATAGTCAACACACAGACATATACATGCATATATGATAATATACTTACTGTGCGGTAAGGGAAAGATGTTATATGCCTGCCATCGACACTAACATGGTAACCTTCCCAGCCAGCTCTAATGGTTAACACAAACAGCCTCTCCTCCACAAAAGGATATAACCAGTCCACGTCTGTGGATTTAGAATCAGGATTAGGCATAAGCTTGTTTAACCACCATGATTTGGTCTCCTTTCTTCCTACACTTTGACTTGCTTCTGTATCTGTTTTCTCCAGCGGGTCTTCTCTTAACCATTTCTCACATTTAGGAAGCCCATCAACTGTAAGTAATCAGTAAGTTGTGTGTGTGTGTGCGGGCGTGCGTGTGTGTAATGCAGTCAATATATAATGTACATATTAGTGTGCTTTGAATAATATATATCTACACATGAATGTAAACAAAATTGAAAATAGATTGTTTTATTTACAGATTCATATCTGATGCTTAATATGCCACACACACACACATATATGCATATAAGTATCTCTGTATGTGTATACATATATATGTTACCAGTTTCTTCTTCGTCAGGAGAAGTCCAGCCTTCACACCGTTGAGCACCACCCCATTGTCCTCTGTAGCAAGTATTAAGCTCAATTACGGGCCTACTACTCCAATCACCCTTAACCTCGGATTAACATGCAAAATCCTGGGTGGATCCTCACCGTCCACCAGCTTCAATCCCCTAAGCTCCACCATGAACTGTGAAACCATAACCTCTTTTTGTCCGTCAGGTAACATCCGAATATGAGGGGTATTTTCTGCATGCGCTTTTGAGGGCCTTCCTACCACTGTTATTGATGAGCCTGATGCTAAACCGCACGGTATTAACATCACATTATTGCTTTGGTTAAGTTCTTCTCCGGATACTATAAGCACCTGTTGAAACATATTAGATTATAAACCAATGTATACATGTGCAGCTAAAATATATACATCTCTCTCTCAATATGCAGGTTTTATATATACTATGACGTGTTGGAGTCTTCTTGTGCGACAGACTGTAAGCACGATATATAGATTGAACATTAACAAGTACTAAAGCATCAAAAAACTATAAATGTGGTTTATATGTTAAACACACATGTATGTTAAATTCTTAATATATATTATAATATTTTTTAAACATTGAGACAGATGTATCTCCGGTATATGATTGGTTTCCATGCAAAACACGTCCAAATTATATTTTATCGGATTCTAGAAATAGAGCATTCATAACTAAATTAAATAACATCTACATATGTATAGCTCGTATATTTATTTTACAGTACCTGTGGGCAGTTCGATCGTTGTTTAGATGATGCTAGAGATGAGTTCCTAGCAAGACTATGTATCCTGTTTGAAGAATTGAAGCCTTAAACCTGGATTCAACAATCCGCCACATCTCTCTCCCGGCCGCTCTTGCTGTCTCGGCCTGATCCAAAAGAGCTGAAGAAGTAGAATTGTCCGATATGCTGTCCGGTTACCGTCCGGGCTGTCTGAGATGGTTGTAGACGGTCCCTGCGGTGGAGACTGTCCTTCTTCTTCTTCAGGCAGCAGCTTTCTGGAGTTGGGATGATCATTAACGAGATTATTTGGCTCCTGTTGCTGTGATCGGATCTTCAGCTGCTGTTGGTCGGACCGAAACAGATTTGGTGCTTCCAGTGCCATGATCACTAAACAAGTCCCCACGATTCCCATAAATATCCTGAAGAATCTTACTCTCCTACTCCCGCAGAATCCCATCTGCCCGACTTCTTCATTGAAGGTGTAGCCTTAAAACCACAATAATAATATGTGGTATGTGGGCAAATCCCCGACAGGAAATCTATGTACACAAGCTATGGAGAAAGCTGAGAGAAAGAATATACAAGCTTTAACGAGTCAAAGCTACCGAACACTGCAACCAGATCCGAGTACGAGGGCTACCAATACCTCAATGTCCGGTCTGCGATCGCACCGAGGACGAGGAAGAGGAAGAGGAAGAAGACAAAGAAAGTGCTACAGTGCATCGAAACGGGCGGATGAATCCACCCATTTCAGCTCCACAGATGGGTCATTTCTCCGGATTTGAGCAATCCCGGGCCGCTATTTCTGCACAAAACCTAGCTAATCCGGTGCCCTATTTTCTGCCATCGCCATTTCTATTCTCTCCTTTTTCCTTCCCCTGTTTCTATCTCGTCTCCTTCATTCTGACCGTACGCGACGCGTGGTCCAGGTCGTACGCGCCGCTCAATTATCTACATTAACGTGGCATATATCTACCACGTGGCATTGCGCGTGGACTTACTCTGTCCGGACAACGGGTCACATGTCATATCCCCTCCGGCGGAAAATTTTAACGGCTTCCTTGTTCAAAAAGGTAAGAAAGCTTTACTAGATTCTCGGCAAATGTACGTGGGGATGACCACTTTTACCCTGATTAGGTTTTTTTAAAGACTAAAGTCTGGTTTCCACGTGTCACCAGACACGAACTTCATCGCTCCATACTATCGGCCTCACGTAAAGAAGCTCCCAAAAGTAATAGCCTACACCTAAATACAAAATAATTAATACCCTACAAGCAAGGGTACATCTGCATTACATAGGCTAATCCAAGTTCTCCGTGTTGTGTTGTCGATTTAATGACATAAGAATGTTGTAACATTAAAAGAGAATATTCGAATTGCGTGATTAACATTACGAATATTATAACCGACACGGCACTCCAACCATGTAAAAGGAGCTAAATTAAAACTTTAATGTGTGCGTGTGCGTACGTACCTTATCACGTAATGTGTGCGTGTACATATATGTATATATATTACAAAGTGACAATGACAACGCATTTAAAATAGGCAACGTCTTCCCACCCTATTGCCAGAGCAACAACCAATTTGATTCACTAACAACCAGACATATTTGTATATTGCATTATTAAAGTATAATAAATAGTAGGAAATAGATTATAATTAATTAAATAAGTTTAATATAGTTATGATAACGTGAAAGGCGCATGTTGTAGGGTTTGTTGTTTCGATTGCTTTGTCACTTTCGACTGCTGTTCTCGTATATATTCGAACGGTATGATCTGAACATATAAAATAAATATATATTATACATCCCACGTGTTTACTAACTAGACTAGGCATGTGTCTGTTTGATTACCAAACGCATATCCAAATGTGTTTGTTCGTATATTTGCGTGTGTGTGTATGGGCGTACATATACACATTGCACATATGTATATGTATGTGTCTTAGCTCCACATTTTCTATAACTTGTATCAATGACTATGTTTATAATGTATATGTTAATAACATTTAATTTATACGTATAACATATTATGTTAGAAAACCCTAAAAATACGTGACAACGGTTCATTTCTTAAAAAATATTTAAAACTAACTTAAATTTAATTTTTAAACATATCTTTTAAAAAGGGGAAAACATTCCACATATGATATTTACGAATTACATTTGACTTTGAAAAGTTCTGCGCTAAAGTACAACGTCGATGCTATATTTAACTGAATAATGAATTTGACTCTTATGGAAGCTAAAAGTCAAATGATGGGTTTAGGGTTTTAAATTTGTTTTAGGGTTCTAGGGGGGAATTAGGGTTCTAAGAATGGCAAAATGGCGATCGATGTGCCTGCGGCGGCGCCTCAGGAGCCAGAATACGAGATGTCAGAGGGAGCGCGGCTTGCGAGGGAGAGGCAGGAGCAGGACATGGAGCGATTGTTGCTGCAGCGGCGTGCAATGCAGCTGTCCGTGCCCACATCGGATGCGGCTGTTCGTGAGAAGCTGCGGGAGCTCGGTCATCCCATCACTATGTTCGGTGAGCGCGAGATGGAGAGGCGTGACAGACTCAGGAAGCTCATGGTTACTGAGAATGCTAAGAATGTTCAGAAACTGGAAGCCCGGGAGGAGTCTGTCAGACTATCCGCCGTCCAGAGGACGACATTCTTCACAGAAGGTACGTCTGTGTGGGGTACATGTTTGTGTTCAGATTTCCTTATATATAACTCAAAATAGCGCCTTTCCTTATATTGGTTTATACAATATCTAGATATTCGTCTCTCCACACGTAATATGAATACGTTTTTAAACTTAATGTAACATTTCATATGTACCTATAATTTTTTTCCTACCACAAAGGCGGTGTTTAAAACATGATAAGCTCCATCAGACATACTAATACGATATGTAAACTCATATATTGATTATATATTTATATTTTATAAAGGTACTGCGGATTTGCTGAGGGCTAGAATGGAGATTCTACAATACTCAATACCCAGGGCTGCGGAGAGACTTGCTAGGGCAAGGAGGAGGAGAGACCGGATGAAGACGACGAGGAAGAACTTAAAGGCGTGTTGAAAGCTGTTGCAAATTTCTCCCTGGATTGCAGCGAGATTGGGGATGATCGTCCGCTCACTGGTTGCTGTTTCTCACGTGATTCCAAGCTTTTAGTAACATGGTAAGTAAAATATTTGTTGTGGGATATGTTGATAGTAACTCTATAAGTGGACACTATGCCCAGGACATATATACATGTGAAATCATGGATAACATATTCTTGACGACCTTACTTCACACAACAGATATATCTCTAGATATGGAATAGAGTAATAAGCACACATATGCTCATGCTAGTCGTTTTAAAACAGTGGTTGGACGGGTGTTGCAAAGCTATGGAGTGTACCAGGCGTGCAAAAAGTGGGAATATTAAAAGGCCACAGAGAGATTGACGGACGTTATATTCGCACCAGACGATCAAACGGTGGCAACAGCATCTGCAGATCGGACGGCCAGTTTGTGGGACCTCAATGGAAACAGGAAAATGACTTTTGTTGGCCACCTTGATCGCCTTGCTCGTATTGCATTTCATCCTTCAGGATCGTATATTGGTACTACAGCTTTGATAAAACGTGGAGGCTCTGGGACGTTAACACGGTACGCGCGTGTATCTTGTGTGTATTATCATTGTAATTATATATAATCTACGAGTACACTCTCCTCTTTAAAAGATTCCATTTAGTTACAGGCAAGCACCTAGCTACACACGCATACATAATAATAATTTACATTGCTGAGTAGAGTTATTTAATGTAGGGAGCCGAGGTCTTACTACAAGAAGGACATAGTCGGGGTTTGTATGGAATTGCATTTCAATGTGACGGCTCTCTTGTTGCTTCATGTGGAATGGATGCGTTGGCTCGTGTGTGGGACTTACGTACAGGTGTCTGTCTGTCTCTCTCTGGTATGTTGTATGTAAGCTAAGAGCTTAATATATACAGGACGGAGCATAATGGCATTGGAGGGACATGTGAAACCTGTTTTAGGAGTGGATTTCTCGATGAATGGTTATCATCTTGCGACGGGGGGTGAGGATCATACTTGTAAAGTCTGGGACTTGAGGAAGAGGTCCACGCTGTACACCATTCCTGCCCATTCTTCACTCATCTCACAAGTCAAGTATGAACATGAGGAAGGCTATTATATCATGACGGTTTCCTTCGACAACACTGCAAAGGTAGGGATAATTACATTCATGTATTAAGCAACTTACACCTCTCTCTCTCTCTCTCTCTGTGCATACTATATACACATTTACGTACTGAAGTGTGTAATCTGATATTGCAGGCATGGTCCGGACGGGACTTCAAGCCCGTGAAGACTCTCTCTGGACACGAGGGAAAGCTCACGGGTGTAGACATAACGTTTGGTGAGTTTGTTGACCCCTTATGCTGCTTGTGTACGTAAGTGTTGTGTTATATGTATTAATGGTGTTTTTCTATGTATAGACAACCAGTATATAGCAACAGTGGCACACGATAGAACAATCAAAGTCTGGTCACAAAAGAACAGCCCCAGCTGGAGCAGGAAGATGTAGAAATCCATGAGCCGAGGAGCAACACGACCAAATGGAAATCCACGAGCCTGAGGAGCAACACGACCAAATGGAAATTGAGAATGCTCCTGCTGAGTAACATGTGAAAGGTATTTCTGTATATGTATGTCCTGTGTGTGTGTGACCTGTTGTACCAGTTATATAGAGAGATTGCATCGTTTGTAATTGATATATAGACGTACATACGATCTGTCACGGTGTATGCGTTTATTATTCTGTTTGTCACAGCCCTAGCAATTGTTTGTTCAGACCATCTGTATGTCTGTATAGGTGACGACATACATTAAGTTTAGTATAAATTATCAAGTTTATTATAAGTTTATAATTTCCTTTGTTTTTGTTTTAGGCTGTTTTTCTCTCTGGCTGACATGACTCGGAAATTATAATGAAACAACAGGACATATAAAGCTATGGTATGGTTTTATTTTTTTACATTTTGAATGTTACTTTACCCCTTCTTTATCTATACAGGCGCCATGGATATAACACGTTTATGTACTTAATTATATCAAGGTATAAATATTATACAGTATGTTCAATTAATTATCCTACATTATTTTTAAATAGATTGAATTTATGACTTATAATAAGAAATCTAGGGTTCTTGAGCGGAATCAGGGTTTTTCAAAAACAGTCTCATTTTTTCTAGGGCTCTTGTGGAGGAGCGGCTATGGCGTTCATACTGGAATTCGCGGAGCACTGGATTCGGCAGGGTATGGAGGATCCAAAGGAGCGGGAGCAGAAATGGAAGGAGCGGATGATGGAGAACAAGGCCAAGAGCGACAAGAACAGGGAGTATTGGGCCCTTCCTTCCAAGCCCTATGGCTACTGGCAGGGCCCAAGCACACCCGTGTTTACTACTACAAGCTGGACCGCAGTAACGTTCGCGGCCGCCAGGATCCGTACGACGTTATCAAGCCGGATCTTCTCAATTACCTCGAGCGCCCTGCATTCCTTGGTGTGTGTGTGTGTGTGTGTGTGTGTGTTGCGATATACTAACTATGTTTAATCCATAGTATGAGTAATTAATACTAGGTGGGTCGGTGTGTGTGTGAGAGAGAGAGATTAGAATTGAAACGATTGAAGTATATAGATTCGTCTGTTTAGTTATGCCTGATACTAAGTTAACGAGAAAATGTTCTAGGTATGAAATAGTTAACAATCTGTAGTTGTTGGAATCGTTGTTGTGTGTGTGCGTTACTATACACACACACACAGTTTAATATCCACAATAAACCTTGTATGTAATATATATAAGTATGAAGTATAAAATTTAAATGGTTAATGTACTTAACAGTTTCTTAATCTAATCATTAGCGTTTTTTCTTAATTTTCCAGATCCTGATGGCAATCCTATCAAGTAAAGGCATGTAAAAGTGTGTGTCCGTGAATAATGTATGTATTTTCTACGATTACATGGACATGAATGTTCTTAAGAAATGTAAAACACAAAAGAATATGCCGCTTTACAACATGGTGATTATTCAAATTAAATTAATTATTTCCTGTTTTAGGGTTCTTGGCTAAACCCTAATTTCGAGGAGCTTCGATGTCTTCACCGGCAGAGTAAGTCTCTGATCTAGATCGTGCGTTTGCAGCATGGCATGTACGTGGGTGTGACAAATTGCTTCTTTGTACAGATTTTACCACTCGCTTCCGCCTGTTATCAAGTTCTATGGCACCGGTTGCTTCCTCACAACAGCAGGCTTCGCTTTGCAGGTTGTGAACCTATGTACCTTTACTTTAGTCCACAACTCGCCTTCAAAAACCTACAGGTGCTCATTACATTGTATATATAATGAAATCTGTATGTATATTACACTATATATAATGAAATTACATATAAATACTTTAGAAGTGGACATTACGGTGCTTAATAATGGATATTATTTTAGAATGAGTTGTTAAGTGAGTTTCTGGTTTTTAAGTTTATTTATTTAGTACCAACTTTGCAGCTATGGCGAGTTGTTACCAATTTCTTCTTCCTTGGTCCTTTCTCCATGAACTTTGCCATTCAGCTACTCATGCTGTAAGTAGAATTGTGGTGTGTGTGTGTGTGTGTGTGTTCTTTGTATTTAAGTTGTAGTAAATATCTAGAATGTTGTCAGTATTGATTTTTTTGGTTTAGGGCAAGATACGGTGTTCAGCTAGAGAGGTCCTTCACCCAACGAGCTCAATTCGCATGGATGATGGTTTTGGCTATGCTCACGCTTGTGGTATTTATACATACATACATATATGTGTGTGTCTGTGCGTGTGTGACAATAAATGGCAGGGCGTAGGAACGGTGTTCTCATCTAGCCACTTTATGTTGATGGGTCCAATTATCGTCTTCATGCTCCTGTATCTATGGTCTCGTGAGTTTCCCAATACCAACGTCAGCATTATGGGGCTTGTTACAATCAAGGTGCGTCCTGAATTACTTAAGTATTCACATATGGAATATACACATACAAACATGAACAAACATATATGTAAATATTTGCATAGATATATAGCATATTGCATATTGTGGGTGTATGCATTTCGATTAAGCTTTGTCTAACAGGGGTTTTACTTGCCTTGGGCAATGCTTTTCATTAACAAAATCTTTGGAGGCTCCATAACTGGTGATCTCACGGGCATGATCGTCGGGCACCTCTATTACTTCCTCACCGTCCTTTATCCGAGGACCGGTGGCCGAGACTACCTCCAGGCTCCACGTTTCTTGTAAGTTTATTACACGAGACAGAGAGAGATCAACATATATACATATGTATACGCACATGTATTGATTATCGTTTTTACAGCCAGAAGTTGTTAACAAGCTGGGGGATTATAGATGGTGTACCACGTAATGTGCCAAGGCCCATGCCACAGGCGCAGGTAGAGCAGGCAGCACCACCTTCTGCAGCAGCAGGGACTGCCTTCCGGGACGGAGTTACCGTCTCGATCGTGATTAACGTGTTACTGATAATTAATTTAATTACCAAAAACATGTTCATTATTGGATGTGGGAGCATATATCTAATTAACCTTAAACTTAAATTTAATTTCTCTATTAAAACATACACACATATATATAATGCACG
The DNA here is from genome assembly GCA_003024785.1 of Selaginella tamariscina. NCBI lineage: Eukaryota > Viridiplantae > Streptophyta > Lycopodiopsida > Selaginellales > Selaginellaceae > Selaginella > Selaginella tamariscina. The sequence continues at coordinate 245,576 of PUQB01000266.1, forward strand.
CATGCGCCACTCTATGTATGAAGAAGTGAATACCCGGGATAAATATTATTCAAGTTACATTTTGAGTGATAAATATAAATTTAATGGTCTCAACGGGGTTTGAACTCGTGACCTTCTGCGTGTAAAGCAGACGTGATGACCACTACACCATGAGACCGTATAGAACAGCACTATTATTTGTTACATAAAACTTATATTGATTATTTTCTAATTATTTATATATAGACACACACAATAATAATAGAACATACTATGTATTATATTATGTTCAATATTAATATGAAATATAATAGTGTTGCGATCATGTTTAGAATGAAAAAATAAAGTATATTTGAAAACTCTGTTAACCAAGGGACTTATAAAAGAATAAAAAACAAAATAATACATTAATTTAATCTTATATATATGTATTCTAATATATATGAGATTAATAAAGAGAGTATACCATTTACCATAACATTTTTCATATTGATATGCATTTAATAATTCAGGATAAATTTTTAGAGGTTCTTCATTAACATTCCAATAAGTGAAATAGCAATTTCATTACATATGTATAAATTTAGATTGTTCTCTAGATTTTAAAAAAGGGAAAATTATCAAACTTGTGGTTATATAATCTCTTTAAGTTTTGAGATTGGATATTCTCAGATTCTTGAATATTCTGAGAGCGGTATATTTTAGGAATTACTAGAAATATTTATGGTGTAACTAAGGATATAGTTAGAATATATTTATTCTGACCTTGAATAAAAAAAGGAGATCTCAAATTTCCTGTTTTTTTTCCGATCATGGAGGTGTTGTTCAAGGATGATGATGCATGCTGCGTTACTTTTCCACTGTATGATGGGAGAGTCAAGGTGTGCGAAGTACCCAAAGTGTTTAGCACTGAGGTACTATTCTGGAAGGATGAAGATGGCACTCTAAGTGAACTCAAAGAGATCAAGCCTAAGAGCTATTTATCCGAGCAAGCCCCGGTGAAGAGCTCAGTTCTGACATCTTTGTGCCCGGGAAGGCCTATGAGGTGCTCAAGGCAGTCACCTTTTACTCGGCCGGTGACTCTCACAAGTTCCCTTTGTTCAAGGGGAGGGTCAGAATTAGTGATGTCCTCGCTGCTTTCGAGGCTGATGCAGTGGAGGTGAAGGTAACGGGTGATAAAATAATGCTGCTCAAGGATGGAGAGTTCAGTCCCTCTACGTTTCGCTCTGGTTTGTATCACTTAAATCTGCTGGAGAGGTACCATGTAGAGCGGTGCGAGAAGGAAGACGAGCTGACACATTCCTACGTTTTCTCCACACAAGGATACAAGAAGGTGAGAGGTTGCGGTACAGAGGATGCATATGCAGTGGCTAGTACCCGACTGCATCTCTGTTTGGCGTGTACGATGGTCATTACGGAACGGCAGCGTCCAGGTTCTGTTCAAGGCACATGTTCAAGTACTTAACACAGAACGAGTCTTTCCAGGGAGGAGTATGCCGAGAGCTTGCACCAGGTGTTTCTGCAGATGGACAGGCTGATGAGGAGCGAAAGAGGGCTGAAAGAGATGCAGAATCTCACACTGGAGCCCCCAGTACACGATGACACAATTCTTCTCACGGAGGAGAATGGATTAGGTGTGCACATGGTATGGCCCGAGGACCATCCCACCTACTTTGTGCATGCCAGTCCAGGTGCTTGTGCAATAGTCGTGCTCGTCCTGGAGAAGAAGTGTTCATTGCCAACGCGGAGACTGTCGCTGCAGCCTCTTTAGAAACGGGGAGCTAACCCTTGACTACGGATCATCGCTCCCGTTTACCCAAGGAAAGAGAGAGGATTCTGAAAGCTGGGGGATGTGTAAGCAGCCGGGGAAGAGTGAGCATAGAAGGGAGAGAGCGTGAGATAGGTGAGTTGAATATCTCAAGGGAATAGGCGACCTCCACTTTAAAATGAACGACAAGATCCCTCAGGAGCAACAGATAACTACGGCCGTGCCTGACATCGTAGAGGTTGACATCTCGAAAGACTGCGAGTACTTGGTAATTTACTCGGATGGGGTGACAAGAGAGGAGTTGTCCTCTAAGTGCAAAGAGGCGCTTAAAGAGACGGACAAGGAAGCGTTAGAGAAGATCTTTTCTCCAAATGGTTTCTGTATGAAAGAATGGAGGGAGAAAACCTCAGGGACACTAGCCTGGGACGTGCTTGATGACCAGACTTTGTTAATAGTTGAGCTCAAACAAGCAGGACTGCACGGGGCTGATCATATAAACATCAAAACTTATGATATGGTAGCACTATGATTTGATTATCTTTCGGAATATTAAACCCTTGTGTTAATTTTTATGACACTCATATATATAGATAAAGATGATTTAGAGGTCAACATGAATATGTAAGAAATTAAAATCCAATCATTTTTACAGGGTTTTCTTTCAATCCCTCCCTTAATCATAATTAACTATTATAATATTTATTAATTAATTACCACTAATACAAACGAGGAGCTGTATAACGTAATCGGTCATCTCGTATTTATTATTAAAAAAAATTACAATAGCCTGACTAAGGTGGATGCCCAATTTAAAAACATGCATATGTAGAGTTATTTATATTTTATTTTTATCACGTAATAAAAATATAATTTACTTTACATTAAATCCAATCATATATTCAGTTCTGTTTGTGGATTAGATTTAAAGTATAATTGTGGAATGAAAATTTATCAACTAATTTTATTAATTAATTATATTATTTATACTTACATATATTAATTTTAAAAAAACTTTAAAAAAATACCAAAGGCATTTGTACATGTTTTTGCAAATATTATAAATGCAAAGTTATGAATATCTGTTCTATGTAGTTATACATGTATATAATAATAAGTATAATAATAATATTATGCATTTGAAGTGTGTGTGTAATGTAAATGCAGAGACATGAACACGATTGTCATTTTGTGATTTTTAGAAATTATGTTCATTTTGGTAATTACTTAAAAAGTATTTATAAAGTAACTAAGGTATATATAAAGGTTAACCGCGATATATTTTAAAAGTTACTAGAGATATTAGAAAATTTATGGTGTACCTCGAATCAAAAGAATATACGAGTTTCGTGTCTTCCGTATTTATTGTGTTGTGTTGTTCTGGACTCTGGGGATTCTCATAATTTTTTTATGTCTATTTTAGTAATTACTATGTTCAACACACACACACACACACACAGTTGCATATAGTGGTATATATATACAAATCACAACTTAATACAAATTACATTTATATACTTATTTTGGAACTACTTGGTATGTGTATATCTGAAGCATCTTCAACCTTCTAAAACTACAGTGTATTCAAAATAAATGTGGATATAGTTGTTTTTAAGTTAGTATTTGTATCTATAGTATAACCTCTTATATGTATGTGTGTGTGCATGTGTGTTAAACATCTGTCCAGATTATATTTATAATATAATTTTGTGTTGAGCATGTTCCTTACTATATAGTAAGATGTAAATAAGTATATGTAGAAACTTCGTAACTATGAAGATGATTTTAATCAAACACATTTAATGGCTTAATAGGTTCTAAGATATGTATTTATATGGTTTGCGGGGTTGGCATATATTAGCATTTACATGAATATTAACTCTGATATGTTTAGTTTTATTATAAATAAAGTTCTTTTACATTTAAATTAAAGAATAATATATATTGCTCTTATTAATACCATAACATTATCCATATTGATATGCATTTAATAACTCGAAATAAAATTTTAGAGGTTTTCCTTCGTCCTCTTGTGAAATAATACATATAAATATATATTTGAATATATTTTTTCATCCATACTCAAAAATCTCTCAATCTCTCTCTCTCTCTCTCTCTCTCTCTCACACACACACACACACACACACACACACAACTCCCTAAATGCTGTTTTTACATAGTATATATTCTAAGAAATCATAAATAATGTGTGTGGAGCAGACATTATAAGTTTTCATGGACTTAATCCACATAAAACTTATTCATATGCTACTTGGGCATATTCAATTTTACCGTCTATTTCAATCTATGTATAAAAGTACACTTCTATATATACGGAAAGACGAAATTACAAATTTGCAGATCTTCACAACTCAAAAATCGAAACCAGGAAGTCCTGCCCAGAACAAACCATCCTCGAGACACTGTTTGAACGACGCACTTGTACTACTGGAAGATGAATTCTTCGTATCAATGCTTTCTGTATCGTTTAGAAATTGCTCGATATCAAATATAGAATCTAGATCCGACTGCAGATTCTTAGGATCTTGTTTGTCCCGCGGGAAATTCGAAATATATCTGTGACCATCTTGTGGATTATCAATAGTATAGCTTGCCAAGTTATTGTTGTAGGATCCATCCAAGGAAGAACTATTTTTGTGCAATCTACCGTAGAAGATCCCATATTGAAAGATTGTGCTCCTGAAACAGTTTCTTGTTTGTCTTGAGGTCAAGCCTGAGTTCTTTGAACATCCTCCTTATGTGTGAATTCCAGTGGTTCTTGATTTGGTTATCTGTTCTCCCAGGAAGTCCTGCAGCAATTTGTGACCATCTGTAGGAAAAAGAGTTAGGACATATATATATGCATCATGTGTGTATACGAACTTGTTCCCCACAATTGCATGCATGTCAATAATGAACTTCTCCTCCTCCTCGGTAAATTCCTTGTGATTTACATCTGGTCTTAGATAATTCATCCATCTCAATCTGCAGCTCTTTCCACATCTCTTCAAACCTGAAAGAAAGAAAAGATTTTGTTTAGCAAAAATTTCAGTTTGAACAATTCAATTTAAAATTGAAACTGCGAGGTAGAAAAGAATACTTATTAGTAAATTCTTCATTATTATTTAATTAATTAAAACAGAAATGCAACACAAATTAATAATATACATTTTTTTATTAAATTGAGATAATTTCCATGAAAACACCACTATATATACCTGCATGCTTTGCAATATCCCTCCATTGACCCAGACCATATTTCTTGAGGCAATCGATCAGCCTCTGATCTTCATCAGGAGACCATAGACCCTTGTGCCGTTTATTGCGCTTTGGATGAAATTCTATGTTTACCATATTTACCAAATGAAATTTTTATAAACACGATCGTTATATCTTAATATACACATTCTATTTTATAGAATATTATTTAGAATATACTTTGAACACTGCTGTCAAGTTATTAATTATTTGAGAGATAGTATTGATCTTATGTATTTATCATGATACACGGACTGCATATATAAAATTAAACGATTAATAATATATAAAAATGTCTACACACGTTTATTATACTGCAGATAGTGTAGTAGTGGAAAATAATTATTTTATAAATTCAAACCTATGGGACATATATTTGACCCATTCAACAATTTGCGTGTGTTAGTTAAATAAAATAATTTTAATAGGAATAAATTTTAGTTTATAATATAATTTAAAGCAGATATTTTACATTAAATACATTAAAAGGAATATAGACCTGATTTAGTAACACTAACAAATATATAGAACATGGCATTATAGTATACCCTGTTTGATACCTTAAAACTAAAATTAATTGTTACATCTGGAGGAACTCAAGGATGGATATATATTTAACATAATATTTAAATGTTGTTTTAATATTTAGACAAATTGTTAATTTATATTTTTATGTATTTTATGTACAGTTGGGACCAGCATTTCATATTAATCATAATAAAGATTATTAATTGTATATGTTAGCTGTACACTGACAATGGTGTCAAGATGTAACTGTATAGAACTACTATTAATTTATATTAACATCTGGAGGTTAAAATAAATGTTATTAAAAAAAATCCACTAAAATCTAAATATAGATACTTGACTTTGAGAACAAAGTAATTTAAAATTTCATATGGCAGTTATACAGGGTAGAAACTCAAGGCAGATTCAACTGTAAATGAGCCCACCCACATATGAAACCATTGACAATAAGCATCTTATATAATTTTTATATAAGCATGATGTTTATACGTGTTCAAAGTTGATATACATCAACTGTGAATATAATTGTAAATATATCAATATATAGTGGATTTGGCTCTGTTAATGACATGATATGTTGAATCGCCATGTTTCTTTCAATATAATATGTTCCTTCAAAAAGGCATGAATAATTCAGTACCACCTAACCTATTCTGTATATGAGTGTGTTTGCATGGTCTATGCCCCCCCCCCATCCCCTCTCTCACACACACGGGCATCCATGTATACGATTTAATAGCTATATGATTTGTAAAAGAGGCACCTTATAACTTATTTTGAAGGGTTAAAATTAATGTGCCTTCTTATATATTATACATTAAGTACCGATGATGAAGAACTTACAAATAAAATTATTGTTGCAACCTGGAGAACTCGTCATAGAAGGGACGTTGTGGATAACATAACATTGTGTAGTCCAACTCACTTATTCGTATCCTTGCAAAGTGCTACAAGAACACAAAGATGTGTATATATGTGTGTGTGTGCGTGCGTGCGTGTCTGTATATATATATATGTGAAAAACAAACGCATAAGAAGTCAATCTCCTGCAAAAAATTATAAAGACTTCGAAAATACTTTATTAAGCCCAAGAGATATGTATAACGTAGCAAACTCTACTTTAATTTTAGTGCTCTTCAATGAAAACCTAATAATGTCATCCAATGTGGCATGCACATTAAATTTATGTGGCATTCATATCAGTTTTGATATGAACTTTGATTCTCAATTAGAGAATAATATAAGATTTTATAGAAACATATCTTTATATATATTTGGTACGAAAGAAAAATGTTTAACATGTATATTCTAATCAACTACATTATAATTACATTATATAATTAAGAATTCAATTGTTACACTGGCCAAGGTTGACGCAACGGATTTTTCAATGCGTTTTCAGTTCGCAAACGTGTTTGGAATGTCATCAAAATCTTGCAAATGCGTTTTCTGTTTAAAAAAATAGAATTAAATATTTAAAATATTTTAGTGTATTTAAATATTAAAATGTTGGGATTTAAAATATTCAAATTACATATTTTAAATTAAACCATATAATATATAAAATAAAATAAAATAAACTAATAGAAACTAGATAAACCTTTATGTTCAATATTTCATTAATATCACGTGTTTGCAAACATGTTAGCGAATGTTTGCAAAAGCATGCGAAATAGTTTTTTTAGTAACACTAACTATAGCATACGAAACCAAACTATTTTGAATATAATTTCAAATATAAAACAAGAATTTTAAAACTTGAGTTGTTGTATTTCACAAGCACAAGACAATTGTGTTCACATCTCTTTGTGCAACATAGAAGAGTTTAATTTAAATATCTAAGATAAGTACTTATCCCAATTGATTTGTTACTTATTCACATACTTAAATAGCATACATTTAAAAATGGGTTTAAGGCACTTCACTAACCATTAGTTTTTATATGATAAGAATTTATAAATATTATTTAATTCTTAACCAAGTAATCAATAAATTTAAAACTTTAATTATAAAACGAGGCCTTTAATATTTTTAAACGGATGCGCATCAAAACAAATATGCCGCAATATTACATGATAAATAATAAATCAATTATATGAATTGCTTTGACATTAAAAAGAACACAAACCTTCACATAACGTCCTAAATAATCGAACACACCACATATATATTCCCTATTATCACTATTAAAAATAAACTAGTGAGGTAATATATAATCAATTCAAAAAGACAATGAATTGATTAAATATGAGATCAATAAAATTAAAAACTCAATTGTTTATACTTTGTGAAAACTGAAATAATAGAGGAGATCATCATCAAAAATTGAAAAAAGTGAAAAACATAACAAAACAAAGTTATCAACTAAGGTGGGTTATATGTTTTAATCGAACTCATAAAATGAAAAAGATTCTTAAATAATGTAAATCATTTAACATAATCTCAAAAATAAACATTCACATACGTCACTAACTCAAAAGCCTTTAAGATATTTATTACTTGTTAATTCCATGGTTTAAGTATTGTGCCAACCCAATCTTATAAAGATTAGGCAATGGTATTAGTTTTAAAGATGACATAACACAAATAAAACTGATGCACATGATAAAGTTTCCACATTAGTCATCAAAGTACTTAAATGATGATGATTCGTGAACTGATAAACTGACAATGGTAATGCTTATTGTGCATGTTGATAATTATATACTTCTTCTTCAAAACTAACATGAAAGCACTATAAAGATAAACTTGAAACTTATGAAATGCCTAAGCAATTGCTAAAATATTTCTTATCCATAATTAAATAATTAAGTTCTTAACCATTAATGTTTTGACTTGCATATGCAATAGATATCATTGATCAAGCTCTAGATTTTTTTACATGAGATAAGCATCCAAACCAACGGTCGACAAACGCCTCCTTCTCCCATATAAAAACCTAGAACTTTTCGAAAACTCCCAGGCAGATCAAACCATGAAGGATCTATGGCCCGGGAAAAAAATCATGTATAAGGATTTAACCTTGGTCATTTGACATCAAGAGGATTTTATATTGGGTATTTTAATAAGAAAAGGATTTTTTTGTTAACCCATATTTAATTAATTAAATATAAATACATTTAATTTAGTGTTAAATGCTAGTAGAATACACTATGCCATTTGTCAGTGGAGTAGGGCCATTTTCAAGAGTGAGAGGTGCGCTGCTTAGGTTAATGTGGTAAAATGCCAAACTACCTCCAGTAAAAAGAAGTGTCCCTTAGCTTGGCAATCAACTCTAAGTTTTTGAAAGGTGCCGTGCAAAGAGAGATTGAACTAGATGATGATGCAGCATCAGGGCATTTTAAGGAGCATTGGAAACAGAGCTACCGCTGGTTAGAGTTTGATGCAATTGAAGGCACAATGTTTTACAAGATTTGCAAGGCAAATCCACGGACTAAGAATATTTTTGGCAAACAGGGTAGCAGTAATTTTCGAAAGAGTGCCTTACGCAGTCATGCTAGCTCTGAAGATCACAAGGAGTCTGTATTTGCTGAGGAGGTGCGTCATGGGAAGCAGCAATCGATTTCAGAAGCTACAACTAAACATCTACACCATGCTGAACAAGGGGTGCTTATGTTATTTTCTGCTTATTATATTGCAAAGGATTTGCTCCATTCACTCGTTTTCCAGAGCTGATTGAACTTCATCGACTTAACGGGATGAATTCCAAGATATTGACAGTGACAAAGGTTGTTCACGACTGATAACTTCTATTAATGAGGTATGTTTAAGAGACCATGTTAATTTTATTTTAACATGATTCACGTTTCATTTAGGTTATGGTTAAAAATATCTTACAAAAAGTCAGGAAAGTCCTTATTTTGGATTGATGGTGGATGAATCGACTGATATAAGGTATTCCTTAATTTGATTTATTAATTTATTTACGATTCGATTTATTTTCAGCATTGTGAAGCATTTGATCTTTTACGTGACTTACATCGAATGTGGTTGCGTGAAGACGAGCTACCTAGGGATTGTCAACATCGGTGATAGTGGTGCAGCAAGTATCTTTAATTGCATTAGCATATGCTTAAGCATGGAACTTAGATATGCAGCGGTTCATGGGTTTTGGTTCAGATGGATGTAATGTCATGGCTGGTAGCAGGACAGGGGTAGCAACCAGGCTGAAGGAGATCAATCCCTTCTTAAGCAGTTCATATGGCACATCGAGCCAATTTATGTGTGGAATGCTTACAGGGATGGAGAATGTGCTACACAATGCACGAAGATTGATAAACTAGTGAACAAGGTAGCATCTTACTTCAGCAAAAGCTCGAAAAGGTTGGCTCAGTTAATGGAAATTGAGATGGAACATGATCATACCAAGCTTAAGCTGCACATACAAATACAAGGTGGCTAAGTCGTGGAGGGGCTTTCTCTAAGCTTTGCGAATGTTTGGAGCCAGTAGCTGAGCTTTTCAAACGAAGTGGCAAGCTGCAGCTTTACAACAAGCTGAGAACTCTCAAGAACATGTACGTCTTGCATTTTTTGGCTGATATTTTACAGGTGATGAGTAGTCTCAATCAGAAATTCCAAGAGAAGCTAATCGACATCACCATGGTTGGACCCTTGTGCCAGAGACTATTGTGAAGCTGAACCAGTATTACATCAGTGATGAGATTGATTTGAATGGTAATCCCATGGATAGCAATATCATATCCATGCAATCCCTGATGGTGGTAGTAAGGATGGCTTCCTCCATGCTTTGAGAGCTTCAGTTAAAGGAGATGCTTACAGAACTATGCAGTTGATCCGGTCAGAAGATGGAAGTGATCTTCAAGAAGCTGTGCAGTTCCAAATCTCCTTTACTTCTGCTCTCATTTCAGCAACGACTGCAAGACACAGGGATACTCTCCAAGATGCAGGTTCTGGCTCCAGTTAATTTGCCAATCCTTGTCAAGGAAAACAAACGGTTTGGGATTACAAGGCAAGGGAGCTTGCAAATTTTATGGAAGGCATTTAGAGGTGGATGGAGTTCTTGTTAAAGGCATTGTGGATCCTTCAGCCTTCATGGAAGAGTATTTGACTTGGAAGCTGCTTGCCTGGAGGAATGGAAAGGACGGAATTTTATTGATATGTGGAGCATCATACATAGTCAAGCAGGTTGGGCAGAGAGCTTTCCAAACTTGCTTCGAGTTGGTGAAATTGGGATGTGCGAGTGTGTTAGCACTGCAAGTTGCAAGCGAGGTTTAGCAGAATAAACTTGATCAAGAACAAGTACAGAAATCGGATGAGTACTGAAACAATTGATGCTCTCGTAAGGATTTCAGTTGAAGGTCCCGAAATTCAGAAGTTTAACTTTGATGAAGTTGTGGACCACTGGAAAAAAGTGCACACTTTACAAATTTTCTCGCAGTGTAAGCTTGTTTAACCTTATGCTTTTATTAATAAAAGGATTTTTACTGAAAAATTTTGATTAAAGGTTTAATCTTGGGAATTTTTAAAAATCCTTGGAGTTGAACTTGAAGGAGGATTTTTGCTTTGGAAGGTGAAGGTTTGTCAAACACTGATCCAAACTAATATTTAAAGTCCAAAACTAGGGTTGCTAATGGGGTAGGTCAACCATGGGTTGACCCGACTTGACTTGTCACAGGCTGGGTCTGGGCGGAACTTTTTGGACCCATGGGTCTAGTTGGGCTGGTTGTTCTGACCCATTTAATAAATGAGTTGGGTCGGAGGCCACACATGTGTAACCAAGCCCGACTCAACAACCCATTTACTTAAGACAAATATGTGCGATGACCTGAAGAATGCGGCACCACGTGGAAACATGGCACTGCATATGACACCTTGATTTTCATGTCCCCAGAAAGTGCAATTTACCTTTTTACTCTTTTTATATTAAAAAATAGTCTATGAAGGGTTCCTATTGCTATACTGTAGATGGTTAAGAAAAATAGTAAATGGGCTGGATTATTAGAGAAAAAACATTGGGCTACATGGGGCGTTGATCTAAATTTAATAGGTTGGATTAGGCCAAGGCCGGTGCTCGCAAGCAATGAGCCATGTTGGTTAGGCCATGATTTACAAATATTGAGAGCTCATTAATTTATGTGAGGCATCTAGGATCAAAGGCAATTGTGCGCATCATACACTCTTTATTAGAAAAATAATATAGCAAAAAGGATAAACATGATGCATATGAAATCATGATGATTCATATGGAATACGGGTGAAGTTGTAATGACTACAACCTATATATGAAATATAAGCTTCCAAGGGCTAGTTTGTAAAATACGGCCCCCTTTATCCCAATATTATTTAAAAGGGATTTAGGACATCGTGTTGTATGACATGAGAAAAATTTAATGAGATAAATTTAAAAAAAAAACCAAATTCTTATTGAAAATTAGAAAATTAAAATGTAATGCCCTTTAGGTTAATGCATTTCTGAATTAATATATTTTTTATTTAAATATGGATTTTAGTATATGTTATAGGCAAGAAACCCTTGGAAAATTAAGGTAATGTGAATTTTCCTTTTATTTTTTATACACGTCCTAAAGAGGGAGTGTCCCGTAATTAATATAAACTTAAATCTAATCTAAAATATTAATTAAATAGCATAATTATAAACTTATAATAAAATACTATAACTAAACTCCTAATTAAATTTTGATTTACATGTCATTTAAAATATAATTAAAACTCTAACTAAACTTTAAATAAATATATTTAGGAAGCCCACTTTCCATTAGCGGTGGTTAATTGCCTTAATCAATTAAAATAAAAGAAATTATTTATTCTACGATGGGTTTAGTTTTCCACTTACTGGTTATTTATAATTTATAATTTACATGGCATCTACGTGGCACCTATGTGGCGCCTACATGTTTTTTTGGGTCCGGGCATTCACATGTTTTTACATGTAAATGACATGTGTATCAAGATTAATGAAATTAGGTTTTATTTTTTTTAATTTTAAACAGATAAATTAGAACTTTAAAATAAAGAGCGAACAAAGATTTAGCTTAATTTTAAATAAATTAAATTAAATTAATTAACTTTTTTTAAAGTTAACCTCAACCACCTTTTGTTAATGTATGAAACAATTGATTTATAATATTGGATTCACACTGTATTCTTTGGAACGGTGATGGATCGACTAAGCCATATGGATATACATAATGAAATTTAAAAATCTATAAACATATCTTAATCAAGATCCTTAACAGTGAGAAGGTTATTTGGGATTGTATGTTTTAGGATTCATGTAACCATATTAATTATTTGAAATTTTCTTTTATGAAATCTATTGTACCTTGTAAATTAATTATATAATTTATATGAATTTAATAAGATTCTCTAAAATGTTAATTATGGTTGTCAATATTGTAAAATTAATAAGCATTTTCTTAAATATTCTTTACAACCCTTAGATTTGTTGAGTAAACCACTTTTTCAAATATGAAGGCTTGAATTATCTTAAAACCATCTTTATTGCTATAATTAGCATTAATTTTGAATCTTTTTGAGGTAAAAGTACCGTACTGGGAAATACATGTTACAGATAACATGCGTGTAAGTTCCAACCTGGGTGTATTATATAATTTTTTATGACAATCACACACATACACACAGTGATGATAATTAAAGCATAAGATACAGTCGCTTATATAGATTCAATTACGATCCAGTGGTTCAGATTCTAAATTACGATCGGTCTGTGTTTTCTTAAATGAAATATTAAATTATACTATTAATTTACATATATTAACTTTCATCATGTAGAATAAGCTATATTAAAAAAAAGGTTAAGAATTTTTTTTTAATCAATGTCATAAATGCGAAGTATTATATAAAGATGGTGTATGCAACGATACAAAGTGCATAAATCTTAGTTTTTAAATATGTATAATAATATACGCATAAAAAAAAAGGATTTAAATATTCCTTTCGGCTTAACAGAATCTGCAAGTGTATAAGGCCACATATACTTATGATTTACCACATATGATGTGTATGTAAATATAAACATCCATGGTTTATATCATCAACAAGCTTTTATAAAATATATATAATGTCAATCATCTCACGTTGACCTTTATATATATATATACACATAAGTACATACATACATACATGTGTGTGTGTGTGTGTGTTCTTTTACAGTTGAAGTCTCCCTTGAGACCTAGTATAACTGCCAGATGAAATTTTAAAATACCTTTTTTCCTTCTAAAAGTCAAGTAGGTATTATTTAGATTTTATTTTATAGCATTAATATTAAATTAACTATATCAATATATAATAATACAGTAACATGTTCATGTAGTACAGCTTAATCAGATTTTGCCAATATACGAAACTCCCATAGTATGTTGCCATTAATGCAAATTCGTAAGTCTGATATATACATGACTTAATATGTGGCACTGTATATGTTTACATTTATATTTTATTACATAAGAATTGTGTATTAAAGAAATATATGTATCATGACATGTTCAACACGCATATATATAGTGTGTGTGTGTGTGTTGACAAATCAAAACTTAACTAGTTTACATTTATACTTATCTTGCAACTACTTGTGTTGTATCCATATTGATATGCATTTAATTATTCAAAAAACAGTTTTAGAGGTTTTCTTCTTATTCTTACTAATATTCCAAGACGTAAAATAACGATTTCATTATAAATAATATGTATAAATATATTTTTTCATCTAGATTTTAAAATTTAAATATATATAAGTAACGCTTCACGCCTCTTTTAATTCTTAGCATTTTAGCTTGACGATAACATATAACATATACTCAAAACTCTCTCTCTCTCTCTTTCTTTCTCTCTCTCACCACATTCTCCCTAAAAGCTGTTTTACATTACGTAAATATGCGTTTGAAGCAGACACTTAACGCTAAGTATATAGAATTGAATCGTTAAATGGAGTCTTGAAAAATATCTGTATGAGGACTTATATGTTTAATGTTTATAATGTTTAATTACGTAATCGTATGAAGATTATAACACACCTTTGCAATGGGTACATGTTTGCCATGTATGCATTAATTAATTAAGATGCTTAATGATGATTATTTACGTGTGTAATTTAGCACTCATGTTAAAGAATATTTTGTTTTATTCTATTTTTTAGTAAATATATCACAGTTAATATCTAGGATAATTCTAAAGATGTGTGAAACTCCACTTTCCAAATAAACTTCATTTGACAGTAATTACTTAATCGTTCATATGTATGTATGTATGTATTTTAAATTAAATAAATCTGGTTTAAGGGATTTTACACACATACACACAATATATATAATGCACGCATGCGCCACTCTATGTATGAAGAAGTGAATACCGGGGGTTTATGAATTATAAATATTATTCAAGTTTTATATAATAAAAAATCTGTATCACGTGTACGAATAAAACAACGGACACCCAAACGAATTATGCATATTAACATCACTGGGTATATGTGCATTTTCTACTGATATATATATATCTATAAAGTGTAATTTAATGGTCTCAACAAGGTTTGAACTCGTGACCTTCTGCGTGTAAAGCAGGACGTGATGACCACTACACCATGAGACCGTATATAACAGTGAAATAAATAAACTATTATTTGTTACATAAAACTTATATTGATTATTTCTAATTTTATCAGGCACACACAAGAAAGATCTATAGTGTTATACTATGAAGTAATAGAACATACTATGTATTATATATTTTTCAATATTAATTAAATAATGATGTTGCGATTATACATTTGAAAAAATAAGTATATTTAAAAAACTCTGTTAACCAAGGACTTATAAAAGAATAAAAACAAGATTTTAGTAATATATATTAATTTTAATCTTATATATATACTAATATATATGAGATTAAATAAAGAGAGTATAACAATTTTCATATTGATATGCATTTAATAATTTCAGGATAAATTTTTAGCGTTTTCCTTAACATTCCAATAAGTGAAATAAACAATTTCATTATATATATATAATTTGATTATTCTATAGATTTTTAAAAGGGGAAATTATCAAACTTCTCTATACAATTCTTAAATTGTCCAGGTAATTCTAAAAATGTTTAAATGACAAATTTATTATTAATCAATTTAATAACACACGTATGTATACCATCCATTGGGTATATAATGGTTATAAATATAAAACAAGTAAGTTTGTGTGTAACGAAATAATAAGAACGAAAACGACAGGAAGCCATAAACTTAGTATGATGTTACAGACAGATGCTGTTAACACTGATCCATATGTACTGTACAATGAACATGTTTCATTGTTGTCTGTATATACATGAATATACCGCGTAAATATTCCAAGAATTTGAGTTAAGCAATCTCGAATATCCAAGGATTAATCTAACATTATACATATCCATGGGTTTGTATATCTCTCTCACATTCAATTGTATTTTGAAGTTAAGTGTGTTTTTTTCTTTCTCGTGCATCTCTCTGTGTGTAACCCATGTGTATGTTCGTGCATGCATGTATGTGTGTGCGTGCACATACTGTTGTTATTCAAAATTAGCATCCAAGGTCGATAATGGAGGTGCTGACGATACATGCGTTACTTTTCCACTGGTATGTGGGAGGGTCAACGTGTGCGAAGGACTCAGAGTGTTCAGCACTGAGGTACTATTCTGGAAGGATGAAGATGGCACTTTAAGTGAACTCAAAGAGATCAAGCGAAGAGCTATTTATCCGAGCAAGCCGAAGAGCTCAGTTCTGACATCTTTATGGCCGGGAAGACCTATAGAGTGTTCAAGGCAGTCATTTCTACTCCTCCACAGTAGCGGCTTTCACAAGTTCCCTTTGTTCAAGGAGGGGTCAGAATTAGTGATGTCCTCGCTGCTTTCCAGGCTGATGCAGCGGAGGTGGAGGTAATGAATGATAAATTTGAGGAGGTGCAGAATCTCACACTGGAGCCCCCAGTACACGATGACACCATTCTTCTCATGGAGGAGCATGGATTAGGTGTGCACATGGTATGGCCCGAGGACCATCCCAGCTACTTTGTGCATGCCAGTCCTGGTACTTGTGCAATAGTCGTTCTCGTCCTGGGAGAAGAAGGTGTGTCATTGCCAACGCGGGAGACTGTTGCTGTAGCCTCTTTAGAAACGGGGACTAACCCACTTGACCACGGATCATTGTCCCGGTTACCCAAGGAAGAGAGAGGATTCTGAAAGCCGGGGGATGTGTAAGCGGTTATAGCCGGGGAAGAGTGAGCATAAAAGGGAGAGAGCGTGAGATAGGTGAGTTGAATATCTCAAGGGAATAGCGACCTCCACTTTAAATGAACGACAAGATCCCTCAGGAGCAACAGATAACTACGGCCGTGCCTGACATCGTAGAGGTTGACATCTCGAAAGACTGCGAGTACTTGGTATTTACTCGGATGGGGTAGAGAGAGGAGTTGTCCTCTAAGTGCAAAGAGATGAGCAAGGCGCTTAAAGAGAGGGACGAGGGAGCGTTAGAGAAGATCTTTTTCTCCAAATGGTTTCTGTATGAAAGAATGGAGGGAGAAAACCTCAGGGACACTAGCCTTTGACGTGCTTGATGACCGGACTTTGTTAATAGTTGAGCTCAAACAAGCAGGACTGCATGGGGCCGATGGTATAACATCAAAACTTATGATATGATAGCACTATGATTTGACCTCTTATTTTTCGGAATATCAACATCGATTTTTATGACACTCATATATATATAGATAAAGATGATAAATTCACTCATTACAGTCATTTTTACAAGGTTTTCTTCTCTTAATCATAGTTAATAATTAAGTTAGTTACTTTAATGATTTTATATATATTTAAGAGATAAAAATGAAAAGACCTTGCATTTCATTTATATACATGATATGATATATAATTTTTTTTAAATACATATGTTTTCCTGATTTTTAATATTTATTAATTAATTACCATTAATACAAAAGAGGAGCTGTATACCGTAATCAGTCATCTCGTATTGATTATATAAAAAAAAAATACAATAGCCTGACTAAGGTTAAAACACATGAATATGTAGAGTTATATATTTTATTTTATTTTTATCACGTAATAAAAATATAATTTAAAAAAATCCAATCATATATTCAATTTGTTCGTATTGGTTATATGATTATATTTAAAGTATAATAAAATTTATCAACTGATTTTTAATTAATTATATTATTTATACTTACATATATTAATACTTAAAAAACTTTTTAAAAAATACCAAAGGCATTGTACATGTTTTGACAAATATTATAAATACAGTTTATAATAATATGCATTTGTGCATGTATATAATAATGTGCATTGAAGTGTACAATGTGTATTGTATATTATGTAATGTAAATGCAGAGACATGAACATGATTGTCAATTTTAGTGATTTTTTAGAAATTATGTTCATTCTGGTAATTACTTAAAATATTTATTATAAAGTAACTAAGGTATATATAGAGGTGAATTCATGATATATTTTATAAGTTACTAAAGATATTAGAGTGACTAATTTTATAATTAAAATAATTTATTATTATTTTATAAATAGTCAATATAATTAAATTTTCTTTGTATATATAAACTAGGACCTTGAATCCAAAGAATATTTTAATTTCTTATCTTTCTGTGTATTTATGTGTTTGTCTCGATATAACAATTTTGTTTGAGTAATTATTAAAAATATGTGTCTATTTCAGTCATAAATGATGTGTCATTTTCCCAATTTATATTTCAACCACTTCATGTTCGTGTTGTATTTACAAGCGTATGCTCTCACAATCGTCTACACACATGCCCACATTGCATACACACACGACGCTCTCACGCACATAGTGGCAAGTGTACAAGGCCATGTGTCTCTATATGGATGTGATGTGTATCTAAATATAAACATCCATGTTTTATATAAACAACAAGCCCCCGTTTTGGCGATGGTAACATCTATTTAACTTCCGGAACCGTACGTAACATAAATATAAATTAAACTATATCCAGTAACATGTTCATGTAGTACAACTTAATCAGATTTGCAAGCATTCAAATATATATATATGGGTAACTCATAGTATTGTGCCGTAGAATGCTCATGTTCGGACGGCTATGTTACATTTATATTTATTACATAAGACATGTTTTATTAAAGAAATATAAATATGTATATGGACATGTTCAACACACACCCACACACAGTTGCATATCGTGGTATATATATACAAATCACAACTTAACTAGTCATATTTCTATACTTATTTTGGAACTACTTAGTGTGTGTATATCTGAAGCATCTTCAACCTTAAAACTACTGTGTATTCAAAATAAATGTGGATATAGTTGTTTTTAAGTTAGTATTTGTATCTATAGTATAACCTCTTATATATATGTGTGTGTGTGCATGTGTGTTAAACATCTGTCCAGATTATATATATATAGTTAGTTAAGTTTTTATATATGTATATACTTTGTTTATATGTATCATATATATGTAGTATGTAAATAGATTTATATAACTTAGTATACATTTTATGTATTTAACCAGAACTTATCTTAAATCTCTCTCTCCACCAGTGTGTTGAGCATGTTCCTTACTATATAGTAAGATGGCTCTATAATTAAGTATATGTAGATTTAGAAACTTCGTAACTATGAAGATGATTTTAATCAAACACGTTTAATGGCTTAATACGTTCTAAGGTATGTACTTATATGGTTTTGCAGGGTTCATCAATATTATCAAAATATTGCCGTATATTAGCATTTACATGAATATTAACTTTGTATCTCTAGTTTTATAATATACCTAAAATTCTTTTACATTTAAATTAAAGAATAACATGTAAAATTTAAGTTGCTCTTACTTTGACAGAAATATTAATACCATAACATTATCCATATTGATATGCATTTAATAACTAATTTCAGAGGTTTCCTTCTTTTCTTGTTAATATTCCAACAAGTAAAATAACGATTTCATTACATTTATGTATAATATATATTTCAATATATTTCTCTCTCTCTCTCTCCTCTCTCTCTCTCTCTCTCTCTCTCCACACACACACACACACACACACACACACCACACTCTTCCTAAATGCTGTTTTTACATAGTATAATATTTTAAGAAATCATAAATAATGTTTTGGAGCAGACACTTAACGCTAAGTATGTAGAATTGAATCATTAAATGGAGCCTTGAAAGTATTTACCTTGCAATGGGCAGGGCCAACGAAGCTTAGCCAACTCCATTGAAAGACAAGTGTATGCATTAATTAATTTTAATTAGATTAAAATGCTTAATGGTGATTATTTACGTGTGTGATTTAGCACCACGTTAAAGAATATTTTGTTTCAATCTATTCATATCATTCCATAATTCTGAAGATTTTAAATGTGTGGATTTAATTAACTAGTCAATGATCTGACGTATTTTTTAATTTCTAATTGACATGTCATCATGTCCGAATGGAAATTAAAAATAATTAATTGTAGATATAATTATTCTTAATAATATAATTAATTAAATAAGAAATTACTAATTGTAAATAACTATGTAGGTTACCCATATACGGATGCTAATCCAATATAATAAGGTAAATACATAGTTACCTTACATAATTCATATAATCGCTCTGTTCTTATGCTTCTCTCAGCTATTTATAAAGTTTTCAATGAACTCCAACTCTAATCTTTACACATAAAACTTATTCATATTCTGTACAAAGCATACGTATATTCAATATTGTATAAAAGTACACTTCTATATTATACGGAAAGACGAAATTACAAATTTGCAGATCTTCACAACTCAAAAATCGAAACCAGGAAGTCCTGCCCAGAACAAACCATCCTCGGACACTGTTTGAACGACGCACTTGTACTACTGGAAGATGAATTCTTCGCATCAATGCTTTCTGTATCGTTTAGAAATTGCTCGATATCAAATATAGAATCTAGATCCGACTGCAGATTCTTAGGATCTTGTTTGTCCCGCGGGAAATTCGAAATATATCTGTGACCATCTTGTGGATTATCAATAGTATAGCTTGCCGAGTTATTGTTGTAGGATCCATCCAAGGAAGAACTATCTTTTGTGCAATCTGCCGTAGAAGATCCCATATTGAAAGATTTGTGCTCCTGAAACAGTTGCTTGTTTTTCTTGAAGTCAAGCCTGAGTTTTTGAACATCCTCCTTAAGTGTGAATTCCAGTAGTTCTTGATTTGGTTATCTGTTCTCCCAGGAAGTCCTGCAGCAATTTGTGACCATCTGTAGGAAAAAGATGTTAGGACATATATATGCATCATGTGTGTATACGAACTTGTTCCCCACAATTGCATGCATGTCAATAATGAACTTCTCCTCTTCCTTAGTAAATTCCTTGTGATTTACATCTGGTCTTAGATAATTCAACCATCTCAATCTGCAGCTCTTTCCACATCTCTTCAAACCTGAAAGAAAGAAGGTTCTGTTTGAACAATTTAATTTAAAATTCAAACTGCGAATCATAACTTATTATTTGCTAAATTCTTCATTATTATTTAATTAATTTAAACACAAATTAATAATATACATTTTTTTATTAAATTGAGATAATTTCCATGAAAACACTATATAATTATATACCTGCATGCTTTGCAATATCACTCCATTGACCCAGACCATATCTCTGGAGGCAATCGATCAGCCTCTGATCTTCATCAGGAGACCATAGACCCTTGTACCGTTTATTGCGCTTAGGACGAAATTCTATGTTTACCATATTTACCAAATGAAATTTCTATAAACACAATCATTATATCTTAATATACTTTTATAGAATCTTATTTAGAATATGCTGTGAACACTAGGTGTGCTCATTATTTGAAACATAGATTATTAGATAGTATTAATTTATATTTATCACGATGCATATATAAAATCAAACGATTAATATATTACGTTTATTATACTGCAGGTAGTAATTATTTTATAAATTCACAACCTATGGAACATATATTTGACACATTCAACAATTTGCGTGTGTTAGTTGAATAAATAAAATAATCTCGTCCCCTATTATAATATTTAGATCCTTCAATCCGCTAAATAATGTAATTAAGCTATATAATTACTTAGCTATGTAATTAATATCAAATGCTGGCCCAACTTAATTTAAATAATTAAATATTTCCTACTAATTTAGCATTTGAATTTGCCATGCAATTTAAAATTTATTAAAATTTAATTTGTGTATGATGAGTGTCTGAGTGCTTGTTTATGATATTTACGTGCTTCCTGGGTATCATCGATGCATAGTTAAACGTTAATTTCAAAGTTAATGCGTATTTAATATTAGATATTTTACATTAAATACATTAAAAGGAATATAGACCTGATTTAATAACACTAAAAAATATATAGAACATGTATTATAATATACCTTGTTTGACATACTAATTCGTACCTTAAAACTAAAATAATTGTCAGGACGTAGTACTTATAGTATTAAAATGGATATCCAGTACAGATTAATATTGTTGGGGCCAAGTTGTTTCAATATTTAGACAGTCGAGGAGAACTCAAGGATAGCACTTACATATATTTAACATAGTATTAAAATGGATATCCAGTATTGTTTGGGGCCCAGTTGTTTTAAAATTGTTTAATTTATATTTATATGTATTTTATGTACAGTTGGGACCAGCATTTCACATTAATTAATAAGATTATTAATTGTATATGTTAAGGTTTTTATAATCTACTACAATGGTGTCAAGATGTAAGTGTATAGACCTACTATTAAAAAAAACACTAAAATCTAAATAATAAATACTTGACTTTGAGAAAAAGTAATTTAAAAATTTCATATGGCAGTTATACTAGGTAAGAACTCAAAGCAGATTCAATTGTAAATGAATTTAAAGTTGCATATACATCACATGTGAATATAATCGTAAATATCAATATATAGTGAATTTGGCTCTGTTAATGACAAATTAAACGTCATTATTGGTGATATGTTAAATCGCCATGTTTGTTTTCACTACAATAAGTTTCCTACAAATGAATAAATTAGTGCCACCTGTATATGAGTGTGTTTGCACACCCCCCCTCACACACACGGGCATACATGTATACGATTTGATAGCTATATGATTTGTGAAAGAGGCAGCTTATAATCTATTTTGAAGGGTTAAAATTAATGTGCCTTCTTATATATATTATACATTAAGTACCGATGATGAAGAACTTATAAAGATTTAATATATTCCTTTCGGCATTAACAGATTGGCAAGTGTATAAGGCCACTATATACTTATGATTTACCACATATGATGTGTATGTAAATATAAACATCCATGGTTTATATCATCAACAAGCTTTTATAAAATATATATAAGATGCTTTCTGTCAATCATCTCAGGTGTGGACCTTTATATATTTACACATACGTACTACATACATACATATGTGTGTGTGTGCATCTTTACAGTTGAGTCTCTTGAACCTAGTATAACTGCCATATGAAATTTTAAAATACCTTTTTTCCTTCTAAAAGTCAAGTAGGTATATTTAGATTTATATTTTATAGCATAAATATAAATTAAAACTATATCAATATATAATAATACAGTAACATGTTCATGTAGTACAGCTTAATCAGATTTGCAATATATGGAACTCCCATAGTATTGTGCCATATAATGCAAATTCGTAAGTCTGATATATACATAATGACTCTGTATATGTTTACATATTATACTTTATTACATAAGAATTGTTGTATTAAAGAAATATATGTATATGGACATGTTCAACACGCATATATATATATATATGTGTGTGTGTGTGTGTGTGTGTTGACAAATCAAAACTTAACTAGATACTTGCAACTACTTTGTGTTTGTATCCATATTGATATGCATTTATTATTATTCTTATTCTTACAATATTCTAAGACGTAAAATAACGATTCATTATAAATAATATGTATAATATATTTTTTCATCTAGTTTAAATATAGATAAGTAACGCTTCACGCCTTTTTAATTCTTAACATTTTAGCTTGATGATAACATACTCAAACACTCTCTCTCTCCTCTCTCTCTCTCTTCTCTCTCTAAAAGCTGTTTTACATTTTTACAAGTAGTGTATATTTAAGAAACGTAAATATGCGTTTGAAGCAGACACTTAACGCTAAGTATATAGCATTGAATCGTTAAATGGAGTCTTGAAAATATCTGTATGAGGACTTATATGTTAATGTTTATAATGTTAATTACGTAATCGTATGAAGATTATAACACACCTTTGCAATGGGTACATGTTTGCCATGTAGCATTAATTAAATTAAGATGCTTAATGATGATTATTTACGTGTATAATTTAGCACTCACGTTAAAGAATATTTTGTTTTATTCTGTTTTTTAGTATATCACAGTTAATATCTAGGATAATTCTAAAGCTGTGTGAAACTCCACTTTTCAAATAAACTTCATTTGACAGTAATTACTTAATCGTTCATATGTTTAGTAATTTCTAATTGACATAATTTAAAAATAATTAATTATTTCTAATTAAATATAATTAGTATTAAATACATGGCTCAAAAAGGCCTACAATAATATAAACACATATATTCTAAGTGTAGAGGGATATATGCTTCTCGTTAGTGTAGTATATGTATGGATGGTACTGCCCTGGTACGAGCCAACTTAATCCGTACACACATGACTTAATATCAATATTTATATAAAAGTGCAAGTTCTACGGTTCTGAATACAGAACATATACAATCGTACAGTACAAAGTATACAGTATATTGAATTATTGTACACAGTACACATGCCTTTCTGTATAGTCAACAAGCTGTCCAATCTACACGGAAAGAAGAATTTACAAATCGAAACCGGGAAGTCCTTCCCAGAACAGATCATCCTCGAGAAGCTGTTTGAACGATTCACTTGTACTGGAGGATGCATTCTCCGTTCCAATGCTTTCTGTGTCGTTTAGAAATTGCTCGATCATATATACTAATAGAATTTAGATCCGACTGCAGATCTTGTTTGTCCAGGAAATTCGAATTATCGCTGTTACCTGTGTAGTTATTGTTCTCCATTTTGCGCCACATCGCTTCGGTAAGATCCATCCAAGGAAGAACTATCTTCTGTGCATTCTGCTGTAGAAGATTCGTGCTCCTGAAACAGTTGTGTGTCTTGAGTTCAAGTCCAAGTTCTCTGACCATCCTCCTTACGTGTGAATTCCAGTGGTTCTTGATTTGGTTATCTGTTCTCCCAGGAAGTCCTGCAGCAATTTGTGACCATCTATAGAAAAAAGATGTTAGAATATATATATGCATCGTGTGTGTATACTAACTTGTTGCCGACAATTGCCTGCATGTCAATAATGAACTTCTCCTCTTCCTTGGTAAATTCCCTATGATTTACATCGGGTTTAAGATAATTCATCCATCTCAATCTGCAACTCTTTGCACATCTCTTCAAACCTGAAAGACAGAAGAAGGTTGCTAATTGCGTTTGTTTTAACATACACAATGTCTGAATCTTTGAAAATAGGATTTTGAGTTTGAACAATTCAAAATGTGAGGTCTATATACATCAAAAATTGGAAGTAGACACCGGATGAATGTATAAGACTTCAATCAATTGAAACACAAATGCAATGAAATTCTCCAGAAATTGCTAATATATGTTTGATCAAATTGAAATAATTTTTATGAAAACACACTATATATACCTGCACGCTTTGCAATGTCACTCCATTGACCCAGCCCATATCTCTTGACGCAATCGAGCAGCCTCTGATCTTCATCAGGAGACCATAAACCCTTGGTGCGTTTCTTACGCTTAGGATGAACTTCTATGTTTACCATATTTACCAAATGAAATTTCTTAACATATCTTAATATACATTGAAATAGCATATTCTATTTTTATAGAATATTCTTTAAAATTTACTGCATATTTCGATGGGTAAATGCCCGTCATTTACTTTTTTTTTATTAAATAAAATTATTTGCTAAATCATTTGTCATTTGAAATGTTATTCAAAATTAAATATTTTTTATAAGAAAAGAAATGTGGAACAGTACATGTCAAATCAAAAGCTGTTAAAAAATATAAATTTTCTATATATTTTTTAAAATAATACTATATCATACGTGCCTCTTTAATATAATAAAAGTATTGTACACTTATAATACCCTTTTAATATATATATATATATATAACCCACTTGTCCAAATTTGTATCATTAAATAAAAATATTAGGATAAGTATACTTACAATTCTAATGTTAATTTCTTTGATTTATTATTATTTTTTTTTAAAATAAATACATATTTTATATATTTATTGTCGTATAAAAAATTTAAAATTTGGCTTGTCAAATCAAAAGATAACTAGCTTGTGAAAAATATGGCCTGCTCTATAATATACCTCACATGTCAATTGGGGTGTTGTCAAATTATCAATTATTTGAGAGATTATCAATTATTTTGAGAGATAATCGCTTATATATTGATCACGATGCGCGGACTGCACATAAACGATTAATATATAAAAATGTCTACACACGTTTATTGTACTGCAGGTAGTATAGTAGCACAAATTAAAAATAATTATTTTGTGAGACAACATAGGGAACATATATTTGACCCAGTTAAATAAAAATAAGATGCATTATATTATATTGTTATTAAATCCTTCAAGGTCATCTAATAATGTGATTAAGTAAATCTATTTAGCCATAATTCTTGCAATCAGCTTAATTTAAATAAATAAATACCTACTATTTTTTTATCTTAATTATTATAAAGCATTTAAATTCACCATGCATTTGAAAATTTATTAAAATTTGATTTGTGTATAACGAGTGGCTGAGTACATAAATTTCTGACTTAGCGTCTATATAATTTGTTTATCCGTTAATCTGACATTTACGTGCTTCCCGATGGATTTAACAATCGTCAAATAGTTTATGACCGTAGATTTTATAAATAATATATAAATGTACCGCGATTGATTAGAGCACCAACTGCATCTCGACCGTCAAACAGATGCAGCAGAATGTTTATATATGTTCATATATATTTCAAAATTAATGTGTTTAATGTTAAGTTTCCAATTCATTTTTTTTCCTCAAAGTTCTACTAGTTAATTTTTGGTTAAAACAGATGTTTTACATTAAAAACAATATATCATATCTTATGACGTTTTCAAATCTCACTATAAACATGTATTATAATATATTGATATAGTATTACCCTATTTGAACCGTACCTTAAAACTTTAATTATTAAAGTTCATTTGGTAGTTATACCAGCAACTCAAGGATTCAATGTAAATATATATATATATATATATATATTTAGACATAGTATTAAAATGGATTGTTCGGACCAAGTAGTTTTATAATTTAGACACATTGTCAATATATGAATTTGTATTTGTATGTGTGGGACCGTATATCATATTTTGCTG
Source organism: Selaginella tamariscina (assembly GCA_003024785.1). Taxonomy (NCBI): domain Eukaryota; kingdom Viridiplantae; phylum Streptophyta; class Lycopodiopsida; order Selaginellales; family Selaginellaceae; genus Selaginella; species Selaginella tamariscina. The sequence goes on from PUQB01000266.1 coordinate 272,599, forward strand.
TACAGTGAAAAATATAGCGATGTGATGTCAACGTGTACTGTATTAAAATATATTAATTTATATTTATGTTTCAACTAGACGGTCTTGGAAGTTAAATAAATATTATAAAAAAAAAAGCACTACAATAAAATAATAGATACTTGACTTTTAGTTATACTTGTAGGAACTCAAGGCAGATTCAATTGTAAAAAGGTAACAAAGGCCCACATATCCGACGATTGATAATAAGCATTTTATTTTTTTCTATATATGCACGGATACATTTACACAATATAAAATGGATCGTTCGGACCAAGTAATTTTATAATTTAGACACATCGTTAATATAATATTATTGAATTTGTATTTATATGTATGTGGGACCAAGATTTTTAATTGTATATCATATCTTAAGATGCTTATGAATTGACTAGCTGTACAGTGAAATATAGCGATGCATGTTAACGTGTACTGTATTAAATAATTTATTTATTTATGTTTCAACTATATAACATATAGGCCTGGAAGTTAAATAAATATTATAAAAAACATTAAAATCAAAATAATAAATACTTAACTTTAAAAACAAAGTAATTAAAATTTGATTTGACAATGGCAGATTCAACTGTAAAAGAGCCACTACGAGATGATTGATAATAAATATTTTATTTCTGTTTTTATATATGCAGGGATGTTATGCGTGTTCAAAGTTGGATATACATCACATGTGAATATATATTATAATATATCAATATATAATGGCCTTATAAACTTGCACGCCTTGGATTTGGCTCTGTTAATGACAAAATTACACGTCATTATTGGTGACATGTTAAATCATCATGTTTCTTTCACAGCTAATGTGTTTCTACAAAATAAGCCTGAATAATTCAATTATGCCACCTAACCTACTCTGTATATTAGTTTGTTGCATGGTCTATGTCTCTCTCTCTCTCCCTCTCTCTCTCACACACACACACACACGGGCATGTTCTATGTACATAAGAAAATATATAGTTTCAGAATGCATTTATATTCTTATACATATGGTCTCAAACAGTATTAACATTAGAAATATTGTGCACATTGTCAATATAGTTGTTTAATCTATAATATAGAGATTAATATTATGATCTGTAATATGAATGTTAAGATGGTACTATAAACTATATTAATGTCAATGTCTATAGCAAATAAGATGTACGGTTTAATTCATATATAGATATGATTTGATAGCCATATGATTTTTGAAGAGGCAGCTTATAATTTATTTTGAAGGGTTAATTTAAGTGTGCCTTCTTATATATTTTTATTCAATTAATATATATAATGATATTAACATAAAGTTATTTTTACAAATTGGACAACTCGTCGCAAAAGGGACGTGTGCATGTCTTTATAAACTTGTGGTTGTAATTTCACGTCTCTCTCTCTCTAGCACACACACACACACATATACGTGTGTGTGTGTCATATACTGAACAATCTTCTCTCAAAAATCTAATGCAATGGACTCATACCCATGTGTCTTCAAGAATAAGTTAGTGACATACAATATGAAATAAATAGATAAATAAATAATGCATAATAAATAGGGATCAGTCATCACCTTGCAGAAGTAAAGAAGTTTTATGTCGAACTTATTTAATTTATATGTTTTAATTAATAATATTTATGTTATTATATGTATCTACAAAACATGTTTAATTCATTTTTGTTTTTATACATTGTGGCTAACTATTAAATCACAAGGGACCCACATTTAAAACAAGTACAAAAAACATGCCTTACATATGAAAGTTATATTGCCGGATCCAACATTACTAGACCCTGCCGCTCCAGTCCCATGTTTTCTATATCCTTTGGCGGTTATAAGTGCAGGTCATCAAGTTGGACTGGGTTGATCATGAACCAGTCCAACATCTTTGCGGGAAAAACCATAGCTGTAGAATAATAAGAAAGAAGAATATTGTATTTCCTCACTGAATCGTACAAAAGCATCCTATATATATATATACACACCTAATCTTCAACCGCAACTCGCACTTATATTTATAGACCTAATCTTCAACTAGAACATCAACAATATGTAACCCCCGACGGTCAGTTGCTGTAACGCTCCAATACTCCCCTTGAACGCAACCAGAAACTCATTTGTGTTCATACACATAATGAATTAATGTTAAGATATATATACGTGCGGCTATGGCGTATAGTTCGTGAAACTTATATATACTTCCACATAATGAAAACAAGTGGAGCTAGCTTAGACATATGTATAGATGTGTGGTAATTAGTATTACATACCTGAACTTCTGTACCCCATGAGTGAACTAATGCATGAGCCTTTCTGTCTAGTTCAACCTAGAGTGTGCCTAATAGTCTGCTTTTGCTTAGTCAACATGTCAACTGGTAGTCTGAGGTGATTGTAAACAATACTTATTTCTCCCAACTCCACTCGTCAACTAACACCTATGCAACATGATGTACTTGGTATGGTGCTGTTTCATCAGGTTTCTTGCAATCTATGTTATGACCATTAAGAAGCTTATGCAACCAAACAACCTATTTAGTTGTACAAACATTGCATGGTACTTAGCTTATGTAGTGAAAGTGCTACCATTAGTGAGTCTCCAAGCTTGAAACACCAGCCTGTCTTGGAGGAGCTACCCAAGAAGTGAGTTGCAAAATCAACATCCACAAACATTCATAAAGCCGTAGAAGAAATAAATAATAAAGCAAATCAATGTTTATTGTACTTGCAATATATCATATCAATTTAAAAACATACCAATCCTTACATGTGGACTATTGCTGTTTTTAATTAAGATTGATCACAACAGGAGAATATCAGGATGGGAGTTGGTTGTAAAATACATCCAACAACCCACTATACTTTGGTAAGATAAATGTTTTGTCAATCGATTCATAAACGATGTTGAAACTTATATAGTATGGTGTCAATATACTTTTGCTGGTTTCATGTAGTCTTGTCTATATAAAACCTATAAACTTAAACAATGAATGAGAGGACCAAGATATGTCGTATAGAAAGTTTTCATAAACTCATTTTTAACATGTTGCATGATCTACTTACACACCAATAAAACATATGTTTATTTTTAATATATTTAACATAAATATTAAAATCAGCTTCAAACCTGATATAACCGTGCAATGCAAAGTGTTTATCTATTCTCTCGTACCAAATCCAAGGGCTTCGTTTGAAATCGTATATAGACTTTGTATATCTCCTGGTTCACAACGCCACGAAAAAGGCATTTTTAATATGAATTTGATGTATTTATAATTTAAACCCACAACAAATAACAATACTTTAATTTAACAACATAATAAAAGACTTTTGAATAATCAGTAGGGCTTCTTCAATAGTTAATGGTGCATTTATAATTATGCAATGTTAGCTTGAATACAGTGATTAAATCCGTAGTCGAAAATGTTATGAAATATTTAATTACTAATTTAATTATTAATTACTAATACTACTAATTTAATTACTAATTCGTAGCATTTTTTACTAACTGTTGAATATATAAAAAATCTTTTTACTAATTTAATTATTAATTTATTAATTATTAATTTAATTTAATTACTAATCCGTAACATTTTTACTATGGCATATCACTGTTGAATATATAAAAATATCTTTTAGTGAGTTTCCAGGTCTCTCAAAGCTTATCACATGGTCAGTATGTGTAGTATGTGTGATATGACAATTTCACATGACAAGGTATAACCACAACATGGTGAAGTGGCAATTATGAAGCCAATATAATTGATGGTATTGGAGATATATTATTAAGTCATGTTCATCTTCTGAGTTTGAGTCTATTGGCATGTGCAAGGGTTCCTCTAAAACAATCAATATAGGGTCTCAACACCTTCATTTCATCAAAAGACTGGAATCCTTCTAACAAAATACCTCTTCTTATGAAAAGATTACGCCCAATAATCATTGTTAGTGTGATCGTGGGACCCATTAACACACATCTAGTAGCATGAATACAGTCAGACCTCAACACTTTCATATGGGTTTTTACTAAATCATATTATAAAAGACAAACAACGTTACAAATTTCAAACTTAAATAGTTAATAATGAAATAATGAAATGTGCAAATATGCACCAAACATCTTTTTTATGCAAGTCTTTCATTACTTAATAAATTAAAAAGGATAAACATATTTTTTAACACTTCTGTTTTTGGTCATCTACCAAAACTATATTGATAAAAATGTGAAATCCATAACTTATCAACTCAAATTTTCCTCATATGAGATACAACTATACAAGTTAACAAAAAATTAACTTGAACATAGAGTGTGCACTTATAATTAATTAAAGTTTCTATTATACTTTATTCAAATAAAAATTTGAATTCAACAATACAATCAACTTAATCATTTATAGCCAGTGTCATTAAAATATGCAAATATTAAATAATATTTTGACTACATTGCACCTTCAAAAAGCTACTTGACATATTTATTATTATTAATACTTGATTTCTGTCGTATCATAAATCCAGCATATAATTTACTTCTTAAATTACACTTTCGAAAACATGTGCCATAGTGAAAATTTATTTTGCACTTTCTATTTAAATTCAATATTCATTCTTATGTTTGAATATACCCCTTTTTCTGAAGTTAAAGATGCATAATTGAACATAAGTCTTTCTTCGTTTGAACATTATTGTCAAAACCGATATTGAATCTTGGCCTAAACCAAAATTCAATAAACAGTCATGTTCTTAAATCATGTGTTATCCTAAATTTAAACACCTTAAAGAAAAAAACTTTTTTTAATAATGTGTAGACTTAGTAGATCACATGATTCATTTCATAAGACTAATTTGTAAGCCAAAATAAATAAATTTTCTATATTTTGTGGAAGTGTTTGGTAAATTAACAAACGTAAACATAAAGTAAAGTAACTTGGCAATCGCATAATAAAGTAACTTGAGTATTACCTTCAACATTAGAATCCATAACCAACACCACTTACTAAACATGTGTTTCTAAAGAGTTATATATCTTATGATTAACCCTTCACACATAATTCAAACATGTTATCTGAAAGTGGTAAAGTACTTCAAGAATTTAGAATTTAAACCTTGAAACACATTACACTTTAGGTAGTCTTATTGACTGCATAAAATAGGCTATAATACCAATTGATAAAGTTTTACTCAAACGGCTAACATGTGACAATGTGTGACTGCTAAGTGGCCATTATATTAAACATCCTATGTGAGCAACGTAAGTCTTCCAAACAACCCTTAAAGCCTAACTTAGATGCCAAAGTAAGCATAAGACTTAAGGTCCCACCCTAAGTCATTATTCTTTCGAACCTTTGAGTAGATTGACTTGAAAAACCTACACAAGCTCATGCCCTAACCTTGCTAAGGAGACATACTTGTACATACCCTTATGACAAAGTCAAGGTATCGTGACTTACCCTTGAGAAATCACCCTCATCCGGGAGTACAACCTTTTGGTTACTTTGAACCATAATTAATCCTTAAAGATTTAAGTGGTCAAGTCATACATAATAAAGGACACAAGTGTGCGCCGTAGGTGGACACAAGTGTTCTACTAAGTAAACTCCCTAAGGCTAGGTTTGAACAACCATGAATGCATAACCTTGTGAGTGCTTCACGAAAGGGCTCTAATGAGCTTAAGTTATTCAACTCTTGGATTCCAAAGAGGACACCCCTTAACCAAGTGTGCCAATAATTACAAGACCTAACTGGTTTAGCACCTAATGTGAACATAAACATACTTACTTGTTAGAGTATCCAACCTGTCAATGACCCTTTACTTTGGACGTTGACTGTTATTACATATGTACTATGTTAATGGACCTTAGAATAATAGAAAATAGGCCCGCTTAGTGCACTTGGGTATCTGATGATGGTCCGGCCGGGTGTCATTAGGTATTTGCAGGAAACTCTAAGCGAAGCTAGAACTTACCTTCTAGAAACCCACCCTTAATTTTAACGTACCAGTTAGGCTGATTGGTTAATGTAGATGAGTTCAGCATGTTTAGTAGGGTTAGGAACACCCAGGGTTGCCCTAACCCACACCCTAAAACCCCCCCCTTGGGTAGGGTTTTAGGGTTAGAGTTAGGCTAAGTTAAACACTCTCTCACTAACTTAATAAAGGGCTAGCTAATTTCGTGCCAGCCCACTTACACATTCAGGAAAAGAGGGGGAGGGGGGCTCCATCACATAATAAGGTAAAGTATGTAGGAGTGAGGGTTCCTGGGTTCATGACTGAGCTCATTACTCTTCTCCCGGTGTAAGCTTTAGCTGTGTCGTCAAGGCACAACCCTCTTGTGTTGCCTAACTTCCAAATTATAGGGGTACGTCCCACATTGGGGTAACTTACCTTTAACGTTGGCGAATTCATGTCTGGGAGGTCTTGTTGGATTGCACGTTCCAAGAGGCAGAGGTAGAGACTTATTCCAGCCTCCTCCTGCACGTCAAGTTAGGTTAGCAAACACGGCACAAGGCACATCTATGTCCTTGTCAACTGTGGGCGTGAGATCTTGTTTGACAGGTTCACGTTACTAGTTCCTGAGGGTTCACTAAGGGGTTCTAAAGTTGACATTTAGGAGCCATGTTTGTGGCACTTGGTGCAACTCTCGAATCTAAGGGTTATGGCATGAGCCCACATCGTGGAAGGCAATGTCACATGGAGATGTGACACTGGGCTAGATGTCACACAATACAATGCCCAAGGCACGCCCTTTGGGGTTGTGTCATGGGCTTGTTGCTAAGGGTTTGGATACTCTAGCAAACAGATATGCTTGTGCTCGCACTAGGGTGTTAAGCCTTGGGCATTTGCTCAAGGGAGGTTAGGTCTCTAACTAGGTGTGCTTAGGCACACTTGGTTAGGGGAGTGTTTCTTTAAATCCAAGGGTTGAACAACTTAAGTTCGTTAGTAGGAGCCTTTGTAAAGCACTCGCAAGGTCATGTACTTAGGGTTATTCAAACTTAACCTTAGGGAGTTTGCTTAACAGAACACTCATGTTTGCCTGTGGGGCACACTTGTGTCCTCACTAAGTATTAATCTTGATTTGGCCACTCAAACCCTTAGGGGTTAGTCGTGGTTCAAGGTACCCCTTGTCGCCTAAAGGGGTTGTACTCCCGAATGAAGGCGATTCCTCAAGGGGTAAGCAACGATCCCTTGGCTCTGTCATGGATGTATGTGTGAAACACATCTCCTTTGTGGGGTTAGGGCATGAGCCTGTCTAGGTCTACTGGGACAAGATCCTAAAGTCTACTTGGGTTATCCTCTAGGGTTTAGGGGATGGTCATTCAAGGGGACTTACGATAGGACTTTAAGTCTTTTGCTTTCTTAATTGGGCTTCTAAGTCAGATTCTTAGGGTTATCTTGGAAGACTTACCGTTGCTCACACAGGGTAATGACGCCAAATAGTCACTTGGCAGCCACGTGTTGGCCCTTCGGGTTAAAACTTTGACACAACCCTTTAGCATTAAGCCCATGAGACAACTCCAAAGAGCATGCCTTAAGCATTGTACCGTGTGCTATCTAACCTAGTGTCACATCTTCAACTAACACTGTTTCTTGTCATAGCCCCTTAGATTCAAGAGTTACACTAAGTGCCATGAACATGACTCTCTAAAACACGTATGTGAATCATTAGAAACTTGGTAAAGGAAATCTATCAACTAAGATTCCATGTCCACAATTGAACAATGACACAAATATACCCTACTTAGTTAGGAGTGCTGCATCTAGTTTGACGTGGAGGAGGAGGTTGAAGACATGCCTTAACCTTTTATTATTAAAATTGTCCTCCAACAATACCTCTCATGCATGAATTAACTAATGTTAAGGGTAAGTTACCCCTAACGTGGGACGTATCCCTATTGAGAGGATTGTGCTTTAACAATACAAGTTATAGCTTGAATTGATAGAAGAATAACAAGCTCAGTCATGAACTCGGGAACTCTCACTACACATACACTACCTTATTTATATGCCCCACTCTTCTTTTCTTATTTTGTAAGTGGGTTGGTAAACCCTTTTGTTAATTAGATGAGCTTAACCCTAACATAACTCTTACCCTTGAACCTTACCTAAGGTGTTCTTAACCCTATTTAACATGTTGAGCTCATCTAAATTAAACAAAAACCTAATGGGAATGTCAAAATTGAAGGAAAATTTTTTAAAAGATAAGTTCTAATTCACTTTGAATTTTTTGCAAATACTTAATGATACATAATCAAACCATCACTAGATACTCAAGTGCCATATTTTCTATTACATTTAATACTTATTAACAAATATAATACGTAATAACAATCAACCTCCACAAATAAAGTCAGGTCATAATCAAAATTATGATAACATGCATATCAAGGGCTACCACAGTGATGATCCAAATTTTTCCCATAACACATGAAGCCATCTTTACTGCTACAATATATGTAAAGTATGTCACCATATACGATGGCATGTGTGTATGTATGCACTTGTTAACATAAAAAAATAAATTATTATGATAGGCACATGCTCTTCACTTATTATAAATAAAGATTAAATGTGTTTAAAAAAAACACAAAATGATTATGTGGTTTATGTGATTTAAGAAAAGTGAAGAATAAACCACCTGTTCTTTATTTTTTTCTAAATTAATATAAAATAAGTGGCAGAGCTTTGCATAATTGCATTGTTATTAAAAAGTTTCTACAAAAGAGAACTTAAAGTTTTTATTTGAAATATTTGAAAAAAAAACTATTGACAAGGGCAAATACAATCAATAAGATGAGCATACCTTTTTTCTAGAATTTTTATTAAGAAGGTTATTTTATCCTGATACGGGATATTAAGATATATTTAGTTTCTTTCTCGACCATTGATTGCCCTAACACTCCAACATAGGGCATCTCTGGGATAAGGCATGGAAGAGTCTTAGGGTTGAATACACTGTCCAAGGCTGATCCTTGGGACCTGGCAAGAACAAGTTCTTCCGTCCTGATACACCACCCAATACGGTTTATACCTCGGGTAGGCTTCCTCCATACAATATGCATACATAGCCTTGACTGTTAGTTGCTGGATGCTCCAGGTTCTTCTCGAGTATTCTGCATGAAAATCTTCCCACCGACGTGTACAGAAACAAAACCAGTGGAGTGGAAGCACTATAACATGGAAACGGACTCCCCTCTCATCAATGAAAAAGCCATGGTTGAAAATCCAAAAACACTCCATTTTATGTTTTAGATTTGTAATGATAATATAAGAAATCAGAATTAATCTTAAGGAAATGTTACAATAACATAATGATTTGCTAAAATGACTTAACACATCATTAATTATGAGTCGTGTGGTGGATTTTAATCACAATCAACCTGGCCACAACCGGCAGACATGTCCTCATCTAGCCAAGAATGAATAGTGACTGTGATGTCATGAGAAATCTCGTTTTAATTGTGTACAATGCACTTTGTCTTTTTGCATTATGTATCCCCATAAATGCAGTGAAATAATCAACGATGACAATGATTTTTATTTATATATATATTAGAAAGTGTACTCACTATGTAGGAAAAATCCACCACAGTATTGGTTATAGATGATGATAATGATTTTTTATTTATATATATTAGAAGAAGTGTACTCACTACGTGGTAAAAAATCCACCACAATACTAACTATTACTGATGATAACGATTCTTTATTTATATATATTATAAGACATGTATCACTACGTGGTAAAAATTCAACACAGTACTAACGATTATAAACGATGACATTCTTTATTTATATATATACTTACTATGTGGCAAAAATCCATTGCAATATTAACGTTGCTAATGTGTTAAGTCTTTTAAATAAATCATCCTGTCGTTATAACATTTCCCTTAATCTTAAGTTGATGAATCACATTATCAATGCTGTACACAAGATTTATTACTACTGTTAGAAACGTTTTTAACAATTACAAAAATGTTTTATTAACCATTACAAACATGTTGAAACTTTGAAACCATTCAAAATGTTAATTATATTATTTTAACATTATATTTTTTAATATGTTTTAAGCACATACCTGATGAAAAAAACAGACAAGTTATAAAAACAGTTATAAACAGTAATCTCTATAATATAATAATTTACTTATATACTTGTAAATATTCAGTGAAGGCTTTAATTGGATTAATTTACATACAAAATTGGATCAAACTTACATGGTGTCACCAATTGGAAAAGTTAGCAAAGGAAACTCCCGAAGCAGGCCCAGTTTTTACCCTTTTGGCGCTTAGAATATCCTCCTCTATAGCATCGGCATTTTCCCCAGCTGTTCTCGCTTTCAAGTATTTCCCAACCCCCCTCCACTTGACACAACAGGATTACTGTACCATGATCCAACTTGAGTATCCTGTAAACACATAATCAGTTGATAAGTTAAAGTTAAATACATAAATTGTGTGTGTGAAACTGAAACATAAAACTATAATGTTCATAAACATATATTACATTAGTAGCAATTTAATTCTAAATTAGCATGAACTAAGTAATCAGCAAAAAGGTCCTTCTATGTACATTATATAATATAGGCGTTGGCATATCACACTTACGTTTTAAGAAGTATGACCAGTTTACACAGGAGACCTTGTACTATATGTATATATGCATGCATACATATGCACCTCTGTGTCGGTGTACGGTAAATTTCTTATATTACACTTACTTCTTCGTTTTCGGTCTCTGTAACCTCAGGATTTGTTTTCTCGGACTCCTCATCTGGTTCTGTGTATGGATTCACGAAGACTGTCGTTTTCAGTATTTTGATCTCTTCCTGCGAATAACAACACACATTATGTTAAATGCCTATATAATGTATAAATATAAATACACTAAATAAGTCCGTATGAAAGTATCATACTCAGTACGTATGTATATATCTTTAACCAACTAGTATATAAGTAGTGAATAATTTCTTCATAAACTAAATGGAAAGTCCAGGATATAAGCAAACACACACTTAATATATATGTTAGCTTACTTGTATATGTTGATATATACTACATATACCTGATATATTTAACGAGTAGTTTAGGCAGATATAATTAAATGATTATACTTATATATACGAGTTAACCATGTGTGTATACGTATGTTGTTACTTCACATGTTCTTCTTTCTTGATCGTATATCCATAGCATATTACATTACACACATACAAAACACACACAAACCACATACTGCACAATTATTATAACATAAACACTCAGTATGTGACATGATATATGTTAACTTACAACGTTAATAGTCAATGCATCACGCATATGAAACTTATATATTAACTGAACACACCACACGCACAGCACCAAAGGGCGATCGTCGTCATCAACAGGGACCCTGTCCATAATGGAGAGAACCTCCATACCACCAACCACGTGACCAAACACAGTGTGTTTGTAATTTAAATGTGGTGCAGACTTGTATAGTATGAAGAACTGGGAACCATTTGTGTGTCCACTGTTTGCATGCTAACCACGCCTCTCCCAGTGTGTAGAAGTTTAGAGTTAAACTCGTCCTTGAACGGTTTTTTCCATATTGACTCCCCTCCCGTTCCTGTGCCCTTTGGATCACCTCCTTGAATCATGAAATTCCTAAACAAAAAAGGCTCAATAAGTAACGTACTCAAACACACACACACACTCATACACGCGTGCATATGCTGTATATATTATAGATAAATGTAGTAGATATACACCCGCAGACATGTAAATATACATTATAGATATATTAGTACAACGTTAGTATTTATTTTGAGATGGGATTCTTCTAAAACAACTTGTATATCATATAGATACTTGTTATAGTTAAAACGAATACACTTGATTGTTTATAGCACACACCAACACACGCACCTGATATTTCGATGGAATATGACGTTGTTATAATACCCACGTTCACAAAGCGTAATGAAGTTCTCACATGTGCGAGGTGTAATATCACAATGTAACTCGATATTAAGCTCGCCATGCGTCGTATGTAGTTTCACATAACCTTTCTTCTTGGGGTTCTTCTCAACTTTCACATATTCTTCTTCGTTCGTTGTAACAGGATTATATGTAGTCGATGTTAAGGATCTTGAAGCAGCGCCTGGAAGACAAACATAACTATACATACATACAGCTTACTTTATATTTACCTGATGAGAACGGCTTTTTACAAGCTGAGTATTTACTGGTTCACGTTCTCCAGCTACGTGTGCAGCAATCCTTGCTGCCGCCTTCTCTGGAGTTTGTGCTTTTGCAGCTAAACGATGAATTTAGATTAGTTTCAAGTACACAAACAATATCTGTACACAATACATGAATTAGATGCCCACACACATCGAATGAAATGCTGTTTAGACATGCATATATAAACATATATATAAGTATATCCACGGGAATACTTACCATAAAACAACACACAGAAACACGCACGCCACACCTACCTGCTCCGGATCGTCCATATAGTGCTGCAGAAGCAGTATCAACAATGCTCATAGTCTGAGCACGTTTTTCGCCCTCTGTTTTATCCTTGTTCTCTTTTACGGCCTTAACAGCAGCAAGTGCAGCAGCCTTTCAACCTGTACACGGCATGCTAAGTATATGCAAATACATTCTATATGTTTTTATTCTATCTATCTATCTATTTACCTAGATAGAAGAGAGAGTAAAATATTACCTGTGCTTTACACCACCTCCACCTTGATCTGCTACTTCCTTTGCTTTCTCCTGTAGTTTAACCATGTACATAAATATATGTAAATACACACACAGACATCTCTCTCTCTCTCTCTCTCTCTCTCTCTCTCTCTCTCTCTCTCTGCGTGCGGACATACCGTGCCGAGATCACGTAACATCCGTTTCGTATCTTCCGACATGTTTATGTAATATGCTGGATCTTCCTTAAGCTTCTTCATTTCTGCAAATACAGTCCTTTCAGTTTCGCTTTTCTGCGTAGATTTATGTATAATAGCTTTAAAAATAAACATTATCTAGGTAATTATACAGGTACGTATGCATACACTCCAAAAGATATTGTTTACATACATATATGTATAAATATGCAACATAATGGGAAGATAAATGTCTATATATGCATACACAAGCGCGCACACACCTTCACTTTCGAAGTCAACCTCTTTTTTACATGATCGAAATCCAAAAGCACTTTCGAGTCGAGTCGGTTAGGATCCTGCAAGATAACAATGTGTGTGTGTGTGTGAGAGAGAGAGAGAGAGCTTCCTACCTGAATTGTAATAATATCATCCTTAGTAAAAGGTTCATCTGTCAAAAGCTCTCTCCAGTTCTTCGTCTTGAGGTTTAGCTCCTTAATTGCCTAAAAACATACACAATTACTAGTTAATATGTAGGTAGTATTCTAGAAACTATATGAATTATTATTATGATATTAATAACGTAGATCCACTGATACAAAGACATGAAAGTTACCATGCAGATATGCATATATAGATGCGCTCTACATACATTATGAACATTGTTATATATTCAAAACTCATGCTTATACACTACACATATTATAAATATACCTCGTAAGAGAAGACGTTTCCAGTGGTCTTGATAGCAACGATATGTGTAAACTCAGTAAAAACTTTGTGAAGAACAGGGCAGTGATATTCCCCTGCAGAAGAACATAACGAAATTAGCTTCTATGATCATTTACAAGGTGATTAAAGAGTAATTAACCACTGGTTAATGTTATTTACCATCTGCATTCTTGTGAAACTCTAGCTTTATAAGATCTTTCAGACTCAAAGGAGAACCAGTGATGGGATTCTTGCCATGTTTTTGAACGTATGGGACAATATGCCTGAAAAAATATACAAAAACTTTAATACTACAGACCTAAAGCAGAAAAATGTAATAAACCAACTTCATAACACGTATAAGTCTCTCTCTCTCTTGCCTATACGTATCATAGTAGTTTTATATGTATATGCATGACATATTCCAAATTCTACCTGTGTGTATTCTATCTGTATCATAATTTTAAGGCATGTTATATCTTCACAGTGTATATAAATGTATACAAATACAATCAGTCAAATCATAAATATCTGGAAGTTTTTTATGTATTTGAATATCGACATCCACGTGTATGCAAAATCTGTGTGTACAAAACTTACATGAGATCGAAGACATGTCCCTCCTTGGTACCCATAGGATCGTTGAAAGGTGTAAATGTGAGCCTACAAAAGCCGAAATTACATACATATAGTGAATGAGTGTGTGTATGAAATTGGTATCAAATTGAAGGGAAACTTACCCACAGCAGTAGAATGGGAGGCGCTTGAACGGCAATCGAACATCCTTCTGCTTGGCGCCTCCCCATTCGGTCGCCCACTCCGTCCGTGTGATGAAGAGGCGATCCTTACTATGCTGCTTCTTTCCCATTCCCCTGTTTTCCCCAAAACCCTAAGAAACTAAACCCTAATTTAAGAACAGAGTATTAATTTATAAAATGCACATTAAATATTTGAGAGATGATGTTGTCAATGTGCAACTTATATAAATAGAATTTACAATTACAATTATTAAATAATCTTGTTTTCATCATTGCCGTTGAAACAAAACTGTATTATTACAGAGAATACAAAAATATAATATACATTCACGAGATATATACAAATATATCATCTTGGTCCAGACAAGTAGCTAGCTGATAACAAATTCTCGCTGGTGTATACTGATTCTACAGAGTACCTGTCCCTCTCACTGACGGCATCCACCATCCGTGCGTGCAATCTGACGGCCAGCTGACTTGACAAAGGTGGATCCGGAACCGGAATATTCCCTTCCAGCATCTGTACAACCTTCCCCGTCGAAGGCCTGTGTGTATGAACACGCAAGTCATAAATATGCTGAAAACTCTCTCTCTCTCTCTCCACACACACACACGCACACGCAAGCACGCATACCTCAACTGCATCTCCTCCTGTATACACCAAAGAGCGATCTTCACCGCTTTGACAACCTGCTCTTCATTAGCTCGCTTCTGTAACCTGCTGTCTAACAGCTCTAACAGAGACCCAACTTCTGCCTGTTTAAAAGCATAGGCTGGAATATACCACTTCTCGCTTGTGTCTGTTGGATCAAAATTCTTCCTGTATAACACTTTAGTACATATACATGTGTGTATATATTATACTACTAACCTGCCACTAATGATCTCAAGTAGGACCATTCCGAAGCTGTACACATCACTCTTCTCAGAAATAGCAGTGTTCATAAGCCACTCTGGTGCAAGGTAGCCACGTGTACCTCTCAAGGTTGTGAACACATGACTCTGCTCCCTATTCATAAGCTTCGCAAGCCCGAAATCTGACACCTTGATAACAAGTCACTTCAGAAACCACGTGTGTGTGTGTAGAGAGAGAGATCTTATGAGAATTTCTCGAATAATAGTAGTGGATATGTGGGAATTTTCTACTTTTTACAATGAAGCTTACCTTTGCTGTAAAGTTCTCATCAAGTAGTATATTCTCCGGTTTGATGTCACAGTGTATGATTCTCTCTCGACAATCCTCGTGAAGGTATGTCAAGCCTCTAGCCGTCCCAAGCGCAATATTATACCTTAAATAATAAATACACATTCTTATCAGCACACACACACACACACAGAAAGAGAGAGAGTACAAAACTTATACAGTTAAATGTAAGATTTGAGGTCACGTATGACACTTGTATCCATGTCCTTTGAACTGTGTCACACATACATTCACATGCAGTAGGTGAATACAATAATGTATGTATATATCCGATATAACGTCTTGCAGGACCCAACTATGAGCATCCAGGTCATACTCCACAATAAATATACATAAGCGACAAGTATGTGTGGTCCAAAATTGCACACACACACACACACACACACACACACACCTTGTGTCCCAGTCTAGCAATGGTGGAGGACCATCTACATTCATCTTCAGATTGCTCTCTGTAAACAAGGACCTGTCAAGCGAGCCACGAGCTAGATTTTCATAAACCAAAAGCCGGTGGTTTCCCTCTGAGCAGAAGCCACGTAATCGTACCAAATTCACATGATGAATGCTCCCTGTATACACAAAAGTCAGTACCATTGCCACACACACACAGAGAGAAACACAAACACACACCTATAGTTGCAACCTCTGCACGAAACTCTTTCTTCCCTTGTCCAATGCTCTCTAGCTGCTTCACTGCCACTTTGGTCTTGTCAGGAAGCATGCCTTCGTACACAGAGCCAAACCCACCGCCTCCCAGCTTGTTACTGAACCCACTCGTGGCAGCCTGCAGCTCTCTGTACGTAAACCTGGCTGGAAGCCCGGGTATTGCCTCAAGGAAACCATCTTCCTCATCTTCGTCATTCTTGGCAGCTTTCAACCTTCGTCTGTACCAAAATACGAACGTCCCTATAGCCAAGGCGATCAGGGCAAGACTACAGCCAACAATAATGTAAATAAGAACGCTCTGGCCGCCCTGACTGTGCCTCTTTGGCACCTTTATAAACGTCTGGAAACTCCCGTTCCGGCTCTGAAAACTACCCAGCTTCTCAGTGACAGACAAGTAACAGGTCTTTCCATGTGTATTGAAGAACCCTGTGCTACATGAGCAGTTGCGATGACACATCTCCTTACATTCCTGGAGAGACTGGGACGGGAAGGGACTCACAAACTGGTTAGCAAAGTACGATAGGTCCGACTCCAGATCCTCAAACTCTACATCCTGTCTGCTGGTACAGGTACCAAGTGCTACGCCTTTGCAACCATTGGTAACATCGTCAGGGTTGACTGGGGAAAGGTCCTTGGGCAGGAACACTGCCCATTAGACGAGCAGATACCATAGGGACCACAGGTGCTGGGCAACTGGCAAGCGTCCTCGATAACCTGGTTATCTATGAATCCCGCTGCCGTGTGTACCCTCCACACGAGGTTCCCAGTCGGCTGTAACACAACAAGTCCTGTGTCATTTGTTTTAGCAAACACCAATACAGAAACCAGACTTGAGTCATTCCCGTACAAACTGAGCTTCCCAGGGTCGATACTTGCGTAAGCCGGCTGCGACCTGTGTCCTGAATGACAGCCCGGGTATCTGAAGACATCCTCCAGTAAGAAACTCTCTCACCACCCAAGTCCACTAGGAGCTCTAGCGTGTTACCAATAGAGAGAGAATAAGAACCTGGGGAGTAGTTGGAGGGAGATTTCGAGCTGATCAGCTGCATTCCTGCCTTGAGCTTCTGTCCGGCTACTAGAGTGTCTGTCGGGTGGTCGAAACTCTGCCAGACAGGAATTCTTACTGTCGAGCAACACTAAGTTCCCACTGTCTTGTAACTGGAGTGCCTGTGCATCTGTTCCATTCGTGCCCGTCTGCCAAACTGGCAAATTCCGTGACCCGAACAGCAACAAGTTCCCGTTCTTTTGGAAAACCAGATTGTCCGACCTGCCAATGGGGATGTCTCGATTAGCAGTCCAGATTACTGGGTTGCTCGGTGCCGATAAGATGATACACAGGTAGTAGCTGTCTCTGTCGGATGTCTTCTCCTGATCCACATTAATGAACGAGGCCACGTACTTCCCGCTGGCAGACTGCAGAAATTGCCCACCATTGTCCACCCATGTCATGTCAGATGCTGTGAAGCCCTTGAACACACGGTCACTGTAGACTGTGTTCCCGGAAACAACTCTTAAGAATATAATTATGAGAATTACCATTGTGGGCATTCCCATCAGCTGTGTCCTCGCTACTATTCACATCTAGATCTCTGTTTCACACTTACCTCTCATATTCCTGATGCTACAGAAATGCCAAATTTGCACTTCCTATCTTCGCGCTAAACGTAAATTTCTTCACAATCTGCGAAACTCTCTGATTCTTCCATAGATTTTACTAATCACTACATTAAACCTGCGATTTCTCCACCAAATCTGCAATCCGAATGTATCCTTCACTGAACCTACTGTGGATTCTTCACACAGCTTGCAAAAGAATCCTCTCTCTCCGGGAATGAATCACGCCTTCACGAGAAAGACCAAGAATCCGGATAGCCGTCGATCTTTGACAATCAAAGAAAAGACGGCGTTGATGCATCGTACGATCATGAACATCCCACGTAGGCTAACAAAGTCGTACGGCTCTAGTCTAATTGTACTTCTTTGGATTTCCTCATACATTATCTGTGAATATAAAAGCACATATATAATTTCCAAGGTATATAAAGCTTCAAAATCAAATATTGACATCTTAATAGTTGGATCATATTTCTAAGCAGGACCACATGCAAAGACCAGATTAATAAATGCGAGCATCTTTTCTTGTACGTAAACCTAATCCTTGTTTATTAAATTGTTTAAGAATTATTAATAGGTTAACAAAGTGGAAAGTGTTGGGGTTTGACAAACTCAAAGCTCTCAAAATTTGACATGCGTCCAACATATGATCCACACCTTATATATATAAATAATATTCACTGGATATTCACATATGCATGACGTGATGCTGATTGCATAACTTTCTAATTGTCTTTATCATGATGAATGTTAAGTGCTTAAACCTTAACGTTGGAAATATTTCTTTAATCATACTGGTCTAATTAATAATTATTATAATTTTACAAACACTATTTATCAATGGTTATCACATGATGTAATGCTGATTGAAATCACATTTATGTATATACAAGCAAAATGAATTAGTTAGGACTTATCTTTTGCGTTTATAGCAATTTAACAATGAAAGATTTTCAAGGATATAAAAACAGATATACGAATATATTACTCTATTAAAGAATACACAGCTGCACAACTCGCACTGTTATATACACACCATTTACTTCGGCATATAAATGTATTGCATCTACGATATACCGATACATAGATATATACAGGACAGTCATGTACAAACACACAGATACACCTGTGTAAGTGTGCGTATATCCAACATGAATGAAAGAATAAAAAACACTAATTCATTTAACAAAACATACTTAGGTTGTTTAAGCACGAACCTGGTGGATATGCTAATCTCGTCCCCATTTATTGAGCACATGGGCCTTCGCACTTTGTTGTGGAGCAGCAGTCACTGCTGGTGGTTCAGAGGGCAGATGTTCTTGTTGTCTTTTGCTTGCCACTTGTTTCAATCCTCGTATAATAAGCAAGGCAGGTTTATTATAAAAGCCAGCGTTTTCCTGCCTCCCCTCGCCATGTATCTCGGCAGGTTGAGTATAAACACCAAGGATCTCCTTCCGTTAGTAAGTAGTAGGTACTGCAAAAAAGAAATCGTAAATATATGTAAAGTATATACTAAAACTATTAAAAAGATATCAATCCCTGATACTACGTGAATTTTCGTACAAAACAAGTTTAATATATTATGAGTAGTAGTAGTAACCTTATATGTTAATGATAACAGAGATATAAACCGGGTGACATAGATAGGTATGTGGATCCAAGACATATATATCTAGTATTAAGTGCATAAATAAATTATCCCAAAAAGATCAATATAAGACACGATAACAGTATAGCAAGTAGTATATGATTGAGTTAAGAGAGAGGAGAGTCGGATATACATATACATTTTATATTTGTAGTTACATTAATGAATGCAAACAAAAGTGTGAGAGAAAGTGTACACATACACGATAATTTTTAATCGGTACACAAGACTTGCATATACTAAAAAGAAAAGAAAAAGTTCTCAGGGAATCTATACCTCCAAAGACATCTGTCAGTCAATAATGAAAACCGTAGCCTCTGCTTAATATTTATACAATAGAAGTAAATTATCTACAGACGTTCTTATGCTTTAAAACACACACACACACACACACACAACTTACCACACCAACTAGGCCAGTAAACGCAAAGACAATCTGTTTGGCTTCATTCCATGAGCCATCGTCAACGGGATCACCATTACCGCTACCTCCACCTCCACCACCGCCGAAACCTCCCCAGCGCCCCTTTCCTCCACCTCCAGTTCCACGTGACTCCCTTCTTTTAATCTCTTCGTCCCATTTGCTAAACGCTTCCTTCTTTTCCCCAAGTGCTTGCTCCAAAGCTTTTCTAGCTGCCTCTTCCTGCAATTTCAGCATATATAAAGTATGTATGTATGTGTCTGATTGTAAATAACTTATTACATAAGTTTAACACCATTAGAACAATACACAAATACGGATAAACATGGATGTGCATATGTGTATCTGATCACATATGTATGATATTATACATGATATTAAGTCTATAATATAGCTTTGGTCATACACACGCACGCAAAGTAAACCTATTAAGTTCCGCGTGTATATATGCATGTATATAGAAATATTTTACATCATAATGCAATGAAAAATAGGATGTAATAAAGACACTACATATGCACAAGTATAAGGTTGTCATACAGGTAGATACGTACATATATACAGATATGAACACGTATCCTACATATACACAACACACACACACATACTAGTTTAATATGATATGAAGTTTATGTTATAACACAAAATATATGCATATGTTACAGTGTTACCTACGTACTTATACAAGGGCAATACCATAACCATAAGACATATGTTAAATTATAGTCTTAAAGGATCAGTGCCAAATGTATTGTGTGTCCATACATGCGTATCTGTATGTATATATTCCTGGTTAATCGCGTCTACAGCAAAGAATCTAACTTGCAACTGATTGTAAGAAACTCTCTCCTCTCTCTCACTTCAATTTACCCTCGCATGTCTATCCCCGCCAATGCAGACTATCCTCGATTTCCCCGTTCTCAAATGCTTTCTTCCTTGGCCCGGTGGTGCCCATGCCAGAGGAACCCGCACCCTGTTCTCGAACCCGATCACCGTCGTCGACCGCCATCGCCATTTTCTCTCAAGAACCCTAGCTATGTACGGTCTTTAAACCCTAAACAGATCATGTGTACGGAAATTAAACCCTCCGTTGTTAGGGTAAAGGAATTCGTACAAAGCCGTGCGAGCTAGACACGTGGGATGGCCTAGGGCTAGGCTTATTGGAGGAGGATGGGATGGACGGAAACTGTGGGGAGGAAGGTAGGGCGGCTGATTCTGGATTCATCGCAGCCGATTCTCAACCAGCTCCATCTATCGCCTCGATCCTCAGCGCCAGAGGTACGAGATTCAATCGATTCACAAGAGAATTCGGACCCGAATCCGCCCTGCATTGAAGAATTTCAAGGGCCAGATACAACCTCCCTGTCCGGCATTCATCTACTCATTCCTGAATTCTTCACCGAGGAGACAATCTGAAGATGATAGTCGGCAGAAGGGGTCTTCGTCCGAGGAGGATCCGGACTGGTGCCTTGTTTCCTCCAGTGAATTGCATTCTGCAATGATACGCGAGGATTATTTTGCAAATGCGGCTATTCCCCTTTGCCTTCCACGTCTGAGGAGTCGTGCCTCCTCTCTGAGAAGTTCCGTGCGGTGTTGTACCCTGCGCTTCCTGTAATTATCAAGGGTCGTCATTGGGTCTTGCTCTACAGGTATCTATAGATTGAAGTTTTGTGTGGATATGTATATTCACGCATGTTTATCGTATGTATGTTTGAAGCTTTTGTTGTATGTATTGGTTGGTGAAAATCTGCATACTTTTATGAGAGGTCTTCATAGATACATTTGGTCATACATACACGCATACCTATATGTATCTATATAACTTTACTCAAAAGGAGAATATTTCAAACCCGTTGCCGCAAGCTATTCAATGATAAGCGACTCACACATATTTACCTATGTACGTATGCTTCATGTGATAATGGTTTAATTGTGGATTCTGGAAACAGCACAGCACGGGATGGCATTTCCTGCTGACACTTTACAGAAAGAGCTCCTTGTTACCGGGTCCTTGTTTGCTAGTAAGTTTTATATATAAATATGTAACACACACACACACACTTGCCGAGTTGCTTTTTGCATAGATCAGCCACGTGGCTACACACGCACAAACACACACATATAAGACATGCGTGTGATGTATAACGTACCCTTTCTCCTACACATACATGTATACTCTGTTTGCATCCAGATATATCTGCTTTTACATACAACATTATATATATTGTAATCGATATAATACATAAAATGTACCGTCTTTTCATAGAATGTGTAGGATATACCTTTATGCACACAGGTACACAGAGAGAGACACTCACATAATGTTTCTTTTCTCATTAGGTAGCTGGAGATACAAAAGGAACTGTGTTCGGGGGTTATTACAAGGTCCTCTGAAGCCATCTAAGAATAGGTACCAAGGTTCGAATCAGACTTTTGTCTTCACGGATATATCTGGCGAGCCCAAAGTATTCCTACCAACAGGTAAATATATTACATAATTTTCATTGTGGGTGTGTGTGTGTCTATATAATATATATATATATATATGGATTTGCAGGTCTAAACAGATATTACTTTCTCTGTTCCAATGATTCACTTTCTATTGGCGGGGGTGGGCATTTCGCTTTGCATCTTGAGAGTGATTTGTAAGCCTTTTATATATGTAATGTAACACACATGTATGTGTGCGTGTGTGTGTGTTTACATGTTTCTTTTTTACAGGTTGTCGGGATCAAGCGGTTCATGTGAAACCTTTGGGAACTGGTTGTTTAGCACATAGTGAAGAGTTCGAGTTGAAAGAAGTTGAGGTATTAGTTAATAATCGTTATATGGCCCATTAGTTTATGGTTTAATGTCACTTTCTAATCTTAATGCAGCTGTGGGTTTTGCTCATGTTTCGAGGCATCGCCCTCCCTCCCAGTAATTCTAACTTGCTGTAAGTAAGATCGACTATTTTTTCCCCAGTTGTTCGAGCATATACTTAGTGGCAGTATTGTAAATATGCATATATATCTTAAATTGAAAATTTCTGGTTAATACCGCAGATTGCTATTTGACTTGACAAATATTAATCAGGTACTATAATTAAATTTGTGTATTCTCAATATCAAAGAATTTCACATGCATAATATGTTACTCCTTAGCAGTTTTTGTACCAATTATATGAATATATCCAAAATATTATAAATGTTCAGAGAATTCTAAAGAAAAATATTCCATTGTATTAATGTTTGCAAGTTCAATAACACAGAAGCTTATTCTTACCCTGAATAATATCTGCATTTCAACTTGTAAGATGTGGTTTTTAGCTATTTTTAACAAGCCTTATCTTTTATTGATGGTCTTGGATTTTTATATACATATGTTCTCTAGGTTGTGCTAGTTCTTATATAATATAATTCTTTAATACCATTTATATCTTTAATTAAATATTAAATATTTCATTATTAGTCTTAAACTATACGTATGTTGGTAAATAGTTTACCAAATGTTTAATTTCAATTCATAGTCAAGTACTATGTTTGTAAGCTTAAAACCTCTAACCTACCTTTGGGGGTGACTATTTTGTGCACCCCTTCCGGATGCGCATTGTGCGGCAGGAGTGCGCTAACTGTACTGATTGTGTAGAGAATATTCTTTATAACTCACCTCAGTGCCGACGGTATCTATTGTTCGAAAACTTTCTTCATGATACTTACCATTAAGTTGATGTATTCAAAACTAATGTACAAAGTGTTGTTTACACATGTATTCATTATTTTACATATATACACATACAAAGGAATCTATGTATTATTTTTTTCATTTGTTCTTCTTTTAAACACCACTACTCTCCTTTTTTGTCCTTGGTGTTTGAGGGGATGTCCAAGAGTTGGTTAGTCGATTGTGTATTTCTATGGTGTTCCCTTGTAATTGCATCACATGTTGTTTCTTATTTTTTATCTTTTATGAAATTTTTTTTAACTTCTAAGTTTGTAATTATATGTAACAACTTCGTTTTGTATGAAGATTTTTTGAGTACAACCTTTTTGTTTATGGTTAACAAACTTCTTTTTTTTGCAATTATTTTTCTTGAAGATTTTGTTTGTTATTATGCTTAATATCATTATTCACCTTATTGTTCACTTCATCTTTATTCTTAATTTTTTGCATCATTACTTGAACTCTCCTCCATGCTTTCTTCATCTCAATGTTTTTACGAATACAATGGCTTGAGAAGGTTTGTATCTCTCACATGAAAATAAAGTGTCGGATCCATCTCCATTCTAAAACTATTTTTTCCCACCAACATAAACTTTTAAATTATGAAAAAATCTCGGTGTTAAAGACTTTTAAATTATAGGAAAAACCCTGGCAACCAAAAAAATCCTCAACGTTGAAGATTTACCTAAACACACTTAATGGATTTAGATTTAAGTGATCAACCATATGAATTTAGAACTTATATGATTGTCAAATAAGGCCAATACATTTCATATTTATGATGGCCATTAGATGGGGTGCATAAAGGACTTTATAAGAAAATCCTCGACTTTGAGGATTTTCTTAGAAAGTCCTCGCGAGAATTTTTTCTAAGACCGTCATATGGGAACACATGGATTTAAAATTTAGGTGTCGTTGATAAGGCCACATGCGTTTCAAATTTATAATGGCCAATAGATGAAGATTCTAAGTACTAAGGACTTTCTTCAAGAGAAATTTAAAGAATGGCAAAGGCAATTTTTTATTATTAATTTAAACTGATTTAGAATATGAATTAGGCAAGCACATTGCCCTTTGAAGAACCACTAAGATTAAATGGGTACTCTTTTATCACCTCTCCAGTTTCATCACAATACTTACAACTGTCACGACTCGATACAGGATCATGATACAGGATATAGGTTACAGGATATGCCTATAGAATATACCTACAGGATATGCCTGCAGGATATTCTTACAGGATATACCTACAGGATATTCCTACAAGATATGCCTATAGGATATACTACAGGAACTAGGAACCAGGAACAAGATAAGAGTATGAGGCAAGGAGCAAGACAAGACAAGATTGATCGTAGGATATGCCTAAAGGATAAGGGTCACTATTTTAGCTCATTGACCAGATTAGCTTGGAGTTGTAAGCATAAAAGCTCCGACCTAATTGTTATATAATCAGTTACTATCAACATCAGTCTTTCTACGATCAATCTTGTCTTGTCTTGCTCCTTGCCTCCTGCTCTTGTCTTATTCCTGGTTCTTAATTCTTGTCCTGCTCCCTGTCATGTTCCTTGTCCTGCTTCTGAATCAAGCTTTCTTGTTCTCAAATCCTGCTCACTTCCTTGTTCCTAGATCGTGGCTTGACAGTTTGATAGTAACTGTTTCATAGCTTTCTGATTTCCAGCTACTTTTTTTCCTTGATTCTTCTCCTTTGTTTTCCTCCTTTTTTCTTTCATAGATCATGGCCAAATTTTGAGCAATTTCAATGCGAGCACCAACTATTGCTTCATGAGCTGGCCTTTGCGCCAAGTGGTCATAAATCTGCAAGGTTCCACCAACGCAGCCGGACCTTATGGGTATTCTTCCAAAATCCGAGTTCCGCAGAGAGAGTCATGACACACACGCTTGTGTCATGATATGTGCTACTGATGCATCCTCCAAGGCTGCTACATAGGCTCTCTCTCAAGCATCCATGATTTCCTCTCTATCAAACACTTCTTCGGAGCTGAAGATCAGCATGCCGGAAAAGTTCAATGGCAATCATGCTGATTTTCAAGGGTTCCTGAATTAGATCAGGCTTTTGATCCGCATGCAACCACGCCACTACTCGACTGATGCACAAAAAGTTGGCCTTTGGCATCCCTACTAGTTGGATCTCCACAGGCTTGGGTTGCCCCTTTGCTGGAGCGTGACGACCCTTTGATGAAAACTTGAAGGTTTCGTGGCTACCTTTGAAGCTTGCTTTGGAGATCTGATAAGTATCGTTCTGCATGCACGAAGTTACGAAAGATCACACAAAGATCTCTACCAGCTTCCGTTTATGCATCCGAATTTTAGCAACTTTGCACGAACATTCCATGGTGAGACTGCATTGATTGAACACTTCTGTTTTGTTGAGGAATGACGTGAAGGACCTTCTCCTTACATTATCGGATGCCCAAACATTAACAGAGATCATGCAATAGGCCGTTCGCTGTGACAATCGCTTGTTCGAGCGTCGTCAAGAAAAATCTCGTCAGTAGTTCATGCAAACCAATCTTGCAGCTGTGATACATACTCCTACGATACCTTCTGGAGTAGTTTTTATGGAGGTTGAGAAATACAAGCGTGGCTCACTTTTTACTGCTGAGAAGCAATGTCGCCGCAGTAAGAATCTATGTTTGTATTGTGGTGAAGTAGGACACAAGGCGGCGAAATGTCCTATTAAAACCAAGAAGTTCAAGACGCGTGAAGTTGAAGCTGAAGTTCAATTGAAAAACTTCAATGTTCACTTCGTTTAGGACCACGAAGTTGGACATAGGTGCAGGCTCCATTGGTGTTGCTCATACCATTCCATCACTCAAGTTTCCTGTACACATTCATCTTAATAATCGAAAGCTCAAGGAGTTTGCCCTGTTAGACACTGGTGCAAATGCATGCTTCATTAATGACACTTTGTAACTCAACATGGCATTTCGGTGGTGAAGTTGAAGCGTGCAGTTCCTGTAGAGGTGGCCAATGGTTGTCTAATTGCTTATGGCGCAGTTACCCATGCTACCAAACCTCTCTCTTGCAGTCATGGCACATTCAACTATTCGATTTCCTTCAACTTGATCAAGACTCGGTTGACTCCCATCATTTTGGGCATGCCACGGTTCATTGTTGCAAATCCTCAGATTGACTGGAGGTCTAGGAAGCTCACGTTTTCCTCTTCGGCAACCAGGATCAATCCTGTACCTTCCTGTGTGCAGGATACATCCTTAGTGTCTGAGGCAGTACAAGCTACAGAATTGAGCGTGCCTATTCCTGTATCAGTGTTGAAGACTTTTCCTTGACAGGATTCACCTCATGTCAGTTCCTTAACACATCCGCAGGCTCTCTCCACTCCTGTAAGTTTGCGGATTCCTATACAGGGTTTTTCCAATCCTGTATTAGTATCGAAGGTTCCTCCTCAACAGGATCACCTACTGTTGGTTTGTCAGCACACTCACAGGCTCTCCTCACTCTTGTGCATCTACGGACTTCTGTACAGGATTCTTCCAATCTTGTGCACTTGTCAACTTCCACTCACGAACTCACCAAGCGCACAGGAGTGTTCTCTTGGTCCGACAAGGCGGAACATGCATTCATAACACTCAAGGATGCCTTTATGACAGCTCCAATTTTAGCACATCCTGATCCTTCTCGTCCCTTCTTCGTTGAAGTAGATGCCTTGAATTTTGCAGTAGGATCTGTTCTATCACAAATTGGAGAAGACAAGTTGCTCCATCCTGTAGCTTTTCACTCTCGTAAGTTCCTTTCGGCAGAGATCAATTACGAGATTCATGACAAGGAACTCAAGGCCATTGTGGATTCGTTCGAGGAGTGGCGGCATTCCTGGAAGGTGCTGCGCATCCTGTATAAGTTCTTACGGATCACAAGAACCTGGAGTATTTTCAAACGGCTCGAGTTCGCAGTCGGCGACATGCTAGGTGGGCGGAGTTCCTATCACGTTTTGATTTCGTCATCATTACAGGCATGGTTTTCGAAATGGCAAGGTGGATGCATTGTCTAAGTGCTCTTACCTTGCAGCGACCCCGAGCGATCCTGCATATGACTGTCAAAAGCAAGTGTTATTGGTCCTGATCGACTTTGGCTTGCAACTATAAGTTCATCAGGCTCCAGCAGATTCACACTCCTACAGGACATCCGTTTGCAGTTGGCTACAGACGACTTGGCAAGGAATGTGTTTTCACACATTAGTCCTGACATCGCAAGTTCCTCTTCCTCCAGTTCCCGTACAGAACAAGTTGTTTGCCATACAGGACGGACTCCTATACGGGAAGGTCTCCTGTACGTTCCTGTTGGTGTTTGTAGGACTCGTGTGGTACAGGATTGTCATGATACCCCGGCTACATGACATTTGGTGTGGCCAAGACAGTTGAGTTGGTGACTCGCAACTATTGGTGGCCTGGGTTGCGAGGTTTTGTGGACAAGTTTGTACGGAGTTGTGACACCTGCAATAGGTCGAAGATGCCTCGTCACGCGCCCTCTGGTCTTCTTCGTCTCTTCCTGTTCCTTCTGCTCCTTGGAGATCCATTTCTATGGATTTCCTCACAATCTTCCTCCTTCTCGTGGATTTGATGCAGTTCTTGTGGTGGTTGACCGTTTCACCAAACAGCTCATTTCCTACCATGTCACAAGACTGCTACAGGCCAGACAACTGCTGAGTTGGTGATCCGTGAAGTATTCCGACACTATGGTCTTCCTAGAGCATTGTTTCTGATCGAGGCCCAATTCATGTCCAAGTTTTGAGAACTTCTCCGGAGTCTACAGGTTAAAGCGGACCTTTCTTCAGGATACCATCCACAAACTGATGGCAGTCAGAACGCACGATTCAGACCTTGGAGCAATATCTTTGCTGCTTCATCAGTTACCAACAGGACAACTAGTTGGACCTTCTTCCAATGGCGGAGTTTGCCTATAACAACTCCGTTCACGCATCTACAGGCCAGACACCTTTCTTTGCTCTTACAGGTACCATCCACGTTTTGACTTTGCTCCTCCTGCTTCTTCTTCTTCCGCTCCTGCAGTACAGGATCGTCTCCAGCATCTTCGTCAGGTACATGAGGATCTCCGGGTTCATCTTAGCAGGCACAGGAATGGTACAAGTCATGCTGATGCTCATCATCAACGGCACCTGCATACAAGATTGGTGATCGTGTGGCTTCTTCGTCGGCATATTCGCACCAACAGGCCTTCTTCTAAGTTGGATTTTCAACGATTGGGCCCTTACAGGATTGCGGCTAAGGTCAATCCTGTAGCTTTCCGACTCGAGTTACCATCTACGGTGAAACTTCATCCTGTTTTCACACCTCTTTGTTGGAGCCGTATCATCCTTCTTCTCTTCCTGGTCGTGCTTCTTCTCCTCCCCCTCCTGTGGTCATTGACGGTGAACCTGAGTACGAAGTTGCAGCCATCCTTGATTCTCATCTTCATCGCCCAACTTCAATACTTGGTGGATTGGAAAGGTTTTTGTCTACCTATCGCACTTGGGAACCTGCATCCAACTTACTCCATGCTTCTTCCAAAGTTGCTGCTTTCCATCGGCGTTATCCTGCTAAACCAGGTCCCAAGACTCGTGGAACTCGTCCTTAGGGAGGAGGTGCTGTCACGACCTGATACAGGATGCAGGATACAGGATACGGGTTACAGGATATGCCTATAGGATATGCCTACAGGATATTCTTATAGGATATTCCTACAGGATATTCGTACATGATATACCTATAGGATATTCTTACAATATGCCTATAGGATATACTACAGGATATGCCTAGAGGATAAGGGTCACTATTTTTAGCTCATGACCAAATTAGACTCATGACCAGATTAGCTTGGAGTTGTGAGCATAAAAGCTTCGACCTAATTGTTGTATAATCAGTTACTATCAACACCAGTCTTTCTACGATCAATCTTGTCCTATTATTTTTGTTTTGTCTTGCTCCTTGCCTCCTGCTCTTATCTTGTTCCTGGTTCCTAGTTTCTGTCCCGCTCCCTGTCCTGCTCCTTGTCTTGCTTCTGAGTCAAGCTTCTTTGTTCTCGGAATCCTGCTCACTTCCTTGTTCCTGGATCGTGGCTTGACAACAACAATAATATATGATGGTTGTTGGATGGGGTTTATGAAGATCCTCATGGCCAAGGACTTTCTCATAAACACGTTGGAAGGGGTCAAAATTTAGGTGATTGTCAAATGTGGCTTTGTGGATTTAAAATTTAGGTGGCCATCAAACGAGGCTACATGCATCATACACATTTTTTATATTTATGATGATCATTAGATGGGGTTTATGAAAATATTTGGTGTTAAGGTAAACACGTCATGTGGGGCTAGAATTTAAATGACCATTGGATGGGGCATGTAAAGTTAGAATTTAGGTGACCATTGGAATGGTCATGTGGATTTAAAGCTTAGGTGGCCATTGAATCGGGCCATGTGCATTATATGCCTATTTCAGATTTATGATGAACATTGGATGGGTTCATGAAGATCTTCAATATTGAGAACTTTTTGAGAAAATCCGACATTGAGGATTCTCTCATAAACACATGGGATAGGTCAGAGTTTAGGTAACTATGGAATGAGGCCATGTGGATATAAAATTTAGGTGGATGTTAGATGGGCCAATGTGCATTATACACATGTTTTAGATTTATGATTTACGTTGAATGGGGCCAGAATTTAGGTGATTGTCGAATGGGCCATGTTAGGGACCAAAACAGAGCATATAGAAATTATATACATTGAACTTTCCTATGGTGGAGGAAAGCTCGTAGGACAGGTGCAGTAGGAAAAATCCTATGAGTATAGGAAAAATTCTACACATGCAGGAAATAAACGGTTATGACAGTTGGAGGATGGACATAATTATGTTAGGGCAAGTTAGGGCAAGAAGGGAGAGAGAAAGGCTATATGGAGAGGAATGCAAGAGAGACAGAGAATCTCTAGAAGAAAAGTAAGTCTCTACAATTGTTATCTCTTGTAAATATTTAGTAATGCAAGTGCATGATATATATATATATATGCTTGTCCTGTGAGAAGGCTACTTTATAAGTGCTATAACATAGCAATGGCCAAAGCAAAATCATATCCTTACCTTTAGAGATGAGATAAGGTATATTTATAGAGTTATTCTATGATAAAATCCCATATCTTTTAACTGAGAAAGCTTTTCCTACGCTATGAATAATGATTTTACACACATGAAAGTTTTTTCAAGTACCACGAAGAGATTTCGCCATTATTGTGTAGGAATTTGTGAAATTCCTAAGTAAGGAGAGATATATGTAAAATAGTTCTGAAAGAAGTATAGCTTAAGTGAGAAAAAGAAGAGTGTATATATGATGATGGATAGAGCCTTGGAGGTATCATAATCCTAATTTATCTTTAGCAAGAGAGAGAGATAATAGGCAGGTCGAGAGAGAGGTTGCCCGTGCTGAACAAATAGATCTTGCTAATAGGTAAGAAGCTCTTATAAGACTTATTTATCAAATAGGAGAAAGTGCCACTAATGGTGTGGAGATATACAATACAGTGACTATCAAAGAGGAGTTGGAAGGAATTCCTCAGAGAACATTAAAAGAAGCTCAGGAATATCCGGGATGAAGATCTTCTAGAAGTTCCTATCTTAGTGCAGAGGAAGGTGGTAGAGAAAGCCCACCAAGAATGTCTAATATGACACTTTTCCCCGGAATTTTGGGAGGCACATTGAGTACCCAATAGTTTCCATAGGAAAGAAGGAAATCCTAAAAGACGAGGAAGTTGTGAAGTTATATAAAGTAAGTAATGCAAATAGATTGCTTATATTTTCCTCACACATTAAAAGGAAATGCCTTTGATTGGTATTATGAGTTAAAGAAGGCTGTCAAAGAAGATTATAAAAAGTTACACAAACTTTTAAAGAATACTTTAAGAAAGAAGAGTTGCCAGAAGAGCATTAAGAGAAGCTTAGGAATATCCTACAAGCCAAAATTGAAACTATAGAAGAGTATACACACCGTTTTAAGAAGCATGAAAAGAAATGCATACTATATGTTGAGGAAAATGCTTTGCTTCAATGGTATAAGTAAGGATTGCAGAAACCATATAGGCATTATGCAATAACTATTCAGGAAATAGACAGAAAAAATCTTGTAAAGCATTTGAAAGATTATGAAAAGAAGAGGAGATAAATAAAAAATATAACTGAAGGAAAGATAAAGTCCTCAAGGAGAAGAGAGGATAATTCAGATGATGAAGAAGAACTTATTAAGGTTTGAGACTATAAAACTGATGAGAAAATGTTATTACAATTGGTGAAATCCTTAAAAAACAGTCCTATGTATAAAGGATTGGATGCCAAGATATGGTGTCCCAAGTGCAAAAATCTTGGGTATACTGTAGATGAATGCAGACTAAAGTTGCCAAAATATTAAATATGTAATAAAGAAGGACATTCGGCAAAGGACTGTAAGTATTTCCTTAATCAAAACATAGCATGTGGAAATGAAGGAAGAAAGGAAGGTATGACATGCTGCTTCATGTGAGCAACCTCATGTTAATACATTCTCATCTTATAATAGGAAGCTCTATTATGGGGCAAATACTGGGAATTGGCAAGAAGAAAAAAATAAAAATTCTGTTAATAATAAAAGGGATGCTTCTTACACAGGAAATGATAGGCTGTATAAAAGGAATCAAACTAATTATGTTCCATCAAACAAGCCTAACATGGGAAGGAATGAGACTTCCTATAGAGGACTAGATAGGTCCTATCTAATAAAAGAAGTATATAGAGATCAAAAATGATTATAGACAAGGAGAAGTACAAAGAAGAAATTCAAGTAATCTTACTTGTTATACATGTGGGGAAAAAGACATATAATTTCTTCAAATTGTCCTAGGAATCAACCTTCTACTTCAAATAATGCTTCTAAACATCAGCCTGGAGCTAGATTAATTGATGTGGAGGAGAGAGAAGTAGAAAGTCATCCTGTCGTGAGAGCAGTAACCTGCATAAAAGAAACAGAAATCAGAAAATGAATACCTTAATCAGAAACAGGAATACCTTACTGCAGAAGAAGGAAGTTCTGTATATTTGTCACATGATAGTATGTAGATAGGGGAAGAGATGAACATTCATTTTCAAGAACAAGTCCCTGAGTATATTTCGGATGATGATAAACAATCGACAGATAACCTAGAGATTTAAAAATACCTAATTTTATTTTAAGAAGGAATATTCTAGAGAAAAAGGATGTTCCTGTGAAAAAGGATATTCATGTGACAAAGAATATTCCTATGGAAAAGAATATTTCTGTAAAATAGAATATTCTTGTGCAACAGGATATTCCTATAAAACAAAATATCATGTAAAACAAAGTATTCATGTAAACAAAGTATTCATGTGAAGTAGATTTAGGATGATGTGGTAGAATCAATGGCTCGAAGTGCATTAAGTTAAAAAATCACAATCACGTTGGGACATTTAATACATATTGCCCATAAATTAAAATTCAAATTCTGCAAATATTAACATTATTCTGAAATCTTTACCTACTTATACAGGACATGAGATTCACCGAGCAGAAAAGCATTATGAAAAAGAAGGTGATTATGATGGGTATGTACCAAGTATCATAGTATATATTGGTAAAATTAAGATAAAAGAAGCATTTATAAATGGAGGCTCAGGAGTTAACTTTATAGAAGAACATGCTTGTAAGAAAATGGGTTTAAGACCCATTGAGCCTGCTCCTTTTACTTTAAAAATGGTAGATCAAAGAAGTGTAAAGCCTGTAGGTATAGTGAGAGGAGTAACTATATTCATAAAAGGTCTTAATTATAAGGTGTCACTCATTGTTCTTCAAATGGAAGGAAAACACTGTATATACCATGTGACCTTAGTTGAAATCTACAAAAGTGATACAGGATTGGGAACATGAAAGATGATGTTGGGAAAAGGAGAAGGAAACCAATAATTTATAATCATATTAAGAAGTATGTTAAAAAGGAAAATGGACCTCTTATTTTAGAAGGACATGACTAATTTAATGGATTAGATGATCAAGAAGAGGTAGAAATCCTGAAAGCATATCCTAATTTAAAGGTCATAACAGAATGTACTGCTGAAAGGAAAGAAAACTGTTCAGCAAAAGGAAAACAACATGCTTGGATTATAGGAAAAGTTTTATAAAGCAATTCTGTATGAGATTGATTTACAGGAAAAGTCTGCAAAGTTATAGTTATACTACAAAACCTTTAGAGCAAGTGAATATAGGCACAGAAAACTAGTCTAAAATCTTTTTACTGCTCAAGAATTAAAATAAGAATTCCGAGAAAAAGGAATAAACTTACTTCAAAAGTATCAAGATTTTTTGCCTAGTCATTTAAAGATTTTAAATGCATATCTCCTGAATTGTGTATACACACTATACAATTATTACCAGGAAGTGAACATGTGAAATAAAAAGCATATAGGATGAATCTTAATTATGCATAACTTGTTAAGGATGAGATAGATAAGCTGTTAAATGTTGGTTTTATTTATCCTTTATAAGGTATCACCACTTGTGATTGTTCCTAAAAAACAGGAAGGAAAAACTATTCAAGAAATGAAGGAAAAACTATTCAGGAACAAGAAGAGAATAAATAATGAACTTAAGAAACAGGATGCAAGAAATCAAGTGCTACAACTCAAGGTATCAACTTTTAACCAAGAACTCACAGAAGAGAGGAACAACTTTCAAAAGCACAAAGAGGAGAATCTAGAGTACCATGAAGATCAACATTATAAGGAAGGCATAAGATAGTTGCAGTGAGGACACTACAAGGATTCAAGGTGGAATATTGTTAGGGACCAAAAACAGAGCATGTAGGAATACTTGCATTGAAATTTCCTATAGTGGAGGAAAGCTCATAAGAAAGGTGCAATAGGAAAAATCCTCGAGTATAGAAAAAATCCTAGGAAATATCCT
Source organism: Selaginella tamariscina (assembly GCA_003024785.1). Classification (NCBI taxonomy): domain Eukaryota; kingdom Viridiplantae; phylum Streptophyta; class Lycopodiopsida; order Selaginellales; family Selaginellaceae; genus Selaginella; species Selaginella tamariscina. The sequence goes on from PUQB01000266.1 coordinate 307,170, forward strand.
ATGCATGCAGGAAACAAACGGTTATGATTGTTGGAGGAGGATAGGATTCTGTTAGGGCAAGTTGGGCAAGAAGGGAAGAGAGAGGCTATGAAGGCTAAGGAGAGCTATGGAGAACAATGCATGAGAGAGAGAATCTCTAGGAGAGAGAAGTCTCCATACTTGCTATCTCTTGTAAACGTTTAGTAATGCAAGTGCATGATTATATATATATATATTATATATAGTGAATATATGTTTGTCTTATGAGAAAGCTACCTTATAAGTGCTATAACATGCAATGGCAAAAAACTATCCTTAACCTTAAATATGAGATAAGGTATATTTTTAGAACAAAATCCCATATCCTTTAACTGGGAAAGCTTTTCTTGCACTATGAATAGTGATTTTTACACTCATGTCGTGATTTAAAATTTAAGTGGCCATAAGATGGGCTATGTGGATTTTAAATTTAGGTGGCAGTTAAATGGGGCACGTGCATTATACACATGTTCTCTGTAAGTAATATAATAATGGATACCGGTTTGGGAACATGTAAATAAAGTTCTAAGGGATTACTTGTCGCGGAAGATATAAATTGACACCATAAGAGATTGAATCTCATAATATGATGTTTAGTTCTTCTGCTCAAACCCATCAAGCCACCTCACAAGGACTAGATTAAACATTTTAATTACATCCCTTTCCAGAGAAGTCCCAACAATGATGGAAGATAACAAGTTAAAAAGGCGAAAGTCTCTAATAAGGTGAATAAGAACATTACATATACAATTTAATGAAAGGCGATCTTGTTAAATATAAGGTAAAGGGATTGTTGAAGCATGTATTTCCATTTGTCTTATGATGACATAGATTTATATTGTATTTGTCTTACGATGAATGGATTTATATTCCATTTGTCTTACGATGACATGGATTTATGTGGAATGTGCAATGTCACCGATTTCTCAATACCCCATATGTTCCTACGACAAGTTTCAAAATAAAAGAACATACCTTAATCATAGTTACACACCTTACAAGCATATGTATCATGTGTTTGTCTACACATTGTTATTCTTGATGCGGAGAGTATCTTCATATACACTAAGGATATCTTTATGGTAAGAAATATTTGATACACAACTATATTATTGTGGTAAAGGTATTTTTTACAGTGAATTGAATTTAGCACAAGTATATTCATTTTGTACAAAAAATAAAAAAGAATGATTATATAAAATAATACTTAAAATGAATCGAAATATTTTTTATTATTGGTTTTGTTTGTAAGTTTTTGCATTGTAGTTAGAGGATGATGGTGAATGCACTTATATGAAGCCCATTTTCGACTTTATAAAACTAATTAATAAAGATTTGGGATGCACCAATCTGTAATTAAATTTCATCTTCTAAAAATTGACCCCCATCCTCGACATTGATCCTTGACATTAAAGATGAAAATTTTTTAGGACTATGCACCATCCTTGACGCCAAGGATGCATGTCATGGGGCAAAACTTAGTCTTTGTTTTTGGGCCACGCACCAACTTCGGAGAGGATGCTGTATAACCCCAAAAGGTTATAAATTCAATTCCTTTTCAACATGCAATTAATATAATATTAATTGTACATTGAAAAGAAATTGAATTTACAATCTTCTTTAACCATCCACCATCCTCGATGTTAAAGATGGTGCATGATCTCAAAAAAGACTATGAGTTTAATCATAAGTCTTTTAGGTCATCTATCTTTTGGCACTCCCATCTTAAAGTCATTTGTGTGTGTCCCATTGATTATATATATATGAATGTATGCATGATGTATATGTACATATAGCTAATATCAATACATGAATTTCAAACACATGTATATGACTATGTAAGGGTACGGTAGGGATACCATCACTTGCAATTTGTCTTACAGAAAAACAAATTGTGAGCTTAAGAAAGTGTGTACCAAAGCTATTAAAGAATATCCAATCGGTTAGTGAAAAGAGACAAAAAGAATTAGATGCTTTGCCCCTTATTTCATATGATGGATTTACAACATTGATGGTTGGACTAAAATCCATCAAAAATTGAGGAGAGCATATGAGAAGTTATTATGTGAGGGAGAGGAACAAATTAATATGTATACTAGGTGATACTTCAAGTATGTGGAGAAGAAGGTGTAGTTGATCACACGCTTATATGAATTGTTTCATACGTTCTTTGCAAAGCTTACAAGTGTAAAGTTTTCAAATTTCAAAAATATGGGTTCCCTCAAAGAGTATTATGTGTTTAAGGAAATGATAGGATGAATTATTAAGTAGGTGGACTAGCCTTATAAAGACATGGTGTTCCAAGTGCATCAATATGCATTTAAGTGTGTGCATACATGTGGGTGTGTGTATGATTGCATGTTCAATGTGTACATGTGTGTCATTTATACATATAAAAAGCACATGTAGTGTCTTCAATTATTGTTATGCACACACAATGGCACCTAAGATCGCATGCACTATATAAGAAGACAAAGAAGGTGCTTAGTGAATCCAAAGTTACATATGAGGAGTTTGTGCATCCCAAACTTGAGACAGAAGCAACCATAGTATACACTTATAATGAACTTTATATGGACATTAAACAAATGCACAAAAGTACATAGTTTTGAGAGAGATGATATATAATATGCAATTGTCCTAGGGACTATGTAGCACGACTGACATAGCATACAAGACTAAGAACAACCTTGAAGCTTACTAGAATGTCGTGCAAAATAGGCTAGCATGTTGGATAGTTTAAATATGACATAATGAAGAGTTTAAGAAGTGAGACAAGGTCTTAGAATTAATGATGGAGGTTCACCAGGTAATGTGTGTGTATACATGTATATTATGTCTATATATGTACATACATAAGAAAACAATTGGATAATGTGTTTGCAACCTTCTAGGACCATACACCATCCTCAACATCGATGGGTTTTTAACTCACAACTTGAGGTTGGTGCATGGAACCTCGTTGGTGTTGAGGATGGGATAGGCACATGCTGGGCTCAAATTCATAACCTTCTACGATTTTGCACCATGCTTGGCACCAAGGATGGGCATGGACCAATGAAGCTTGAACTCATAGCCTTTTAGGGCCAAGTGTTACACACAACTGGTATAGGAAATACCATATAAGATCACCCAAAGTTCTAGTATGAGGTTGCCTAAATCCCATAACTAAAGCGTTTTCACGCACGAACACACAAGTGACCTCCTGAATTTAAAAGGGACTAAGGATAGCACCTTGGGTTGGTCAATAAACACGGCAAGGTGGCAACTACTATGTGGGTCCAACAGTAGGTGGGGTGGCCTATCATGGACATTTATAATCTAGGGGCAAACTATAATAGATGGTATCAAAGCAAACTCCTAGCTCGGGTTAAGTAACGCAATGGCTTAGTTGAGAGCCATGGAAGCAATTCAAGGTCTTGTGTGTGACCTGATCCATGCTTAAGAAAGTGGACCAAGAGTCTAATTGAGACTGGTGAGGTTGAGCCAACAACAAACCCAGTGAGGAGTCGATTAGGATAGTGGGGCAGGGCCCCTTGGCTTGTTGTCCATGATGCGGACTTGAGCATAAGCATGATGAATGTTACACACAATGGGTAGAGGAAATACTAGATATAACCACATGAAAGAAGGGCTTGTACAAGCAATCGCCCCTTTTATTAATTTGGTATGAGGTTGCCTAAATCCCAAAAGTAAAGCATGCTCACTCACTCCTTGATAACACTTCAGGTTTTAGGTGACCTCCTAGACTAAAAAGGGACCCATGATAACACTTTAGGTTTTGGGTGACCTCCTAAACTAAAAAAGGACTCATGATAACACTTCAAGTTGTGGAATAGATACAATGGGGTGGTAGCCAATGTGTGGGTCTAGCAGTAGGTGGGGTGGCCTACCAGGGTGGCCTACCATGGATAGACCGAGGATGGGCATGACCCTAGAAAATTTGAGTTGGATGGTGCATGGCCCTAGAAAATTTTGAGTTGGATAGTGCATGGCCCCAACGAGGTTCAAGCAATTTGCTTAACCAACTAATCAACCCACAAAAGGACACACACACATATATATGTAAGATTATATACACACTACTTTACCTAACTTTCCAAACCTTCAAAGCTTCTACATATGTTCAAGTGTAGATACATGTGCATATATATACATACGTATGTATATAACACATAACAACAATATAACTTTAGTTAGGACGATTCTTGAATGGCTGAAGAATATTTAGAAAATTAAGTTATAAAGCATTTTTAAATAGACATATTTTCTTCTTTTATGTAAAAAAAATTACATAGCAATAATCAAGAATACATATTTTGGCTGTTGAACTATTATACATGATCATTCATCATTATTATGCAAGTTTTGTCTTTATTACAAATTAGCTTGATGAGGAAATTTTTACATCATAAACATGTCCTCACCGTTAAAGACAAATTTTCTAGATGTCATGGAAAATTATACACAAGTGTAGAATTTTATAAGGAATTGTACGGCATAACACATGCAAAATAACTCTTCCCCTAGTTAACTAGTTATACTGTAGTTAACAAGTTGAAAGGCTACTTCAAATTGTATTTAAAATGTAAATCTAATAAAGTTAAGCTAAAGCTATAGTTAGTAATAAATATTAGAAATTCTAGGTAGCTATAATAATATTCACTTTAACAATGTAAATTGGAGCTAATTACAATTGTGTATAACAATCAATATAAAAATATTACCTAATTATACCTATGTAAAGAGTTTGTCTCTTCAAATATTTAACTAATTAAAATTGTGTATATAATTAACCATAAGAAAGTTTAACTAGTTGAAAGGCTGAATTTCAAACATTTTATTATAGTACTACATACAAGCATTTTATATACAAACAATCTTCTACATTTATGAATGGTTAAATATATATAACATTTACATCGATAAAATCTATGAGTAATGGTGATTGACAGCTTTGAACATCCTCAACTAGTACCTTAAATACTAAAAAATAATGCATGTTTTTAGGGTGTTGGCAAAAAGGAGGATTCTTATAGGAGGCTTGCTAAATACCCAAGCTATTATAAAATATACTTGAATATTCTCTAGAATATGGCCGGATATTCTAGAAAATGAAGCACTAGATCATAGAATAAAATACAATACATATATACTGACTAGGCTTAAAATTGTCAAACTAAGTTATAAATAATGCAAAGTGGTGAAGACCTACAATCACATAATCATGTTGATTCAAATGAATGTTGCCATCCACATCTGTTAGTGGAAAAAAACATGTTCAATGGAGTCCAGTTAGTGAGACCTAGCATTTACATGTTAAATTGTCTAGGTGTCAATAACTAGAGGTACATTATTCCTTTGATAACCAACCAATAAATGATAAACCTCAATGTTGCTAAGAACATGCTGGTTGGAGAAAGTATGTGACATCTAAGTTCAGTCCAAGAATGAGACTATAGACAAAGTACATATGCAAATAAGGACTAACTCTTTCCCTTCTGAATGCCTATGCAACTGTATGTTGGAAACTTAAAAATAATTACCTTCACTGTATGGCTAACGAAGGAGACAATAAACAATTTCTGTTGTTACACTTCCATACTACTAATATGTCCTTCAAACGTTTTTACTTAGATGTAGTTCTTTTATTGCTCTTTTGACATTTTGTTGGGCATTTGTACAGAACATCTGTTGTAACTTGGCACCTGGGTAGGCCTTGCATCTCTCGATGGCAACATAGTCTTCTCCTTGAATGTGGCAACTGGGCGCACATCTGGACCTCTTGGTGCGATGGAGTCTTCTCCCTAAGTATGTAAGTTGGTTGTATTGTTGATTGCTCAACTCCCTCTAGCTTGAATTCTACTTCTGCAAAAACTAAACCTTCTCAACTGTTAAGTTTGTTCTTTTATGAACAAGCCACACATCAAGTGCTTGGACAACCTCCATTTGAATGATCCTTGTATAGGGACATTTGTAACATGTGGAAGGACGAGGGCAAAACCACATCATCATGCTACAGATATCCAGTTAAGCACCCTCAAAGATTCCCTCCTCCTTCTATATTGCCCAAACTCTTCACCTAGCTCAACTTTCCAATCCTTCATATAGCTCAGTCCATTGGATGACCTCTTTTTCTGTACATCTTAAAATATGAGCTTCTTTCTTCTTGAGTTCGGAATCACCTGCTTTGCATAGTGGATGTCGTGCCAATGCAAGTGGAGTTCATTAGTATTTTGCGAACTAGTAGAAGTTCTATGCACTGTGTGGCATGAACATTAGCCAATGAAGCAAACTTGGAACTTGCTAGGTGTTCCTTCGTGTTGACCATGTTTATAATGGTAACAAGTGAAATAGACTTTCCCATTGACAATTTCCATTATATTGTATCAATGAGCATATCCTTGGAAGGTTTAATCCTATAAACCTTCCTTTTAATGTTGCCTTCACCTTGACACTTTGCAAGATAATGTCCATAAGATCCAACATTGTGGCCTCCAATAAGGGTACACACTTGTTAATTACATCCTCACCCTTGCGTGAAACACTCTAAGTTGTTTATGGTTGGTATGTTGGAGATACCTTCCTTTGTTAGGTCCCATATCTCCACCATGGAGATGTGATCTTCATGTTTAATCCACCAAGCCAACCATGTCTTCTAAGTAGGAATGCTAGATGCACCCCATCCTAAAAAGATTTTAGCATTGCAAACCTCCACCTTCTCTTTGTTAGTCAATGCCTCAATCAAGAGAACGGGCTAAAGTCATATGCAAAGCCATGTGTTTTTTGTGATTCACCACTTAGTAACCTGCTTAACGGATTGCATGTAGTGAAATAAATAACTTCTCTCTATACCTTTTATTTTGTTATCATTATTAAATATCTGGTGAAGGGTTATCCAAATGCACGATTTCATTGGCCATGAAACGTGTGAAATTGATGTTGTAGGGTCCTTCACTATAATGTTGTCTTCCTAACACATATCATTGTATGCTATCACGACCTGATACATGATACAGGATTTCGGATACAGGATTCCGGATACAGGATACAAGATATGCATGCAGAATATTCCTACAAATATACCTACAGGATATTCTTAGAGGATATGCCTACAGGATATTCCTACAGGATATACTACAGGATATGCCTAGAGGATAAGACATGTGGACTCATTTTAGCCTCTACATGCATATAACACTTTTGATGCATGCAACCACTTTTAGCACTCATGCCTAGATTAGCTTTGGAGTTGTGAGCATAAAAGCTCCGACCTAATTGTTGTACAATCAGTTACTATCAACACCAGTCTTTACGATCATTTTGTTCTTGTCTTGTTCTGTCTTGCTCCTTCCTCCTGCTCTTGTCTTGCTCCTGGATCCTGTCCTTTCCTGTCTTGCTCCTGGATCCTGTCCTGCCTTTCTTCTGCTCCTGTCTTGCTCCCGGATCCTATCCTGTTCCTGTCTTGCTCCTGGATCCGTCCTGTCCTGTCTCCTGAGTTCCTAGTTCCTGTCCTGCTCTCGTCCTGTCCTGAGTCAAGCCTTTGTTTGGAATCCTGCTCTCTTCCTGGTTCCTGGATCGTGGCTTGACAGTTTGATAGTAACTCTTTCATAGCTCTCCGTTTCCAGCTACTTTTTTTTCTTGATTCTTTTCCTTCGTTTTCCTCCTTTTTCTTTCATAGATCATGGCTGATTTTGAGCACTTTCAACGCGAGCACCAAATGTTGCTTCATGAGCTGGCCACTTTGCGCCAAGTGGTCACCGATGCAAGGTTCCACCAACGCGGCACATGCAGCTGCTGATGCATCCTCCAAGGCTGCTGCGCAGGCTCTCTCTCAGGCATCGGTGGTTCCCTCTTCATCGAACTTTTCTTCGGAGCCGAAGATCAGCATGCCAGAAAAGTTCAGTGGCAATCGTGGATTTCCAAGGTTTCCTGAATCAGATCCGGCTCTTGATCCGCATGCAACCACGCCGCTACTCGACTGATGCACAAAAGGTTGGCCTTTTGGCATCCTTACTAAGTGGATCTCCACGGGCTTGGGTTGCCCCCTTGCTGGAGCGTGACGACCCATTGATGGAAGACTTTGAAGGTTTCGTGGCTGCCTTTGAAGCCTTTGGAGATCCTGATAAGTACCGTTCTGCATGCACGAAGTTACGAAGCTCACTCAAGGATCCCGACCAGCTTGTCTATGCATCCGAATTTCAGCAACTTTGCACGAACATTCCATGGGACGAGACTGCATTGATCGAACACTTCCGTTTTGGGTTGAGGGATGACGTGAAGGACCTTCTCCTTACGTTACCGGATGCCCAAACATTAGCAGATCATGCAACAAGCTGTTCGTGCGACAACCGTTTGTTCGTCAGGAAAGATCCCGTCAGCAGTTCCTGCAAACCAATCCTGCAGCTGTGGTACATGTTCCTGCACACCTTCTGGAGTAGTTCCTATGGAGGTTGAGAAATCCAAGCGTGGCTCTCTTTCTGCTGTGAGAAGCAACGTCGCGCAGTGAGAACCTATGCTTGTATTGTGGTGAGCAGGACACAAGGTGGCAGAATGTCCTATTAAAGCCAGGAAGTTCAAGACGCGTGAAGTTGAAGCTGAAGTTCAGTCGGAAAACTTCAATGTCCACTTCGTCTAGGAGCCGCGAAGTTGGACGTAGGTGCAGGCTCCATTGGTGCTGCTCATACCATTCCATCACTCAAGTTTCCTGTACACATTCATTTAATAATCGAGAGCTCAAGGAGTTTGCCTGTTAGACACTGGTGCAAATGCACTTCATGGATGACACTTTTGCAACTCAACATGGCATTTCGGTGGTGAAGTTGAAGCGTGCAGTTCCTGTAGAGGTGGCCGATGGGCGTCTGATTGCTTCTGGCAGTTACCCATGCTACCAACCTCTCTCTTGCAGTCATGGCACATTCAACTGTTCAATTTCCTTCAACTTGATCAAGACTCGGTCGACTCCCATCATTTTGGGCATGCCATGGTTCGTTGTTGCAAATCCGCAGATCGACTGGAGGTCTAGGACGCTCACGTTTTCCTCTCCGCAGCCAGGATCAATCCTGTACCTTCCTGCGTGCAGGATACATCCTTAGTATCTGAGGCAGTACAAGCTACAGGATTGACCGTGCCTGTTCCTGTACCAGTGTTGAAGACTCCTCCTCGACAGGATTCACCTCATGTCAGTTCCTCAGCACATCCGCAGGCTCTCTCCACTCCTGTAAGTTTGCGGTTCCTGTACAGGGTTCTTCCAATCCTGTATCAGTGTCGAAGGTTCCTCCTCAACAGGATCCACCTCCTGTTGTTCAGCAGCACACTCGCAGGCTTTCCTCACTCCTGTGCAACCACGGACTTCTGTACAGGATTCTTCCAATCCTGTACACTCGTCAACATCCACACAGGTTTTTCCAATCCTGCCTCTTTTGTTACTCTGCTTCTGTTCCACCCCCAAGATCCTTCCTCTTTTTCAGTCACAGCTCCCTCCTTCTCCTCTCCGAGTTCTTACCACTACCATGCATGAACTTGCCACTGATCCTGCTCCTTTCCACCACCTTTTTGCCTTTCAAGTAACTCCTACGTCCTCTTCTACCTTTCCTGTATCTGACTCTCCTGTTTTTCAATCTCCTCCTTCTCCTTCTCCTCTCCTTTTCCCTACCATCCAAGTATCACTCCTTTAAGGACGTTTTTGACAAGCACAAGGCTGCAGTTCTTCCTGTTCACAGGTCCTACGACTGTCCTATTGATCTTGCGGAAGGAAAGACTCCACCGTTCGGACCGATTTATGCATTGTCACCCACAGAGTTGGAGGTTCTTCGTCAGTACATCGAGGACAACTTGGCATCCGGCTTCATTCGTCACTCAAAGTCCCCTGCAGGAGCACCTATCTTCTTTGTCAAGAAGAAGGATGGGAGTTTACGTTTGGTTGTGGACTACAGGGGTTTGAATCAAGTCACCATTCGGAATCGGTACCCGTTGCCATTGATCCCGGAACTTCTCGATCGGCTGCGAGGAGCAAAGGTGTTCACGAAGATCGACTTACGAGGGGCCTACAACCTTGTACGGATTCGTCCAGGCGATGAGTGGAAGACTGCCTTTCGTACAAGGTATGGACACTTCGAGTACACGGTGATGCCTTTCGGCCTTACCAATGCCCCAGCCGTGTTCCAACACATGGTGAACGACATCTTTCGTGACTTCTTGGACCAGTTTGTGGTGATCTACCTCGACGACATTTTGATTTTCTCCAAGGACCAGGCGGCACATGACAAGCATGTACGATTGTTCTACAGCGGCTTCGCGAGCATGGCCTGTATGCGAAGTTGGAGAAGTGTTTTTTCGATAGGGATTCTGTGGAGTTCTTGGGCTACATCGTCTCTCCTGCTGGCGTTTCCATGGACATGCACAAGGTGAAGACCATCGTGGAGTGGGAGAGGCCCAAGTCTGTACGAGATGTACAATGTTTCCTTGGCTTTGCAAACTTCTACAGGCGGTTCATACAGGACTTCTCCAAGCGTGTACTTCCACTCACGGAACTCACCAAGCGCACAGGTTTTCTCTTGGTCCGACAAGGCGGAACATGCATTCACAACACTCAAGGACGCCTTCACGACAGCTCCGATTTTAGCACATCCTGATCCTTCCGTCCTTTCTTCATTGAAGCAGATGCCTCGGATTTTGCAGTAGGATCCGTCCTATCACAAGTTGGAGAAGACAAGTTGCTTCATCCTGTAGCTTTTCACTCTCGTAAGTTCCTTTCGGCGGAGATCAATTACGAGATTCATGACAAGGAACTCAAGGCCATTGTGGATTCGTTTAGGAGTGGCGGCATTTCCTGGAAGGTGCTGCATCCTGTACAAGTTCTTACGGATCACAAGAACCTGGAGTATTTTCAAACGGCTCGAGTTCTCAGTCGGCGACAGGCTAGGTGGGCAGTTCCTATCACGTTTTGATTTCGTCATCGTCTACAGGCCCGGTTTTCGGAATGGCAAGGCGGACGCATTGTCTAGGCGCTCTTACCTTGCACCGCCCGGGATCCTGCATATGACTGTCAAAGGCAAGTGTTGTTGGGTCCTGATCGTTTCCGGCTTGCGGCACTAAGGTTCATCAGGCTCCAGCAAATTCAACACTCCTACAGGACATCCGTTCGCAGTTGGCTACAGACGACTTGGCAAGAATGTGTTCTCACACATTATCCTGACATTGCAAGTTCCTCTTCCTCCAGTTCCCGTCCAGACTACAAGTGTTTGCCATACAGGATGGACTCCTGTACCGGGAAGGTCTCCTGTACGTTCCTGTTGGTGTTTGCAGGACTCGTGTGGTACAGGATTGTCATGATACCCCGGCTACAGGACATTTTGGTGTGGCCAAGACAGTTGAGTTGGTGACTCGCAACTATTGGTGGCCTGGGTTGCGAGGTTTTGTGGAAAGGTTTGTACGGAGTTGTGACACCTGCAATAGGTCGAAGATGCCTCATCATGCACCCTGGTCTTCTTCGTCCTCTTCCTGTTCCTTCTGCTCCTTGGAGATCCATTTCTATGGATTTCCTCACAGATCTTCCTCCTTCTCGTGGATTTGATGCAGTTCTTGTGGTGGTTGACCGTTTCACCAAAGGCTCATTTCCTACCCTGCAACAAGACAGCTACAGGCAGACAACTGCTGAGTTGGTGATCCGAAGTGTTCCGACATCATGGTCTTCCTGAGAGCATTGTTTATCGAGGTCCACAATTCATGTCCAAGTTTTGGCGAGAGCTTCTTCGGAGTCTACAGGTTAAAGCGGATCTTTCTTCAGGATATCACAAATGGGCAGTCAGAACGCACAATTCAGACCTTGGAACAGTATCTTCGTTGCTTCATCAGTTACCAACAGGACAACTGGTTGGACCTTCTTCCAATGGCGGAGTTTGCCTACAACAACTCCGTTCACGCATCTACAGGCCAGACACCTTTCTTTGCTCTTACAGGCCACCATCCACGTTTTGACTTTGCTCCTCCTGCTTCTCCTTCTTCCGCTCCTGCAGTACAGGATCGTCTCAGCATCTTCAGGTACAGGATGATCTCCAGGTTCATCTTCAGCAGGCACAGGAACGATACAAGCATCATGCTGATGCTCACCGTCAGCCGGCACCTGCATACAAGATTGGTGATCTCGTGTGGCTTCTTCGTCGACACATTCGCACCAACAGGCCTTCTTCTAAGTTGGATTTTCAACGATTGGGCCCTTATAGGATTGGGCGGAGGTAATCCTGTAGCTTTCCGACTCGAGTTACCATCTACGGTGAAACTTCATCCTTGTTTCACACCTCCTTGTTGGAGCCGTATCATCCTTCTTCTCTTCCTGGTCGTGCTTCTTCTCCTCCCCCTCCTGTGGTCATTGACATGAACCTGAGTACGAAGTTGCAGCCATCCTTGATTCTCGTCTTCATCGCCGCCAACTCAATACTTGGTGGATTGGAAAGGTTATTTGCCTACTGATCGCACTTGGGAACCTGCATCCAACTTACTCCATGCTTCTTCCAAAGTTGCTGCCTTCCATCGGCATTATCCTGCTAAACCAGGTCCCAAGACTCGTGGAACTCGTCTTTAGGGAGGAGGTGTTGTCACGACCCGATAGGATACAGGATTCCGGATACAGGATACGGGTTGCATGATATTCCTACAGGATATTCCCACAGATATGCCAATAGGATATGCCACAGGATATGCCTAGAGGATAAGGGACATGTGGACTCATCTTAGCCTCTATGCATGCAGCCACTTTTAGATGCATGCAACCACTTTTAGCACTCATGCCTAGATTAGCTCTTGAGTTGTGAGCATAAAGCTCCGACCTAATTGTTGTACAATCAGTTACTATCAACACCAGTCTTACTACGATCAATCTTGTCTTCTTGTTCTTGCTTGCTCCTTGCTTCTTGTTCTCTCCTTGTCTCGCTCTGGATCCTATCCTGTTCCTGTCTTGCTCCTGGATCCCATCCTGTTCTTGTCTTGTTCTTGGATCCTGTCATGCGCCTTCCTGTCTTACTCCCGGATCCTATCCTGTTCCTGTCTTGCTCCTGGATCCCATCCTGTTCTTGTCTTGTTCTTGGATCCTATCATGCGCCTTCCTGTCTTGCTCCTGGATCCTATCCTATTCCTGTCTTGCTCCTGGATCCTGTCCTGCGCCTGGTCTTGCTCCTGAGTTCCTAGTTCCTGTCCTGCTCCCTGTCCTGCTTTTGAGTTAAGCCTTCTTGTTCTTGGAATCTTGCTCTCTTCTTGATTCCTAGATTGTGGCTTGACATAGAATACAGACATGTCAACTGAAAGTGATAGAGTAAATAAAAATTTAGAGTTATCTAAACACTAAAACACCCTATGACTTAAGGGAGTCCTACTGACCATAGAGAACTTGCTCTAATACCAATTGTTAGAGTTTTTACCTAGTGCCACAACGGCTTGCCAGATGCCAACCCTGGAATCCCCTTTTTGGAAACTCCCACGGAATTTGTTAAAGTAACCCATATTAGGAACTCATCCCCTGGGAACTTAAACCTAGCTGACTAAGTCCACAAACAAGGCTCACCTTGTGAATTAGGATACACGAGCTAGCCGAGCTACAAATGTTGTTCCTAGCTTGGCGTAGTTGGGGCGGCCGAAGCAAAAGCCTCAACCATTAGTTCTGCAGAACGTAAACTTGGGCAATGCCTTTAAGCTTGCGAGCAAGTTTTCGGATCAAGGAATTTGACTAACTCCTTAGAAGTGACGTACCTGGTCACAAAGGCAAAATCCTGTCAACGATAAGGGTAGGCTAACCAAAGGTGAGATATACCCCTGTCGTGTTAAAGTTAGGGGGCACAACAGAGGGTTGCGCCTTCACAACACAAACTTAGCTTGCACTAGTAGGAGGTTAACGAGCTCTCTTTTAAACCTAGAAAGCCTCATTACATGTACTCTACCTTAATTATGTGATGGAGCCCCCCTTGTTTTCCTAAATGAGTAAGTGGGCTGGCACAGAAATTCCAGCCCTTAATGGAAAGAGATGCCTAACTCAACCCTAAACCTAACCCCTAGGGGGGGGGGTATTAGGTGTGGGTTTAGGCAATCCTAGGGTTAAGTCAACCCTAGGGGTGTTCCTAACCCTGTTAAACAAGAAAACCGCATATCCCACCTTTTCCTGTTTAACCGGTTTCCTTTCTCCTAGTCTTTAAGAAAGGCTACACACTTTCTTTCCTTCAACTCTCCACAATTACATAAATTAAAAACTTCTTCTCTCAAAGCCACAATGACTGGTCTCGAAGTTAAGGGTAAGAACGGATTTTGGCTATTGCCTTGTTAGATCCATTCATTGAGAGTACACATACATACACACAACATCTTATAATATGCACCTTCCATTACTACATGAATACAAGAGACAAAGTGTAGAGAACCTCTATCTCCTGCTAGAACTTCAAATGGAGACCCCTCCTTCGTTGCCCTAACTCCCCTTAACTACTCTTCCTCTCGCCACATCATCCTTTACCTTTTTCTTTTCCTTACTCACCTTTTCCTCTCGGTAAGGATTTCCTTCTTCACCACCTTTCCTTCCATGCTTACTACAGACCTTCCTACCCTTATTCTCTTTACAGTAGGATGTCCTATGCTCCTAATATATTACCTTTAACACTGCCCCCTCCTTATTTGTTGTTGTGTCCTCACGGCAACACATCCTACGCATCATCCTGATACTCCACCTCCTCATGATCCTTATACTTCTGAAACTCCGCTTTTTCCTTGTCAAGTTCCTGCTGCACCATTGCTACCTGAAGGCGAAACGCCTGCGTCTCCTTCCTAAGCTGCTCATTTTCCTCCTAAAGACGCTGGAACTCGTCCACCACCACCGATAATATAGTGGCAGTCTGCTGGGTTTCATCTCATGCTCGCACTAACCTCTGGAACAGTGTCATCGGCTCATGTGACATCACCGTGGGCTTAAGCTCCACCACCGAGGTTGGAGTCCTCTGCTTAGCCGGTCGCTGAACGCCCTTACTCATCATTCCCTGAATGGCGGTCATTTTAGGTGCCATGACGCTCTCCACGGCCTGCACAATCAACGTTTGAATATCTGCCCTATCCTTAACAGTGTATCCAGCGTTGACCAAATGATTGAATAGACTTGCCGCCATCTGAGTTGCGTCTTGCGCCTCATTCCCTCCTCCAACGACCTGTTCCACCATCTCAGACTGAAGTTGTGCCAGAACCAAAAGATATTATTAGCCAAAAGATAGTGTCTAAATTTATGGATAGCATATACCATCCCCAAAGCTTCCTTTTCTGTTGTGGTGTAATTTACTTCTGCAGGTGTTAGCCTACATGTACATGGAATTCTCGATCCCATTTAGGACTAACTAATATTGGTGCTTTAATAAGAGCCTTCCGAAGTTGGTCAAAAGCCTCTTGACACTGTGATGTCCAATCATATGGTACATCTACCTTTAGCAAATCTGTTAAAGGTTTTGCAATCTCAACATAATGCTTTATGAATCGTCTATGGTAACCTATTTTTCCTAAATACCTACGTAACTCCTTTATATCTTGTGGTGGTTGTAAACTAAGGATAACCTTAACCTTATCCTGGTCCACCAATATACCTTCCTTACAAACAACATGTCCTAAAAGGACTCCTGATTTAACAAAGAAGTTACATTTTTCAGGATTCAAAGCAACTAAATTTTGCCTACATTTCTGGAAACACTTTTCTAGACAATGCAAATGTTCTTCCTTTGAACTATAGACACTGAAATCGTCCATAAAGACTTTCATAAAGTCTAAAAGGTATTCCCGAAAGGTATCTGTTATAATCCTTTGAAAAGTAAAGGGTGCATTGCATAAGCCAAAAGGCATAACTCTATAAGCATATGCACCCCATGGACTTATAAAAGCTGTTTTATGTTGATCTTCAGGAGCTACCATCACTTGGTTATACCCCGAAAAGCCATCCATGAAGGAATACATTTCGTGTCCAACAACATTATTCAGCATTTCCTCTGTAAAAGGTATCGAAAAGGTATCCTTAGCTGTAACGTCATTTAACTTTTTATAGTTTACACATACTCTTAACTTTCCATTTTTCTTAGGAACAATTACAAGTGGTGATAACCATTGTGCTCCTTATATATATATATAAAACCAACCTGTAACAACTTATCAATTTCCTCCTTAACTAACTTTGCATAATTAGGATTCATCCTATATGCATTTTGTTTGGCTGGTTGGCATCCCGGCAAAAGTTGAATAGTGTGCATATAGAGTTCTGGGGTATTCCTTTTAGATCTTTATAGGACCATGCAAATACATCCTTATACTTGGTTAACAATGCCAATCCTTTATCCTTAAATTAGGATCCAGTTCTTGAGCTATAGTCAACATCTTAGGTTCCTTCTCTGTTCCTATGTTGACTTGCTCTAGAGGGTCATTAGTATATGTAAGTGTAATCCGCAGGCTGTTCCTGTAAGTTTATTTCATAAGAAACAGACTTATAAAATTTTTCCTGCAACCCCAATTGATCCTCTTCCTGTTCCTTTTGAGAGGCTTTCTTTTTCTCTTTCACGATTGCATATAAATCAATCTCTGCAAGGGCTTTTAGATCAGGGTATGTCTTCAAAATTTTCTTCTTCCTGATCATCCAAGCCCTGCATCCAATCATATCCTTCTAATGCAACCGGTCTATCCTTTTTTGCTAAATACCTCTTAGCATGAATATAGATATCCACCTTCATGTCACCTTGTCCTATTGTCATTTTTCCTGAGCCCAATCTTGCACAATGCAAGCGATCTTAAGCCACGGTCGGCCCAATAACATAGTATAGGTTGCATCCTGTCCTTCCATTCGTAGGACTATTAGGATATTGTTAAAGGTAAAATATTAGGAGCATAGGACATCCTACTGTGGAGAGAATAAGGGTAGAAAGGTTCGTAGTAAGCATGGAAGGAAAGGCTGTGAAGGAGGAAAATCCTTACCGAGAGAAAAGGTGCGTAAGGAAAAGGAAAGAAAGTGAAGGAGGAAAATCCTTACCGAGAGGAAAAGGTGCGTAAGGAAAAGGAAAAGACTGTGAAGGAGGAAAATCCTTACCGAGAGGAACGGTGAGTAAGGAAAAGGAAAAGGAAAAGGAAATCTCGGAAAGGAAAAGGATGACGTGGCGAGAGGAAGGGTAGTTAAGGAGTAGTTAGGGCAATGGAGAAGGGGTCTCCAGAAGGGTCTCCACAGGAAGTTCTAACGAAGGAGGGGTCTCCATTTGAAGTTCTAGCAGGAGATAGAGGTTCTCTACACTTTGTCTATTGTATTCATGTTAGTAATGAAAGGTGCATATTAGAGAATCTTGTGTGTGTGTATGTCTACTCTCAATGAATGGATCTAACAAGGCAATAGCCAAAATCCGTTCTTGCCCTTGACTTTGGAGACCAATCACAGTGGCACTGGGAGAAGTCTGATATATATACAGATATATTGAGAGTTGAGGAAGGAAAGGGTGTAGCCTTTCCTGTACGTTGTAAGAAAGGTTTCCTGTCTGTGTGAAGGAAACAGGTTAAATAGGAAAAGGTGAGGCAGAGAGCCTTTTCTTGTTTAACAATTGGCGACCACGGAGGGATTTCGCCATTGCTTTGTTAGCATTCATTGAGAAGAAGAGCTTAAAAAGATAGAATTCTCATTCTGAAAAAGGCTCAGAAGGTGTAGAGCCGGATGTGTAAAGGAGAAGGAATGAATGGAACCTTGAAGGAACCATTGTCCTGATCCAGCCTTAGCTGATCAAAGGAACCAAAGGCAAACCAATAAAGTGGCTGCCCAACAGCAACCTGAAACTGACGAAAATAGACGTCAAAATATCCTTGGCAAGATAGACTGGACGTTGTAACTAAAGTGGGCATGATACGTGAAAATGGGAATATAAAATAATTACTAATTAATACTTAAGTTTTAATTATTAATTAATCATTTAATTAATATGTAATTAAGCCTTAAATATTAAGTTTTCAGACTCCGAGATTGAACCAGATTCACCTTCAGAGCTATCGCACTTATCTGGAGGGAACTTTCTCAAATACGCCTTTATGGAATCGTTGGGGTACTCAGTTGAGACCCAATCTATCCACTTGTTCAGGTCCTCAACCATGGTCTTATCCTTTTCAACGGCAAACACACATGTATGCCGAAGGTAACACTCCTTCAAGACGGACCCCCTAGTGCAGTAGTCAAAAACCCACGCATCACTGTGAGGACCCCTAATCAAGTTGACGATGCTCCGTGCCGCTTGACTTGTAATGTTTGGATAACGTACATTGTCGAATACGTCACTCATACCTATCGGTGTATCGGATGGAGGTTCAAGGCCGTTGGAGTGCAAACAGATGCCTGGCCAGTCATTTGGAAGCTTGAAATTATTTGGCGCATTCCTAACAACCAAGTGAACAACGGTATCAATGCACTTGGGATTAGCATCGTTCATATAAAATCCTGTCCAACGATGTCTATTCTTCTTGGCGAAGGCGAAGGCAAAAGTATCGGTGACATGAGCAAGAATCAAGAAATAAATACCTAAAAAAGTAGGTATCAGTGAAGAGCGCAAGCATGAATTCAATAATAAATACCTTCTATGTATATGCTTGCACGGCTAAGTTTCTCCACCAGATCCTCTAGTGCCCTATCTGTCGAAAGATTTTTTGACACCCGCCGATCCATCACGAACAATTGAAACGGTTTCCTACAAGTAGTGATGTTACCCCATAAAGTCTCCGAATCTAACAACAAACATCTGTAGGGCTTGTCGTGATTTGTAGCATCCTCCTTTATAAGGTTCAATTCGGTTCTCCGCTGCTGAAGGACTGCCATAAGAGAAGGCGTCCAATGTTCTCCTTTTTGGCGTTGGCGTGCAATAGATTCTTGCCCAGATCTTCCGATTGGTTCACCCATTCGACAAGCATATCATCGTTCGTCACATGCAAATATTTGCTGACCTCTTTATATGTTGAAGTCGAGGTCCAACCCAGTTTGTGGCAGTGTATTCCCAACCACTCCTTGAAATGCCTGACCGTCTTCAACTCCATTGCCTTGAGATGAAAAGGAGAGGTTGGGCTGCTGTTATTAATTTGTAGTTTGCCATCGATCACCAAATCAGCCAAGACTTCCATCTCCTCCATCGTTGTTCCATTTAAAGGCTTCAACCATGTGAGCTTGAAATCATTGTCTACATCCTTTATAGATTGAACAGACTTAGCCTTCGGCGTCTTACTGGGTTTCTTTGCAGACTTTTCTGAGGGCTCCCCTTCACTTGTCTGCTTCTTCTTCAGTGTTCCTTTTGAAAAGGATTCCATAATCCCCAACCATTTGGCAAAGATCTTATCTTCGGGGCAAGAAATCAACATCATCAGAAAGGATGTTTCCTTCCCGCCCACCTGGGCAAAATCAACTGCTGCAATTTCTTCAACTCTCTGAGGAAAAGACAGATTAATATACCGACAGATAAATCCCGCCCAAACAATTTGCTTACCCGGTATTCCGCAGATTGTGTATTCCCTGCGGTAGCTCTTTGTGGTCGCTGAAGAGATTCCCACACGGCTCGCGTGTATTTAAACTTCTCCCATATTTTGCTGTTGTAGTGGTTGGTGTCGGCAGCGTCCCATTCCGCCGATAACTTATGGTACTGCTCGATTGTGAGATTCGGCTTAGCTAAAAATGCCGATCTTTTTGTCAGCTTCTCACGGGTATGCTCGGAAAGTTTTGTTGCCATCGTTCCTTTGTTGTGTTCCTCGAGAAGTCGTTGGGCTGCCGTTATTGTGTGCTGGCCACTAATGATGTAGTACTTGATAGATTTTTTATTCTCCGTCTGAATCTTCATGAGTTGTTCTGGTGTTGTGATCCAGACTTTGTCAGCGCCCTTCCTTCTTTCATAGTATGGACACAAAACAGCATTATGTGGAACGGTATAAGAATTTCGTCCTTCATCTTCTCATGAGCTCAGCTACACGTTCCTGGTTGAGTGGCCTGTAATTGAAGTTTGGGTTGACGCTGCAATATTTAACCCTACAAGGATAAATCTTATCATCCAACATCATTTCCTTGTGACTTATTGTAGCATGAGATGCCACAGGTGCAGCTGACAAAACGATTGATGATTTCTTTTGCAATCCGAATCAACATGTGTGATCCCCGATGCAGCTGTTCTAGTGTTCTCGGTACACTCTTCCAGCTCCCAAAGCTCCCTAAGCAAATTGAACGTGATCTGTAGAGAACCTGAGACCGAGCCACCCTCTCAATCTCCATTATGATGTCGCTGTGTTCTTCTTCAATGTGAAGAGGGAAGATTGCTTCACTTGCTGATTTTCTGTATTGTGAAGCAATATCTCCTGACAATACACCTACTCGATGAGTCTGAAGATTTTCGAAGTAGACATCCAGATGGATCCCCTCCATAGATGGGCTTTCGTTGAGTTGAAGAAGAACTCCAAGGTCAACATCATTAGTGAACACGTGAACGTCATTATCCACAAGTCGACAAAACCACCCGAAATTAATGTTGTAACTGACGACCTCTGGATCCGAGAACGTGACATTGGATGGAACAAGGCATATGTGTCGAGCATCGTCCAATCTGGGTTCGCAGCCTGCTTTCGGGTGCTTGACTAGCGAATCTACTTTCCATTGTTTTGCTTGTCCATGAGATGTGACAGAGGTTAATTTGACAGCAGCCATGGTTGCTCCAATGCGCTTCCCATTTATCTTAAAATATGGCCAAGTTGATTCCAGAATCCCCCTGCCCATCTCTTCTCCTGCTCTTGTCTTTAATGTCACCTCAATTCCACATCTGAATACAAAAATGATTAGTTCAAGTATCCGAGTATAACAGATTTTATTTTAATTCTTACCCAGAATTTGAACGACGACTCCATACTAATGACTCGATCTCCTTGTTTGATCAAATCGTCCTTCTGCAAAATAATACACTATAAATATAAATTATATAAAAACGCACACACACTTGTATAAACCCGAATATACAAAAATAATACACAGAGAGAAGTAGACGTAATTAACTGTCCGAAGTCACATTTGTGTTAGTGCAAAAGAAAGATAACATTTCGTTTTAGAACCACCACAAATGTGAGCTCTGGACAGTTTTACATAGATTCCTAGCTTTTACTCGAAATATTATGATAAGATGATAAAAGTAAATAAAATGAGATATGCAACTTATATATACTAATACACATATATATTCACATGGAAGGTGCGGCGGGATTAATCTCGCCACCCCTTCAATGCCTCCTGAAAGAGTGGGCGGGATTAATCTCGCCACCTTTCTGAGGCCTTGAACGGGAGTGCGGAATTAATCTTGCCACCCTTCTCGGTTTCAGAGAGAACTGGGCAGGATTTATTTCTCACACCCCTTCAGTGACTCCAGAAAGGGGGCGGGATTAATCTCGCCCACCATGTAAGTGATGATTAAATGAATTTCCCCACCCTTCCCAATTCTCTCCATTGGTATGTTGAAAACCTTCTACGTCTCAGACAGAAACGTTTGGGATTGGTCCGACTCACCAATGGAGAAAAAAGGAAGGGTGGCGGGATTCATTCCTCCAACAGGCATTGAAGACTCGGCGGGATTAATCCCGCCGCCCAGGGCCTTCACTCGGTCCCTATGCGGCGGGATTAATCCCGCCGGACGCCAATTCCCTGCGCGGAACCGGGCGGATTAATCCCGCCGCCTAGGCACTTCAGGCAGGCCAATGGCGGCGGGATAAATCCCGCCCGATTCCCGCAGGGCATGCGTACGCGGCGAGATTAATCCCGCGTCCCAGGCCCTTCACTCAGGCCTTAGTCGGCGGGATTAATCCCGCCGAACGCCAATGCCCTGTGCGAAATCTTGCGGGATTAATCCCGCCGCCTAGGCCCTTCAGGAAGGCCAATGGCGGCGGGATAAATCCCGCCCGATTCCGCGCAGGGCATGCGTACGCGGCGGGATTAATCCCGCCCACCATGTAAGGGATGGTGAAATTAATCCCACCACCCCTTCTCAGTTCCCTCCATTGGTATTTTGTAAACCTTCTCCGTCTCAGACAGAGTTAGTCGGGATTGATTCAACATACCAATGGAGGAAAAAAAGAAGGGTGGCGGGATTAATCCCGCCACCGGGTAATGAAGGTTCGGAGAGACTAATCCCGCCGCCCTCTCGTAAATCATGCGCTCACACATATATATTGGCTGCGGCATTTTGAACAGGGATGGGTGGGGGCGGGATTAATCCCGCCGCTTATATCCTGCGGAAGTGCCTGAGCGGCGGGATTAATCCCGCCGCCCTCCGCGAAGGGCATGAGCGTGGGGCCGGATTAATCCCGCCGTTCATGTCTTGCGTGAATTCCCTGGGCGGCGGGATTAATCCCGCCGCCTTACGCGCAGGACATGTCATGCAGGCTCTTGGTTAGCCTTCCGTGCAGGATCTTTCATGCAGGCTCTTCGGTTGCCTCATGAACGGCGGGATTAATCCCGCCGCCCATCCCCTGTAAATGCCCTGCGGAATCCGGCGGGATTAATCCCGCCCATTAGGGCCTTCACACAGGCCATTGCCGGCGAGATAAATCCCGCCGCATTCCGCGCAGGGCATGGGTGAGCGGCGGATTAATCCCGCCGCCGAGGCCCCTCACGCAGGCCATGGGCGGCGGGATTAATCCCGCCGCTCTTCGGTTTGTCGTAGAGCGGCGGGATTAATCCCGCCCCATAGCTGCGTGAAGGGCCTCGGCGGCGGGATTAATCCCGCCCCATGGCCCCAACATATAGCGGCGGGATTAATCCCGCCGCTCGAGGGGCTTAGCGTGTGTGCGAGAGATAAAATTAATAAATAAAAAATTATACAATAAAAACACACACATATATATGTGTGTGTATATATATATATATATATATATATATATGTAGTATGTATGTATGTATGTATGTATGATAGGAGTGTACGTGTGTGTGCAAGAGATAGATAAATAAATAAAATTATACAGTACTGGTACACATAATATATGTGTGTACATAGGTATATATATGTGTGTATATGTATATCGTGTGTATGCGTGTGAGCGAAACAAATAAAATCATACAGATAAACAAACACACACACACACATATATATACACAGGAGTGTGCGTGTGTGTGCGAAAGATAAAACTAATAAATAAATAAAATTATACAGATAAACACACATATATATGTGTGTATATAGATATATAATCCATAGAGAAAGAGAGAGAGTCTGTGAATATATAAGCATATATATAAACTAGTGTTGTATGTATGTATATATGTATATAGGTATATATATATGTGTATATGTATATTGTGTGTATGCGTGTGTGAGCGAAACAAATAAAATCATACAGATAAACACACACACACACACACATATACATACACAGGAGTGTGCGTGTGTGTGCGAGAGATAAAACTAATAAATAAATAAAATTATACAGATAAACACACACATATATATGTGTGTGTATATAGATATATAACCCATATGAATATATAAGCATATATATAAACTAGTGTTGTATACTATTTGTTAATATGCATTGATTATATATATATATATATATATATATATATATATATATGTTGTGTGTGTGTGTGTGTGTGTAAAGCAGTGTGCGTGTGTGTGGGAGAGATAGATCAATAAAAAAAAATTTACAGATACTGGTACACATAATATATGTATGTATATATGTATATAGGTATATATATATATGTGTATATGTATATCGTGTGTGTGAGCGAAACAAATAAAATCATACAGATAAACAACACACACCCACACATATATACATACACAGGAGTGTGCGTGCGAGAGATAAAACTAATAAATAAATTTATACGCACACTCCTATACATATATACATACATACACACACACACACACACACACACAACACTCTCACCTGTGTGCACAGCCGGCCGCCGATTTCACAGCCGCCGCCTCTTGAAACCCTAAGAATATACCTAAACCCTAAAGGAATTAAATATATATATTAACCCTAATAGAATATTCCTTCTGAGAATATACTTAAACCCTAAAAAGATAAAATATAGATTCGCCCTAAACAATATTCTTTCATTATATTATTAGCGCGTGCGTGTGCGTGGGTGTATCACATACACCCCAAAAATATAAATCATGCAGGGATTTAACATGTGTGTGTCCATGAGAGTGTTAAAGTTTCATGTGTATCAATACATACATACACATTGCATATATTAATACACATAATATATACATACACACGTGTATACACACAGACATACATACATATTACATGGGTTTAGGTTTTGGATTTAGGATGGATCATGCATGGTGTGTATGTATGAGAGAAGAGAGAGTGTTGAAAAATTATTTTTGTACACATTGCATATATTAGTACACATATATACTTACACATATTATACACAGATATACATACATAGTATATGAGAGAAGAGAGACAGTACATATTATGGATCATGCATGGTGTGTATTATACACAGACATACATACATATTAGTACATAATATTTAGAGACCGAGTACATATTATAGATCATGCATGGTGTGTATGTTTGAGAGAAGAGAGACAGTACATATTAACATGGATCATGCATGGTGTGTATGTATGAGAGAAGCAGAAAGTACACATATATACATACAGAGTACACTATATACATGCACACGTGTATACACACAGACATACATACATATTACATGAGTAAATTCATTGTGTTACATATTAGGGTTTAGGGTTTAGGGTTTAGGATGGATCATGCATGGTGTGAAGAGAGAGTGTTGAAAAATTATTTTTGTACACACATGTATACACAGGTTTAGGGTTTAGGGTTTAGGGTTTGCTCCCAACAAGCTTAATATAAATATTACACATGTAAATTCAATGTGTTACATACACACAGATTGAGTACATATATCATACATGCGTTGAACATGATGTTTTCAATAAAGAAGCAACATATTTCTTCAGTTTGGTTTAGGGTTGTGCATGTGTGTGCATATGTGTTTTTGTAAGTTCTTGTAATGCGTGTGTAAATTTATGATTGTGTTTATATATGTGTGCAAACAAACATCGAATAATTAAGAAAATAATATTAATAAACACACTATGAACATATTTTAAATTATACATAATAATATATGATTTTATCTAATATATAGCCATATATAGTTTTAATAATATATATTAATTTAATATTGATAAAAGGTTTAACATTGAATATTCTTGAAATAATAAGAAAATTAATTGAGAAAATCCCATTAATATATACAAATGTAAATTAAGTACTCAAATAATTAACTAAATTAATTATCATAATCATGTTTAATATTGGAATATTCTTGGAATAATAAGAAATAATAATAGAATATCCCATTAATATAAAGAAGATTAATTACTCAAGTAATTAAGGAAATGATATTAATATATATATTATTAAAACTATATATGACTATATATTAGATAAAATGATGTATTATTATGTATAATTTAAAATATGTTCATAGTGTGTATTAATTTAATATTGATAATAAGGTTTAACACATGAATATTCTTGAAATAATAACAAATTAATTGAGAAAATCCCATTAATATATACAAATGTAGAATAATTACTGCAATAATTAAGAACAAGACTAATTTAATTATGATAATCAGGTTTAATATTAGAATATTCTTCAAATATTAATAAAATATTAAAGAATATCCCATTGATACTAGGAAATGAAAACTAATACTCGAGTAATTAAGAAAATAATAATAATAAAGACAGCTATGAATATATTTTAAATGATACATAATAATATATCAATTTATTTATTGTATAAGTATATATTTATATATATATTATATAATATAATATACTTGAATACTAAGAATGTAGAATATAGTCTAAAATTTCGTAATATTAAACAGCTTGAATCACTTGAATAACATTAAATGCAATTTTTAAATACTCATTGGAACTGGAGAGTATATATGTCAGAGTGTCGGATATTTGTGTCAACTCATCTTAAATTTTATTTTCTGTTCTTTTTTTAAAAAATTTGAATTTCTGACATATGTATTGTCGGTCTGACATGTAAATTTGAAAATGCATTTAATTTCCCACTCAAATTCAGATCTGGTTCTTTCTCCGGCAAGGGTTTTTTCATTTCTGTATTTTTCACTCTTTAGATCTTCTTTTTTCATAGTGATCATCTCAGGAGCGAGATTAAATTGGGTGCTATTCTTTATAGGAAAGCACGGCGCCTTCAGTGCTGTTTACAAGTAAGTATTATAAAAAAATTTAAAAATACTTATAAAGATTCACTCTCTTACATTCTCTCTTAAAATTACAATTTAGGGGTTTAGGAATGCATTAGGATTATAATATATTCGTTAGGGATTTATCCCGTTTAAATATCCTTTTAACTTAATATTCTAGGTTAACCGGGCGGCGGGATTAATCCGGCCATTTCTTTTTCGCCTCTTCGAAGAGGTGGCGGGATTAATCCCGCCACCATCTCTCGGGCAATGCTTCTCCGCCACTGAAAAAGTGGCGGGATTAATCCCGCCGATAACCTTCTCAACTGATGAAGAGTTACCAGAATTTATTAGAAAGAGTTGTCGGCGGGATTAATCCCGCCAACCATTTTAGGAGGCAGGGAAGGGGTGGCGGATTAATCTCGCCACCACATCCCTGTTTTAAGGATTTGGGGACAGGATTTATCCCGAGATCTCTTTGAAATCATAGTTTTGGAAGAGTTATGTGCGGTTTAATCCCGCCACCCATTCCCCGTCGTAAGAATTGTGGGCGGGATTAATCCCGCCTTGGACTCCCTCCGACAAGGAAGAGCCGGCGGGATTAATCCCGCCTCTTCCTCCTCGGGGGGAGTCCGGCGGGATTAATCCCGCCGACTCTCTCCGGCGAGGATGAGTCGGCGGGATTAATCCCGCCGGACTCTTCTCGTCGAGGAGAGTCGGCGGGAT
>PUQB01000267.1:0-37621 GCA_003024785.1 Selaginella tamariscina
ATCCAAATAGGCTGATTATATGACGCATCTGGAGTAATGAGAACCATCATTAGTTTTTGAAGATCCTTGCAGCAATCAAAGTATGCTTTAGGTTTTTGGTTCCTTTGTCCAACAAAGTGTGGGGTTTGCACTTCCACATCACTACTGGCTTCTATGTCGTCTGCTCAGTGATGTCATTTCAATCTCCTCTCGCCACCTTGTTTTAGGCCAGAAAGGGTGTTGCAATTCTGTACTTGTGACAGTAGGCCCTTCCAACTCTCGAACAACAGTCTCCCAATAGTTGACCACATGCTTATATAGTTCTGAGTAACCAGTTGCCTTATCAGAATTCTTTGGCATCGATTTTTGAACCCATGCCACATATTTTTTGATGCCATCAATAATAACCTCTTGTTCCTTGAGCTGGGCACTCAATGGAATAGGGTCTGGTTGTCCTTCTGGGAGAAGTGGCTTTCCATCCTCTCCACTTTTGAAGAGCATTAAGCCCTTCTTTCGGTAACCACTCCTGCTCTGATGGCCGTAACTTGTACTGCATAATAGGTATACCATCTCGTATGGAGAAAAAGAATTGTAGCGGCACAAGGTGACCAACTAAAGAATCACTCCCTTCTTTTATATACTCCTTGAGAAATTTTTTGAAGTCTGGCACCTCAGTCACAAGCAAAGCACAACTTTTTTTGGAGATGCAATTTTCAAAAAGATTCATCATATGCGGTAAGGTAAGTGCACTTGTCCTTTTTGTAGAGTTGGAGACCTTGCTGAAGAACGCATCAATATCTTCATGAGTGTGACCAACCATAAGGAAACTGAGCGTGATTGTTTCAAACACACCTTTGGCAACAAGCATTGACAAGTATGCTAGCACATATCTAGAAAATAAAAGTAAGTATGAGCTTGAGAAACCCTTAAGTAAAATGATTTACCTATTTTTGTTCTCGCCTGCACAATTATCCATCTGTAAAAGCAAATGACGAGGAAGCTTATTTGATGTTGAGGACACATGTACACTATTTGAGCTAGATCCCTCCACTGAACCTGAACTCTCAACAGGGCCATCTGTTTTTTGTGCAGGTTGCTGACAATGCCTCTCATATTCCCAAGTAGCCTCAAGTGCAGACGTGTTCATGAGAGCATTATGTAAAGGTTGAAGGTGTTGTTTCTTCACTTTGAGATCACTGATAGGACTTGTCTGTGAGTGGGCTTCAAGGTTTCTGAAACACATGGCTAACGACCCAATAGTGAAATTGGAGTCGCTAGACCAATGTGGAAGTGAAAAGTGTCCATATGACTCACAACCGTGTCCATGTGTTAGCACACCTGTTAAAGAAATCGGAAGTTTCATGACATTTCCAAGGCACTTTGGTGTTGCAAAGAGCTTTGGAATGCTGGTCTTTGAATGATCCATCTTGTCATGGATCAAGCACAGGTACTCTGATGGGCGTGACACAGAAAGCATGCGGTGTGCATAGTACTGAGACCGACAAGTTTGTTGTGCAATCATGTGGGCCTCCATCTTCCTTTGAATGGTAGTGATCTCCACCAAGGTTTTTGCACAAGCCTCTGCAGCCTTCAATGATGTACAAGTGTCACACTTAGAAAAGCTAGAGTGTTTTGCAATCTCCACATCCTTAAAATGAGTATTCCATATGTTGTTGAAGGTACCAGTGCAGATTGCTTGGAGCCCCATCAAACTGAGGCACTTGTTCACATGTTCACACAGTTTCAATTGAGTGTAGATTGAAGGTAAAACCTTGAGATTTTCCCTGACCCCTGCATTTGTGGTTCGGCATTTGTGAGGCATCCTGTCTGCATTTGCTTCCACAAAAGCCTTGAGTATCTCTATGGCTGCCATGATGTGAGAGCGGGTTTTGACCAAGCCAGTGTTCCCATGAACTGAGGTTCGCGCTCCATCTAGCCACTCATCCCTCCGACGGTAGAACGTGGTCTTTGGGATCCCGTATATACTGTACCAAGCTTTGAAGCAGATGGCCACCTTATTAAATACCATGGATGTACTCTGATAACCTGTGTCCGAGGCCATTCCATCAATACACCCAGTTAGTGCAGCATATACAAACTCATGCCTTTGCTTTTGGGTGAGCATACGAAAGACATGTCTACATTGGGTAATTTCATTCCGGTCTGCCATCTGACAACACTTCTTCTTGCAACAGTCAATCGTGGAAATGCTCGTAACACTTTCGGAAGATGTAGGATCCATCTTTACCCTCTTGCTGAAACTTGCAGGGGAAGATCTACAACCCATGAATCGCCTTTTTCTTACAATAGGACCAATGCAAGGAACCTCTTCAAATATGAGTTGTTCTTCCGGGTTGTTATTATTGAAATCCAACCCAGAATATGTTGAACCATCTTGCCGTCTTAATTCAGATGTTCGCCACCTCACGAGGGATCCAGGATACAATGTGCCATTAGGTGAAACCTCTGTCACAACTACACCCACGAAGTCGGACCCTAGTTTCTCTTCTGACACTGCTTCCATTGGATTTATAGCTGTGATGATGCCTCTTCCGACTTCAATCTCACGAAGAAAGAGAATCACCTCATCCATACAGCAGGCAAGCCATCATCTGGTAAACTCGTGCTACTATTTGTTTGTGACTCTGCATATTTTGTGTCAGCCTTGACTTCATCCAAATTCCACAATACAGGAGAACCCTCCTCAAATTCCATTCCCAGAACCTCAACATGCTTGTAAATGGTGTTCACCCATACGTACACACAAGATCCTTGGGAAATATTGTGACATGATGCATTATTATCTCGAACTTCCACAGTTCCAGTGCCAACTATCTCGTTGTTCCGAAGAAGACATACTTTATCTCCAGTATTAAACATATTGTCCTGCACATAAATAATTGTATTATTTATGATATCTGTTTATGCAATATTTTTAAGAAATCTGAATTACGGTTACTTAATAATATGCATATGCAATAATACATAATTATGTTTAGAGATAATATCTCATGTTTGATTAATACAACTGATGGGCGGGATTAATCCCGCCACGAATCCCTCCGACGAGGAACGGTCGGCGGGATTAATCCCGCCGCCGACTCAACCCCTTCGGAGAGAGTCGGCGGGATTAATCCCGCCTTGGACTCCCTCCGACAAGGAAGAGCCGGCGGGATTAATCCCGCCGCCTCTTCCTCCTCGGGGGAGTCCGGCGGGATTAATCCCGCCGACTCTCTCCGACGAGGAAGGGAGTCCGGCGGGATTAATCCCGCCGCCGACTCCTTCGGAGAGAGTCGGCGGGATTAATCCCGCCTTGGACTCCCTCCGACAAGGAAGAGCCGGCGGGATTAATCCCGCCGCCTCTTCCTCCTCGGGGGAGTCCGGCGGGATTAATCCCGCCGGACTCTCTCGACGAGGAAGGGACGGCGGGATTAATCCCGCCGCGTCTCCTTGTCGGAGGGAGTCCAAGGCGGGATTAATCCCGCCCACAATTCTTACGACGGGGAATGGGTGGCGGGATTAAACCCGCACATAACTCTCTCCAAAACTATGATTTCAAAGAGATCTCGGGATAAATCCTGTCCCCAAATCTTTAAAACAGGGAAGTGGTGGCGAGATTAATCCCGCCACCCCTTCCCTGCCTCCTAAAATGGTTGGCGGGATTAATCCCGCCGACAACTCTTTCTAATAAATTCTGGTAACTCTTCATCAGTTGAGAAGGTTATCGACGGGATTAATCCCGCCACTCTTTTTCAGTGGCGGAGAAGCATTGCCCGGGAGATGGTGGCGGGATTAATCCCGCCACTTCTTCAAAGAGGCGAAAAAGAAATGGCCGGATTAATCCCGCCGCCCCGGTTAACCTAGAATATTAAGTTAAAAGGATATTTAAACGTGATAAATCCCTAACGGAATATATTATAATCCTAATGCATTTCTAAACCCCTAAATTGTAATTTTAAGAGAGAATGTAAGAGAGTGAATCTTAATAAGTATTTTTAAATTTGTTTATAATACTTACTTGTAAACAGCACTGAAGGCGCCGTGCTTTCCTATAAAGAATAGCACCCAATTTAATCTCGCTCCTGAGATGATCACTATGAAGAAAAAAGAAGATCTAAAGAGTGAAAAATACAGAAATGAAGAAACCCTTGCCGGAGAAAGAACCAGATCTGAATTTGAGTGGGAAATTAAATGCATTTTCAAATTTACATGTCAGACCGACAATACATATGTCAGAAATTCAAATTTTTTAAAAAGAACAGAAAATAAAATTTAAGATGAGTTGACACAAATATCCGACACTCTGACATATATACTCTCCAGTTCCAATGAGTATTTTAAAATTGCATTTAATGTTATTCAAGTGATTCAAGCTGTTTAATATTACGAAATTTTAGACTATATTCTACATTCTTAGTATTCAAGTATATTTATATTATATATATATATATAAATATATACTTATACAATAAATAAATTGATATATTATTATGTATCATTTAAAATATATTCATAGTCTGTTTATTATTATTATTTTCTTAATTACTCGAGTATTTAGTTTTCATTTCCTAGTATCAATGGGATATTCTTTAATATTTTATTAATATTTGAAGAATATTCTAATATTAAACCTGATTATCATAATTAAATTAGTCTTGTTCTTAATTATTGCAGTAATTATTCTACATTTGTATATATTAATGGGATTTTCTCAATTAATTTGTTATTATTTCAAGAATATTCATGTGTTAAACCTTATTATCAATATTAAATTAATACACACTATGAACATATTTTAAATTATACATAATAATACATCATTTTATCTAATATATAGTCATATATAGTTTTAATAAATATATATTAATATCATTTCCTTAATTACTTGAGTAATTAATCTTCTTTATATTAATGGGATATTCTTTATTTTTTCTTATTATTCCAAGAATATTCCAATATTAAACATGATTATGATAATTAATTTAGTTAATTATTTGAGTACTTAATTTACATTTGTATATATTAATGGGATTTTCTCAATTAATTTCTTATTATTTCAAGAATATTTCAATGTTAAACCTTTTTATCAATATTAAATTAAATATATTATTAAAACTATATATGGCTATATATTAGATAAAATCATATATTATTATGTATAATTTAAAATATGTTCCTAGTGTGTTTATTAATTTTTTTTTCTTAATTATTCGATGTTTGTTTTGCACACATATATAAACACAATCATAAATTTACACACGCATTACAAGAACTTACAAAAACACATATGCACACACATGCACAACCCTAAACCAAACTGAAGAAATAGGTTGCTTCTTTATTGAAAACATCATGTTCAACGCATGTATGATATATGTACTCAATCTGTGTGACTGTATGTAACACATTGAATTTACATGTGTAATATTTATATTAAGCTTGTTGGGAGCAAACCCTAAACCCTAAACCCTAAACCCTAATATGTAACACAATGAATTTACTCATGTAATATGTATGTATGTCTGTGTGTATACACGTGTGCATGTATATATGTGTACTCTGTATGTATATATGTGTACTTTCTGTCTTCTCTCATACATACACACCATGCATGATCCATGTTAATATGTACTGTCTCTCTTCTCTCAAACATACACACCATGCATGATCTATAATATGTACTCGGTCTCTCTAATATTATGTACTAATATGTATGTATGTCTGTGTGTATAATACACACCATGCATGATCCATAATATGTACTGTCTCTCTTCTCTCATATACTATGTATGTATATCTGTGTATAATATGTGTAAGTATATATGTGTACTAATATATGCAATGTGTACAAAAATAATTTTTCAACACTCTCTCTTCTCTCATACATACACACCATGCATGATCCATCCTAAATCCAAAACCCTAAACCCTAAACCCTAAACCCATGTAATATGTGTGTATGTCTGTGTGTATACACGTGTGTATGTATATATTATGTGTATTAATATATGCAATGTGTATGTATGTATTGATACACATGAAACTTTAACACTCTCATGGACACACACATGTTAAATCCCTGCATGATTTATATTTTTGAGGTGTATGTGATACACCCACGCACACGCACGCGCTAATAATATAATGAAAGAATATTCGTTTAGGGCGAATCTATATTTTATTCTTTTTAGGGTTTAAGTATATTCTCAGAAGGAATATTCTATTAGGGTTGATATATATATTTAATTCCTTTAGGGTTTAGGTATATTCTTAGGGTTTCAAGAGGCGGCGGCTGTGAAATCGGCGGCGGCGGCTGTGCACACAGGTGAGATCTGTTGTGTGTGTGTGTGTATGTTGTATATATGTATAGGAGTGTGCGTATAATTTTATTTATTAGTTTTATCTCTCGCACACACACGCACACTCCTGTGTATGTATATGTGTGTGGGTGTGTGTTTGTTTATCTGTATGATTTTATTTGTTTCGCTCACACACGCATACACACGATATACATATACACATATATATATATACCTATATACATATATACATACATATATATGTGTACCAGTTTCTGTAAATTTTTTTTTATTGATCTTGCTTTACACACACACACACACACACACACACACACATATATATTATATATTATATATATATATATATATATATATATATATATATATTATGTGTACCAGTATCTGTAAATTTTTTTTTATTGATCTATCTCTCCCACACACACGCGCACTGCTTTACACACACACACACACACACACACACATATATATATATATACAACACTAGTTTATATATATGCTTATATATTCATATGGTTATATCTATATACACACATATATATATTGTGTGTGTTTTTCTGTATAATTTTATTTATTTATTAGTTTTATCTCTCGCACACACACGCACACTCCTGTGTATGTATATGTGTATGTGTGTGTGTGTTTTTTATCTGTATGATTTTATTTGTTTCGCTCACACACGCATACACACAATATACATATACACATATATATACTATATACATATATACATACATACAACACTAGTATATATGCTTATATATTCACAGACTCTCTCTCTTTCTCTATAGATTATATATCTATATACACATATATATGTGTGTGTTTATCTGTATAATTTTATTTATTTATTAGTTTTATCTTTCGCACACACACGCACACTCCTGTGTATATATATATGTGTGTGGTGTGTTTGTTTATCTGTATGATTTTATTTGTTTCGCTCACACGCATACACACGATATACATATACACACATATATATACCTATGTACACACATATATTAGGTGTACCAGTACTGTATAATTTTATTTATTTATCTATCTTTGCACACACACGTACACTCCTATACATACATACATACATACATATATATACACACACACATATATATATGTGTGTGTTTTTATCTCGCTAAGCCCCTCGAGTGGCGGGATTAATCCCGCCGCTATATAGTTGGGGCCATGGCGGCGGGATTAATCCGCCGCGAGGCCCTTCAGGCATGGGTGAGCGGCGGGATTAATCCCGCCGCCGAGGCCCTTCACGCAGGCTATGGGCGGCGGGATTAATCCCGCCGCTCTACGACAAACCGAAGAGCGCGGGATTAATCCCGCCGCCCATGGCCTGCGTGAGGGGCCTCGGCGGCGGGATTAATCCCGCCGCTCTCCATGCCCTGCGCGGAATGCGGCGGGATTTATCTCGCCGGCAATGGCCTGTGTGAAGGTTCTAATGGGCGGGATTAATCCCGCCGGATTCCGCGCAGGGCATTTAGAGGGAATGGGGGCGGGATTAATCCCGCCGCCGAGGCCCCTCACGCAGGCCATGGGCGGCGGGATTAATCCCGCCGCTCTTCGGTTTGTCGTAGAGCGGCGGGATTAATCCCGCCGCCCAGGGAATTCACGCAGGACATGAACGCGGGATTAATCCGGCCCACGCTCATGCCCTTCGCGGAGGGCGGCGGGATTAATCCCGCCGTTCATGTCCTGCGTGAATTCCCTGGGCGGCGGGATTAATCCCGCCCCCACCCATCCCTGTTCAAAAATGCCGCAGCCAATATATATGTGTGAGCGCATGATTTACGAGAGGGCGGCGGGATTAGCCTCCGAACCTTCATTACCCGGTGGCGAGATTAATCTCCGAACCTTCATTACCCCATTGGTATGTTGAATCAATCCCGACTAACTCTGTCTGAGACGGAGAAGGTTTACAAAATACCAATGGAGGGAACCGAGAAGGGTGGTGGGATTAATTTCACCATCCCTTACATGGTGGCGGGATTAATCCGCGCGCATTCCGCGCATCGGGATATCCCGCGCATTGGTGCTGA
Organism: Selaginella tamariscina; assembly: GCA_003024785.1. Taxonomy (NCBI): domain Eukaryota; kingdom Viridiplantae; phylum Streptophyta; class Lycopodiopsida; order Selaginellales; family Selaginellaceae; genus Selaginella; species Selaginella tamariscina. Next base: position 8,345 of record PUQB01000267.1, read on the forward strand.
AGTGCCTAGGCGGGATTAATCCGCCGATTCGCGCAGGGAATTGGCGTCCGGGGGATTAATCCCGCCGCATAGGGACGAGTGAAGGCCCTGGGCGGCGGGATTAATCCCGCCGAGTCTTCAATGCCTGTTGGAGAAATGAATCTCGCCACCCTTCCCTTTTTCCTCCATTGGTGAGTTGGACCAATCCCAAACGTTTCTGTCTAAGACGTAGAAGGTTTACAACATACCAATGGAGGGGACTGGGAAGGGTGGCGAGATTCATTTAACCATCCCTTACATGGTGGGCGAGATTAATCCCGCCTTTTCTGGAGTCACTGAAGGGGTGTGAGAAATAAATCCTGCCCAGTTCTCTCTGAGACCGAGAAGGGTGGCAAGATTAATTCCGCACTCCCGTTCAAGGCCTCCAGAAAGGTGGCGAGATTAATCCCGCCCACTCTTTCAGGAGGCATTGAAGGGGTGGCGAGATTAATCCCGCCGCACCTTCCATGTGAATATATATGTGTATTAGTATATATAAGTTGCATATCTCATTTTATTTACTTTTATCATCTTATCGAGTAAAAGCTAGGAATCTATGTAAAACTGTCCAGAGCTCACATTTGTGGTGGTTCTAAAACGAAATGTTATCTTTCTTTTGCACTAACACAAATGTGAGCTTCGGACAGTTAATTACGTCTACTTCTCTCTGTGTATTATTTTTGTATATTCGGGTTTATACAAGTGTGTGTGCGTTTTTATATAATTTATATTTATAGTGTATTATTTTGCAGAAGGACGATTTGATCAAACAAGGAGATCGAGTCATTAGTATGGAGTCGTCGTCAAATTCTGGGTAAGAATTAAAATAAAATCTGTTATACTCGGATACTTGAACTAATCATTTTTGTATTCAGATGTGGAATTGAGTGACATTAAAGACAAGAGCAGGAGAAGAGATGGGCAGGGGGATTCTGGAATCAACTTGGCCATATTTTAAGATAAATGGGAAGCGCATTGGAGCAACCATGGTTGCTGTCAAATTAACCTCTGTCACATCTCATGGACAAGCAAAACAATGGAAAGTAGATTCGCTAGTCAAGCACCCGAAAGCAGGCTGCGAACCCAGATTGGACGATGCTCGACAGATATGCCTTGTTCCATCCAATGTCACGTTCTCGGATCCAGAGGTCGTCAGTTACAACATTAATCTCGGGTGGTTTTGTCGACTTGTGGATAATGACGTTCACGTGTTCACTAATGATGTTGACCTTGGAGTTCTTCTTCAACTCAACGAAAGCCCATCTATGGAGGGGATCCATCTGGATGTCTACTTCGAAGATCTTCAGACTCATCGAGTAGGTGTATTGTCAGGAGATATTGCTTCACAATACAGAAAATCAGCAAGTGGAGCAATCTTCCCTCTTGACATTGAAGAAGAACACAGCGACATCATAAGGGAGATTGAGAAGGTGGCTCGGTCTCAGGTTCTCTACAGATCACGTTCAATTTGCTTAGGAAGCTTCGGGAGCTGGAGAGTGTGCCGAGAACACTAGAACAGCTGCAGTCGGGGATCACACATGTTGATTCGGATCGCAAAAGAAAATCATCAATCGTTTTGTCAGCTGCACCTGTGGCATCTCATGCTGCAATAAGTCACAAGGAAATGATGTTGGATGATAAGATTTATCCTTGTAGGGTTAAATATTGCAGCGTCAACCCAAACTTCAATTACAGGCCACTCAACCAGGAACGTGTAGCTGAGCTCATGGAGAAGAAGAAGGACGATTCTTATACCGTTCCACATAATGCTGTTTTGTGTCCATACTATGAAAGAAGGAAGGGTGCTGACAAAGTCTGGATCACAACACCAGAACAACTCATGAAGATTCAGACGGAGAATAAAAGATCTATCAAGTACTACATCATTAGTGGCCAGCACACAATAACGGCAGCCCAACGACTTCTCGATGAACACAACAAAGGAACGATGGCAACAAAACTTTCCGAGCATACCCGTGAGAAGCTGACAAAAAGATCGGCGTTTTTAGCTAAGCCGAATCTCACAATCGAGCAGTACCATAAGTTATCGGCGGAATGGGACGCTGCCGACACCAACCACTACAACAGCAAAATATGGGAGAAGTTTAAACACACGCGAGCCGTGTGGGAATCTCTTCAGCGACCACAAAGAGCTACCGCAGGGAATACACAATCTGCGGAATACCGGGTAAGCAAATTGTTTGGGCGGGATTTATCTCGCCGGTATATTAATCTGTCTTTTTCCTCAGAGAGTTGAAGAAATTGCAGCAGTTGATTTTGCCCAGGTGGGCGGGAAGGAAACATCATTTCTGATGATGTTGATTTCTTGCCCCGAAGATAGGATCTTTGCCAAATGGTTGGGGATTATGGAATCCTTTTCAAAAGGAACACTGAAGAAGAAGCAGTACAAGTGAAGGGAGCCCTCAGAAAAGTCTGCAAAGAAACCCAGTAAGACGCCGAAGGCTAAGTCTGTTCAATCTACAAAGGATGTAGACAACGATTTCAAGCTCACATGGTTGAAGCCTTTAAATGGAACAACGATGGAGGAGATGGAAGTCTTGGCTGATTTGGTGATCGATGGCAAACTACAAATTAATAACAGCAGCCCAACCTCTCCTTTTCATCTCAAGGCAATGGAGTTGAAGACGGTCAGGCATTTCAAGGAGTGGTTGGGAATACACTGCCACAAACTGGGTTGGACCTCGACTTCAACATATGAAGAGGTAGCAAATATTTGCATGTGACGAACGATGATATGCTTGTCGAATGGGTGAACCAATCGGAAGATCTAGGCAAGAATCTATTGCACGCCAACGCCAAAAAGGAGAACATTGGGATGACGCCTTCTCTTATGGCAGTCCTTCAGCAGCGGAGAACCGAATTGAACCTTATAAAGGAGGATGCTACGAATCACGACAAGCCCTACAGATGTTTGTTGTTAGATTCGGAGACTTTATGGGGTAACATCACTGCTTGTAGGAAACCGTTTCAATTGTTCGTGATGGATCGGCGGGTGTCAAAAAATCTTTCGACAGATAGGGCACTAGAGGATCTGGTGGAGAAACTTAGCCGTGCAAGCATATACATAGAAGGTATTTATTATTGAATTCATGCTTGCGCTCTTCACTGATACCTACTTTTTCAGGTATTTATTTCTTGATTCTTGCTCATGTCACCGATACTTTTGCCTTCGCCTTCGCCAAGAAGAATAGACATCGTTGGACAGGATTTTATATGAACGATGCTAATCCCAAGTGCATTGATACGTTGTTCACTTGGTTGTTAGGAATGCGCCAAACAATTTCAAGCTTCCAAATGACTGGCCAGGCATCTGTTTGCACTCCAACGGCCCTGAACCTCCATCCGATACACCGATAGGTATGAGTGACGTATTCGGCAATGTACGTTATCCAAACATTACAAGTCAAGCGGCACGGAGCATCGTCAACTTGATCAGGGGTCCTCACAGTGATGCGTGGGTTTTTGACTACTGCACTAGGGGGTCCGTCTTGAAGGAGTGTTACCTTCGGCATACATGTGTGTTTGCCGTTGAAAGGATAAGACCATGGTTGAGGACCTGAACAAGTGGATAGATTGGGTCTCAACTGAGTACCCCAACGATCCATAAAGGCGTATTTGAGAAAGTTCCCTCCAGATAAGTGCGATAGCTCTGAAGGTGAATCTGGTTCAATCTCGGAGTCTGAGAACGAACATCAATCAGATATTAGACCGGAAGTTATCTCGAGGAGTACAGAACATTCGCACACTCCAGGACCCATGGAAACATCAATAGAAGATGCAGAAGATCTTGAACCATCTCACAAGCGGCTTAGACCTTCTTCGCCTCACTCAGAAGGTAATAGCGAAGAAGAATTGATAATGAATTGATAGAGTGATGAATAGTTGTAAATGAGTGTAACATAAGGCATTTTTGTATATTTCTTTTATATTTGTACAGAAAATAAATTCTCAAGGATTAATGAAGCTTTTAGTTCAAACATGGGTCACACATTAACAAGGTAAATAATATACCTTGATAATTTTAAGGTCAGCTAATTATCATTTTGCAGATGTAATGAAATAATTGAGAACATGGATTTTCAGCATTGCCATGAGGTAAGAGAGGGGTTTGGCGACAATTTCTTGTGCCACATGTCAGAATGACAGAGTTCATGCAGGAAATGGATAATAATGCAGCTCAAAACATCGTTACCATGGGGGCCACTTCATCATCATTTTTATTGGCTTCATTCCGAAATCAATTTCTTCAGCGCATGCAATATCTGAATCTTGTAAGGATGATGTACAATTAAATGATGAAGGGATAGGCAACGAATAGTGGCAACGGATAAATGTGAAAGGGAGCAAACAAGTGATTTGCAAAGTATTCAAGAGGCAACGCTATCTCATGTTACTCATGGCCATTTGTGTTGTTGATGTCAATGGTGTTCTGCTTCATCGACAAAGGCCCGAGGATAGAAAAACAGAAATCAAACAAGGAGATTTCATTCCTTGTCATGGTAAATTTTGATATGATATTATTTTTCGTCCAGGGTTGGATCGTCTCTTTCAAAAGCTTAAGGAGATGGGTGCGCTTGTGGGGATTTGGTCATGCATGCAGATTCATAACTTAACACCACCGCTGTTGAATTTACTTAAGAAACATTGTAGTGTTGCAGAAGAGGTGATTCGTAAAGATTGGATTTTTGACCAGCGAATATGTTATAAACCTCCCGAATTTCACAATATAAGAAAGGAAAGCAAGCCGTACTTCTTCAAGAATGAAAGAATAATTGGGACTCATGGGGAGATCAGTCGCTTAAGGATAATGAAGAACGCACAGATGTTAGTAGTAGATGACTCTCCTCAGAAGGCTATGCTTAACCAAAACATTGCTTGTATTCATCCAATCACTTTCGATCCATATTCTGATATCGATATCATGGATGAGCTAGTGAACTACTTGGATACGTGCCTCAGAAAGAAGAATCTCGAAAATTTTTGTGAGCAGTATCCCCCGTATCATACATTTCCTGAAGCTTTTCTTTCTCGTGATATTGAATTTTATAAAATGAAGGATAGCAACCGGGCGCTTTATAATATTATTCTTAAGGAACGTCAGTTTTTAGATGAGCCTTTATGCAGACCTTCTCTTATCACATCTTATGTATTAACAAGGATGGCAACTCCCAATTGCATTCGTGAGAGTGTTAAGTGGTGGCAACAACATCAAGATATTGACCAAAATGATTTGATTAATCCGGAAAGTGATGATTTAGACAAAATGAAAAGATTTCTTTGTATGATAGAAAGAAAGTATTTATAAAAAATTAACATGTTGATAAGAAAATGATTTCATTTGTAATTATGTTTGATAGTATTTTTTCATTATTGTAAACTATTTTTAGAATAATATGAATATTCTAAGATATTTTAAGAATTTCCTTACTAAGTAAGGTTATTGAAGGATTAATTAATTAATTAATTAATATTTAAGGCTTAATTACATATTAATTAAATGATTAATTAATAATTAAAACTTAAGTATTAATTAGTAATTTATTTATATTCCCACGTATGCATGCCCACTTTAGTTACAACGTGCATCTATATCTTATATCCAGAATCCTGCATCCTATATTGGGTCGTGATAGCACCTCCTCCCTAAGAATGAGTTCCATGAGTCTTGGACCTGGTTTAACAGGATAACACCGATGGAAGGCAGCAACCTTGGAAGAAGCATGGAGTAAGTTGGATACAGGTTCCCAAGTGCGATCGATAAGCAAATAACCTTTTCAATCCACCAAGTATTGAAATTGGCGGCGATAAAGATGAGAATCAAGGATGACTACAACTTCATACTCAGGTGCATCATCAATGACCACATGAGGGGAGAAGAAGAAGCACGACCAGGAAGAGAAGAAGGATGATACGGCTCCAGCAAAGAGGTGTGAAACATAGGATGAAGTTTCACTGTAGATGGTAACTCTAGTCGAAAATCTACAGGATTGACCTCAGCCGCAATCCTATAAGGGCCCAATCATTAAAAATCCAACTTAGAAGAAGGCCTGTTGATGCGAATATGCTGACGAAGAAGCCACATGAGATCACCAATCTTGTATGCAGGTGCCGACTGATGATGAGCATCAGCATAATGCTTGTATCGTTCCTGTGCCTACTGAAGATGAATCTGGAGATCATCTTGTACCTGATGAAGATGTTAAAGACAATCCTGTATTGTAGGAGCAAAAGAAGGAGAAGCAGGAGGAGCAAAGTCAAAATGTGGATGGTAGCCTGTAAGAGCGAAGAAAGGTGTCTGGCCTACAGATGTGTGAACGGAGTTGTTGTAGGCAAACTCCGCCATTGGAAGAAGGTCCAACCAGTTGTCATGTTGGTAACTGATGGAGCAGCAAAGATATTGCTCCAAGGACTGAATCATGTGTTTTGACTGCCCATCATTTTGTGGATGATATCCTAAAGAAAAATCCACTTTAACTTGTAAACTTTGGAGAAGCTCTTGCCAAAACTTAAACATGAATTGTGGGCCTCTGTCATAGTTTTTACTATGACTCCTCTTTACTTTGGAGATTAACTGTTGTTACCTACCGAGTCCGTTGACAGACCCTAGAGGGTGTAAGAAACAGGCCTGCTTAGTGCACTTGGGTATCTTAGTGATGGTTCGGCCGGGTGTCACTAGGTATTTGCAAGAAACTCTAGGTGAAGCTAGCACTTACCTTCTAGAAAGCCCCCTCTCAGCAATTCGTGTCCCAGTTGGATTTCTAGTTGGCTTTTGATGAGTTTGGCGTGTTAGATATGTTTAAAAACACTCGTAGGGTTGACCTAACCCTAGGGTCAATCCAACCCCTCGCCCTAAACCCCTTGGGGTAGGGTTTAGGGGTTGATGGGTCAATTGGGTCAATTGGGTAAACTCACTGTCTCTTTTGCATTGGGATAGATTTTCGTGCCATCCCACTTATAAGAACAGCATTTTAGGGGGATGGCTCCGTCACAGAAATAAGGTAGAGTAGGTGTGGGGCAAGCAGGCTAGATACTAAGAGGTCTCTAGTTCTCCTTCCTCCCCGCCAACATGGGTTTGTCTCATGTCATCAAGGCATACTCGCTATGCCGCTGTGTCCCACTCGCCCACGGGGTACGTCACATGTTAGGGGTAGCCTACCCTTATCGTTGGCAAATCTACACTGCTGTGCCTGGGTACACCACATAGCCAACTCCTTTCGTCTGGTAACCCACTCGCACATTTGGGTAATCGTGAAGACTCTGTTTCAGGGGATGAGCTCTCAGGCGAACATGTTCCCAAAGGGGTATTTGAGTGTGGGCTCTAAGAGTTGGCATCTTGTGAGCCATAATCGTGGTACCGGGTCTAACTCTTGTCTCTAAGGGGCTATGAAGATAGCCTTGTCCTGTGAAACGGTGCCACATACACATGTGACACTAGGATGGGTTTCATACAAGTGCAACACTCAGGGCATGACCCACGGGGTCGTGTCTCGAGCCTAAGGCCGAGGAGTTGGTGAACCTGACAAGCACATGTTCATGTTCCAGGACTAGGGCCAAGCCTTGGGCACATGCCCAAGGGAGGTTAGGTCTCTTTGCCAAGTGTGCTTACTGGCACACATGGTTAAGGGTGTTCGTTCTCAGGATGTGGGAGCATTTCTGAGGGTTGAACAACCTAAGCTCCTTAGCTAGGGTCTTCTTAGACATAGGCATGGTCCCCTTTGGGGAATAAGGGTTAGGGTTTTCCAACCTTAGCCTCTAAGGAACTTGGCCACTCAAACCCTTAGGGGTTAGTTGTGGGTCAAGATACCCCTCATTGTCTTTTAGGGGTTGTACTTAATTGAGGGTGATTCCTCAAGATGTAGGGTTTAATCCTTAATTGATAGTGCCAAATGTTAGGCAGCGACGTAACCAGGCATAAATCCGATCGTCCAAACCAACTACCCAGGGTACGTAGGACAGCACGTGTGAGGGAGGTGCATAAATGTGATAGGCAGGTCTCTATCACCAGGTGGCAGACCGGTAGGAAGGTGCCACCTGTACCTAGGGTCTAGCGTTAGGTAACCCATTATATAAGCTGGAAGGCGGTAGTGGGTCGGGGTCTTTTTTCAGGAGTCAAGTTTGTGTCTTATATCTTGCTCCTCTGTCGGAGTTAGTTTTGTACTTAGACATTCAATATAATATATTCATATTCCTTCTATTCACATTACAAGTGGGTGTTCCCCGCTTGTCCTACTCCTAGGCTCAGCAACACTCTCTGCCAAATCACCGTAGTAGAACTCCCCCTACCCTGTACACGGGCCCTCGCGGTGTCTGGGTAGAGGCCATCCAACACCTTCCACCACTTCCGAGGTAAGGCTGGCTTGCCGGTCTGGACCCCCAGAGTTGGATGCTCTCCACAGTGTCCTGGCGACCACTATAGCTTCTTGTGAAGCACCACATCTAGCCTACGGAGTCCCTGACAACCATTTGTGGTGACCACGGAGGGATAGATAGTACACACAGATGGAGTTCACTATAGCAAGTAGAGTTGCGGCTCAAAGAAGAGCTGGGATTAACTTGTTCGAACAAATAAAGATTGACGAGTAACAGCTAGCTAGGAGGATGTGACAGGCCGACAGAGGGAGGTTGATGGAAGGCGGCAAGGCACCTCGATTGCCGCAATCGGCCCCTACCTCACCTACCCAAGGGAACTATGGAAATGCCGCATGGCCAAATCTTCGAGCAGTAGTAAACCCGGCACACCAGCAGTAGAGGCGGTCGCACGCCGCCGACGCGACGACGAGAAGAAGGATATGAAGGAACCGCAACACGTCTGGACGATAGTCTAGGCACGGCAACATGTAGGTATGAACAGCACCCGGACGGGCGACTTCGTTCGACAATAACCTGCGATGCAGAATGGGATGGATGGCAAGACAATGAAAGCCCTCCACAGGTGAAAGTGACGGCCACAAAGAGCCCCCACACCAAAGAGCAAAACCCGTGTTCGACGAGTACCCCTGAAGGAGGAAACCTCGCATAGGACAACCCCAGGAAAGGGCAAGCCTGCGAAGGAGGTAGGAATCTCGAGGGGAGAAAGCAACATAGATAGCGACAGAGGACGTGAGCCATAAGTCCAGCGTGACCAGCGCCACGATGGACGTATGGTAGGAAACCTAGGGCCGTCGTCACTCACCAGGGGGGTCTGTGTCTGCCCGAAAAGAGGGGAGGAAGAGCCTCATTCGGAAGCCCCCGCAGGCAGGGGCATTGATTGTCAACAAGGCAACCTCTGCACCAGGAGTTCAGTTGATCGGACGACGCAGTAGGACAGGGTGGTTACCAGGATGAGCATGCAAGGCTTTGGAAGGCTAGGGTACACATGGGATGACCACCTGCGTGAAGGCGACTGGACGTCGACGAGCTGACGGACTGAGAGGAGGCACCAGAAAGAGCGGCCGCACAATGGCCACTTCAGAGAAGGGACAAGAGGAATTCGTCCAAGGGCAGGAGAGATTCGCTTGAGCTACTAGTATCGCACTGGCCCCGTGAGGGAAATTTGTTAGGGCACACGGCAGAGCCACAACCATTACCAGATGGGGATACCGTCTCAGGGCGAGGAAATTGCCCATCAATCACGACCATCTAGACGTCACAGGGAGATTCCGCACATGGTCCTACAAAACCACTCGCTGGAGGAGGGAATACCGTCCAGCCAAGGTAAGCCGTGCCACTAGCCTTCAGGTTGGTCCTGCAGAGGGGGCCCCCGAGGGACAGCCGGGAGGAGCCCGCCCTCGTCACCCACCCTCAACGAGAGGGCAGGGCCGTGAGGAAGGAGAAAGGTACCCGCAGGATATCGGGACGTGGACTACACCACGTTCGAAGCGGAGGGTCTAGATCGGAACACTTCTCAGGCACAACAAGACGCCATGGGAACCGACCCGGTTACCTTATTAGCCCACAAGCTCAATCGGATGCAGGAGAGCACTGTAACAGTGCCCTTACCCGCATTCCATGAAGCAAAGGGGGAAGACGCAGACCAACACGTACACAAGTTTGAACAGGTGTGCAAACTTCAGAGTGTAATTGACAATCACAAGAAGCTGAGTGCCTTTGCATGCACTCTGGACAAGAAGGCACACGCCTAGTGGATGCGATTCCACGAGGCAAATGAAGGAGCTCGTTGGGAAACCACACGACGGGTGTTTTTGGATACCTTCCGGGAGGAAAAGAGTGAAGAGGGGGTGATCCACAAGTTAACGAGCTTGAAACAGAAAGCATGAGAATCGGTCGATGAATACACAGTTTGCATGCTGGGGTATATCACCCGGCTAAGAGATGCCCCAGTTGACCTGACCAAGAAAATGTGGTACTAAAAGGGATTGCGGCTGGAGATCCGCAAGTGGATCGGCTTAGATGACAACTAGACATTCGACAAGTTACTCCGGTACGCCAAGAAAGCTGAGAAGCGGGAAGCTGAAAGATGCCAAGAAAGGAAGGCGCAGGACAAATCAGACGCAGAAGGGGTGAACAACACCACATCGTATGAGGAAAACCTCTCTAATGCTCCAAAGCTGGCCAGAAGGGAGAAATGGTCGGGTACCAAGGACACAAGCAGCTGTAGCAGGAAACCCAATGAGGGTCACACAAAAGGAAGACTTATCAATGACACTGGCTCAAATGGGATACACCGGCGGGGATAAGTAAATGGCCAAAGGAGTTACGGCCGCAGGATGGAGGGAGATAACCAACTGCGTAGGAGGTCCCGTTCGGGAGACTAGAATCGTAGGTCCCGTTCCCGTGAGCGGCCACCGTATCAACCCAGGTATGGCGACAGAGAGAGACGACCGGAACGCAAGGATGTGTTGTGCGCACTGTGTGGAGGCCCACACCCACTCTACCGGTGTTCATGGTATCATTAATCAAACCAATCCTAGAGGCGCAAGCAGCCGGCATCGGCAGGGCGAGTAACAGGCAGATCCCTGCTAACCCAACTCCAACCCTGTACCGCAAGTGAACCAACTAACGGTGGTACTACTAGAACAGGACGGCGGGACAATATAGTACCATAGGCTCCCTTAGTGGACGAAACAAGGGAACCGCAAGGTGGAGAACCAGGGGAGCGCAAAGGCGTGAAAAAAGGAGGCAGGCAACAAACCCCCCGTACTAAAGCAGTGGGTAAAGAAGCAAATGCAAGGACGACCGTCTCAAGACTCGTGGAGCCTAGCCAAAGCCAAGAATTGCTAAGAAAGGTAAGGAGATGGTGAAACTGCACCTTCAGAAGGGAGGAGGCCCAGACGGTGTTAGAACAAGAAACACCGCTGGTTCCCACCACACAATGGGGGAATCGGGCATGACCAGCAGCGAGGCCCCACCAAGAGGCATTCCAACCACAATGGACTACGTAAATGACGTACCAACCATTCCAGTTCGCATGGCGGGTCACACAATCAGTGAGGTGATTATAGATGGGGGGTCGGCAGTCAATGTCATGTCAACAGAGCTCCATAGGAAGTTGCGTATGCCAACCCCGGAGCCCACTCCCCTTTAGGTACGCATGGCAAATCAGGCTGAGGTAGCACCCAAGCGCATCTTGAGGGCAGTAGAGGTCGAGATCCAAACGGTCAAATTTTGGATCAACATTGTGGTCCTAGACATGCACGCCAAGGGGGCTTCAACCTACTTCTTAGTCGACCCTGGCTCAGGGGTGCAATGGGTGCAGCACGACTGGGAGCACCAACAGATAGGATTCTGAACTAGATGGGCGATAAGGTCCATACCCACAGGCCAAACCCAGGCCCTCGCGTGGAGATTCAGGGCGTTGGAATATCAGGAGTTCAACAGGCACGGAGGATGGAACAAGGGCACAACAACGACCCCCACAAGCCGACCCCCGGGATTGGAACGCGCTAGGCAGGAGGCCTATCATCAAAGGCAGCTCAACGTGAACAAACTAAGGATCGCAAAGGGAGCAACCAAAGCCCAAAACTATCCAGCACCGGAACATTGGTTCACCAACCACCAGGACGATTCCAGAGGGTCCATTTGGACATACCCCAATTGGACAGTCGCTCCAATCAGGCAGAGCCTCCCCAAAGCCGGTATCGGTAGGGATCAACAGCCCTCTATCGGTCCTGGTTCCAACAGTAAGTACCCACTACCACGGCCGATCAGAGATTAGCCCTAGAAATGGGGGGGGGAGAAGCTCTGGCATAGACCCTCCCTGGTAGAAGTAGGACGTGAAACCCCATACGGGGGACGCACGGGGCCAATATGGGAAAGAAGCGACAGGAGGGATCAGTAGGTAAGGCTATGTAGTTAGAGCGAGGATGGGTCCCACCAGGCACCATCAAAACCACCACAATCAACTATAATAGACATGTACCACGACGAGCGAACGATAATAGCCATGCTGGTCACCCGAATGAGCATAAGCCAAGGAATTCCAGGGCAGAGCAATCGAACCATCAAGTGACGCAATAGGGAAGATGGAGCTGTCGGAAGCAGGATCTCCATGTGTGGCCAGCTCACAGGATCACATGGTCCACGAGGTTGGACCGCATGCGTGAGGCACGTACTACAAAGGCAATGATGGTCGGGTGGCGCCATCATTGCGTATCTAGGTGCAGGGATAGACGCGGCAGTCACCTTAGAGGACGCCACAAGGACTGCCACGACACCTATAGTCATGAAGGAGGTGTACAATGCCACACTTCCACTACCATGACCATGGGGTGGACGGAGAGGAATCGACCGATCGTAATCGAAGAAATTCGCGTGTTCATCGAGGGCCAAGAACGATCAGCGGAGCTGGTGTCGCCCAGGCACTCCAAGTTCAAAGAATAAATCGGGCAACCCAACGTCCGATGAGTCAGGAGGCAGTTGCGGTTGACGAATTCTTCGACCTTCCATGGGGAGAAGTGGAGGACCTAGGATTTGCTGAGAAGGCCAAACAATTCCTTCAGTCATTGGAACTAGTAGCTAGTCAAATCGGCATAGGGGAATACAATTCTGCACGGATGGGAGCAGTGTTTTGCATTATGTTTGACGAACTAGCGATAGTCTTCCGACTACCAGGGGACGGCCTAGCCCTAGGGGAATGCTCGGACACGAAGGTTCAACAGCCCGCCACCACAAGAACTCATGGACTACAAGGTATACAAGCGAAGGAGGAAGCAGCCGAGTTCGTAACACTAGTGGCCTTCATGTTTACGGGAAGAACAGGGAGTCAGATCACACCAGGCTATTGGTCAATGGTCTTTGTAGGGCATGGGAAGGAGTCACGGTAAATTGGGTTGACTGCTTAAGCAGTACCTAGTTCCGGCTCTAACTAGTGGAATTCACGGAGTTCGAACCGTCACTGAGCAAAGGCTCCCCACGACTGGCCATATTGCTATTATGACCACAGGCTCGTTCAGCCAAACAATAGTTAGAGTACCACCACCACTCCAAATGAGGGAATAGCCAGAACCCCCGGAGTCAACAGAGGAACAGGATTCAACAGAGGAACCGACGTCTATAGAGCAACAGGAGTCAATAGAGGAACATGACTCAATAGAGGAACATGCGTCGAGAGAGGAACAAGACTCAACAGAGGAACAGGTGTCAACAAAGGAACAGGCGGAAGGTAGCCCCTTTCCGGACCAGGAATCACCAGGGTATGGGACACCGGAACCCATACACGTGATTCCCCTGGCCATAGGATCCATACTACCATAAGAATCCCCGGCAAAAGCAATCGAGCAATCCATCGAATCCAGCTAGGGAGGAGAGAAGGACAAGCCCGAGGACGAGTGGAAGAGTAACTACCAACATTTCTAGGCCGATGGACAATGGACCTCCACGGCCTATACTGAGCTCGCGGAGGCCTTCGACCAGCTAAAAGAAGCCATGGTGGTATATGACAACCTCAACCTCCCAACAGTGGCGAAAGAACACGATGACATAGTGACGGAACTCACAGAACGACGACATGAAGCCCAGGAGGTTACCCAAAGGGCTAAGGAGCTACTGAGTGAAGGGGGTCGACTGTGTATGTTAACAATGAAGAGAATGAAGGATGCCTGGGAAAGCTGGAGCGAGAGAAGAGCGGAATTCCGAAGGCTATACAGTGAATGCGAAATTCTCCTAGGGCTACTCAATGACGACCAGCACGCCCGCAGCTAGGTCATAGCAGGAAAGAAACAACAGATACAGGAACGCAAATCTCGATTAGAACAAAGGTGTGGGGAGCTCGCGGAAGCACAAGTAGAACTGACGGCGGTCAGAAGGGAGTTACTAAGAAGGACTCAACTCTTAAAGGCCATTACCACACCTACAGCCAGCCAATTGGGACCCCTACTCAGGAAGCTAGAGGCAAGTGATACAAGGCCATCAAGCACGGGATAGGAGCACGGCCCAGCCAGGCAACCAGACACACTGCGAATCACCACCTCCGAACAAAGGGGGCATGGCCGCCAACAAGCTCAGCTCTTCGTAGAAAGGGAACATGAGCTACAATACTCCTGAGAACGGATGAAGACCTGGAGGATCAGCTCAAGCAGGCTCGAGAGCAACATGCAGGGTCCGAGGCAAAGCTCCGGAGGGTGATCGCGCTACGGAAAGCGACCCTCACCACACTGAAGACCACACTAGCCGCAACAAAGAACAAAATCGCCATGTACTGGGAGCTCCAAGGGGTGGATACCTAGAGCACATGGCTCGACGACATGCCAACAAATAAGTTCGGGCATCTGGTTGACGGTGGTCAGACACCATCAAACGGCCAACCAGCACAGACGAGTGACGGACAAAGCGCTGGATAAGAGGGGTACCTCAGGTATGAACTGATAGTGACCGATGTCAGGCAGCGAAGTAACCAGGCATAGATCTAATTGTTCAGACCAACTACCCAGTGTACGTAGGACAACACGCGTGAGGGAGGCGCATAAATGTGACAGGCAGGTCTCTATCACCAGGTGGCAGACCAGTAGAAAGGCACCACTTGTACCTAGGGTCTAGTGTTAGGTAACCCACTATATAAGCCGGAAGGTGGGTAGTGGGTCGGGGTCTTTTTTCAGGAGTCAAGTCTACGTCTTATATTTTGCTCCTTTGTCGGAGTTAGTTGTACTCGAACATGCAATATAATATATCCATATTCTTCCTATTCACATTACAAGCGGTGTTCCCCGCTTGTCCTACTCCTGGGCTCAACAACACTCTTTGCCAAATCACCATAGTAGAACTCTTCCTACCCTGTACACGGGCCCTCATAGCGTCCGGGCAGAGGCCATCCAACACCTTCCACCACTTCCAAGGTAAGGCCGGCTTGCCAGTCCGGACCCCCGGAGTTGGACGCTCTCCAGAGCGTCCTGGTGACCACTGTAGCTTCTTGAGAAGCACCACATTTGGCCTGCGGAGTCCCCAATGACCAGCTTAGCAAAACACTCGTGTCCTCACTAAGTACTAGCCTTAAGTCTAGGATATAACTTGGCCACTCAAACCCTTAGGGGTTAGCCGTGGTTCAGGGTACCCCTTGTTTCCCTAAAGGGTTGTACTCCTGAATGAGGGTGATTCCTCAAGGGGTAAGTGACGATGCCTTAGCTCTATCATGGGGGTATGTGTAAGGCACATCTCCTTGATGAGGTTAGGGCATGAGCATGTCTAGGTCCATGGAATATCTACTCGGGATATCTTCTAGGGTTTAGGGATGGTCATTCTAGGGGGCTTAGGGTATTACTCTAAGTCTTCTGTTTAACACGGCATCTGAGTCAGACTCTTAGGGTCATCTTGGAAGACTTAGCGTTGCTCACACAGGGAATTGACGCCGGAAGGCCACTTGGCAGCCACGTGATGCCATGTGTTAGCCCTCTGGGTTAAAACTCTAACACTCTGAATAAAGTTCTTCGAAATACTGTTGTGACATTATATTTTCGTTTCAAAATTGAAGTTCGGTTCATGTAAACTAAGACTATGTCTATATTATAGTTGTAGCATTTTGATAGATTGATATGATTGTAAGTTTATATCCGCTAGTATAACAACTGGTTGGTAAGCTTAGGATTTAAACATTAAAATGATCATTATCCATTCAAGAGTATCAATATCGAAATTACAATTATTTATGGATTAAGAATTAAGTTGAACTTGCTTGTTAATAACACTAATTGCTTGAATTAGTGCAAATGCTATACTTTGGTATAATGTTTGCAAACATTTATTTAATCAGTTTGAGAGTTGGAAATAAATATAATGTTACAACGGCATGAAGCAATACGAGTTCATGGACACTTTTATTGTGGAAACTATGTTTTGAAATTTGGTATTTTTAAACTTACATGTGTCCTCAACATCAAACAAGCTTCCTCGTCATTTGCTTTTACAGATGGATAATTGTGCGGGCGAGAACAAAAATAGGTAAATCATTTTAGTTAAGGGTTTCTCAAGCTCATAATTACTTTTATTTTCTAGATATGTACTAGCATACTTGTCAATGCTTGTTGCCAAAGGTGTGTTTGAGACAATCACGTTGAGTTTCCTTATGGTTGGTCACACTCATGAAAATATTGATGCGTTCTTCAACAAGGTCTCTAACTCTACAAAAAGGACAAGTGCACTTACCTTACCGCATATGATGGATCTTTTTGAAAATATATCTCCAAAAAAAGTTGTCCTTTTCTTATGATTGAGGTGCCAGACTTCTTAAGGAATATATAAAAGAGGGGAGCGATTCTTTAGTTGGTCACCTTGTGCCGCTACAATTCTTTTTCTCCATAAAAGATGATATACCTATTATGCAGTACAAGTTACAGCCATCAGAGCAGGAGTGGTTACCAAAGAGGGCTTAATGCTCTTCAAAAATGGAGAGGATGGAAAGCTAGTTCTCCCAGAAGGACAACTAGACCCTATTCCATTGAGTGCCAAGCTCAAGGAACAAGAGGTTATTATTGATGGCATCAAAAAATATGTTGCATGGTTCAAAAATCGATGCCAAAGAATTCTGATAAGGCAACTAATTACTCAGAACTATATAAGCATGTGATCAACTATTGGGAAAATATGGTTCAAGAGTTAGAAGGGCCTATTGTCATAAGTACATAATTGCAACACCCTTTTTGGCTTAAAATAAGGTGGTAAGAGGAAATTGAAATGACATCACTGAGCACATACGACATAAAAGCCAGTAGTGATGTGGAAGTGCAAACCCCACACTTTGTTGGACAAAGGAACCAAAAACTTAAAGCATACTTTGATTGCTACAAGAATCTTCAAAAACTAATGATGGCCCTCATCACTCAAGATGTGTCATATAATTAACCTATTTGGATGGGTCAAATTATCAACACATCTGAAGTAATCACAAAAATAATATGGTTAAGGTTACATGATTCAAACCACAAAAAAGGTGACATGAGAAGGAGAGTAAAAGATATAATGGATGCCTAGAGAAAACATGGTCTCCCATCAAAAAGACCCAACATGTTTTATAAATGTTAAATCCATTCGATATGGGTGGATGTCAAGAAGCATTGATAAAGTCACGATTAACAAAACTGTAAAAGAATATATGTTTATGAAGTTTAAAGCAATTACAAAATTATAAAATATCGTATATTTAATATTTATAATTATAATAAACTCTTTAATAATAGTACCAAATTGTTTACTTAACTATATAAATTTATAAAAAAATATGGAAGATTGACTATATTATTATAGAATTTTGTATATTATATATATATATATTATTATTACTAGTACAAATTTTTAATTAATGTTATATTTTAATAACAACATCAATATTTATATAATATACCTCTTATGCTTGTCGTCTAACATACAACAAGCACTTCTCAAATGCTTGACCAAACACCTTCACATTTTTTTTGTTTTTCCAATGGTCCCACATTCCACATGTTACGATATTATAGCTTACATCTTTGCATCCCTCGGTGCTTCTCATTACCCCTTTTCATAAGGGTCTGCTACTATACCTATCTCTTATTAGTATATAGCTACGCCAGACTAAGTATGAGACTTTTATCGGAATCAAGCTCTTTTCCGATATAAGAGTACAAGTCGTAAAACCCTGTTCTTTGTAAACATGTCAATCTGGCCAGAGGCATCACAGAGGCGCATGGCTGTACACATGTAAACAACAAGGTCTTGCCAATCTACCAACTGCTATTCACTTGGTGTGTTATTAACATAAATTTATTCCCGATAGGAATCAAATTCAGTCAAATCCGTGACCAAGTGTGATAGCCTTACCATTCGTCCTTCGCAACCATCTTTGTACTCTTTCATAACACCGACCAGTTCAGGGACCAGATAAGCTAACATACCTTTCTTACAAACTAATGTGGAAACCAGGAAATTCAACCCATCTCTAGTGCCTCAATCGAAACCTTTAGATAACAGTCTCTTAATTGTCACTTTCATTCTCCAAAGAGCACAACATACTAGGTGCCAGTTCAATAATTCCTAACTCCTTATTCTAAGTTCAAAATACCAAATTTTAAGACTTAGTTTCCACGATAAGAGTCTCCCTGAACTCGTAATACTACACGCCTCCATAACATTATATTTATTTCCAACTCTTAAACTGATTTCGTAAATGTTTCTCAACACTATACCGAAGTATAGCATTTCACTAATTCGAATTAGTGTTTTGATAAACATCTTTTTAAACTAATCCTTATTCCATAAAGTTGTAATTTCGATATTGATACTCTGAATGGATAATGATCGTTTTAACGTTCAAATCCTAAGTTTATCAACTAGTTGTTATACTAGCGATATAAACTTACAATCATATCAATTATCAAAATGCTACAACTATAATATAGACATGGTCTTAGTTTACATGAACCGAACTTGAGTTTTGAGATGGACATATAATGTTATGACAGTATTTGAGGAACTTGTTCAGAGACTAAGAGGAATCATGAACTAGTGTCTGGTTCATCTAATTGATTTAGTAAGATATCAACCTCCACATAAATGTTATCATAACACTGAAGTGTTATATCAACTTCATGTTTTAGTCATACCTTATAATTCAATAGATCTCCCCAAACATGAATAAAATATCTAGTTCAGTACATTGAACTAAGATACATTATTCACTCTAGACACCTAGCAATCCAGAAAGTATCACATTGCCCCTCAAGCAATGTATTGAGAAATGTCTCATTTCTCAACTAACTTGAAAACACGTTTCAAGTTATAACACTAAGGTAGTGCCTTACCAAAGTGTCAGACTCAAATCCACTTGAGTCTTTATATTATATGATTACGGCCACCTCATGTGATCATAACCAAGTTTGATATTGAGCGCTCCAAACTCAATATTGAAGAGATATCATACCATACTTTGACAAGTCATTTATAACCAATCTTGAAAAGATTGTCACAAATTCTGCCAAAGTTTAGAATATAAATATCTCAACAGATGAGGTGATAGGAAACCTCATATTCTCGAACCGGATATTGGACGAACCTTGAACTACAATCATCAAGAAGGGACACCATCTTCTTGAGCTAATCCCGCTACACAATATCATACTTACAAGAATATTGAACCAACTCAAGGAACACCATCAAACCTTGAGATAGAACTAACAACTAACCCAAGGAATACAATCAAACCTTGAGTCAAGAATAGTTCTATTTTTCAATATTCCAAAGATTGAAGATACATACTTTATTTGTTCTTTAAGTGCCCACATTTGCGACCATGATGCAGAGTCAAGAAACCGTCTTTTGAATAATCGTATTCGACTCTAAAATGAAATTGATATTGAAAATCAATATCAACTTCAATTCTCATCGAACACCGACTCTCTGAGGAGGTACATGCACTTAAACCTCCAATGGAAATCCGACTATTACTAGCTCATTGGTAATTCTCAACATAAGTTATCAAACTTAGCAAGTTTCCTTACTTAGTCGATAAACAAAGTGAAGAATCCCAAATCATGCTCTTCTTAACCAAGGAATCACCCTTGTTCAAGAACTTCTCCCACATTGCAAACAACGTTACAGTTTCAAGATTAAAGAGTTAACAATGAAAATGCACAAGTGTGCGCCGAACGCCTTCACTATGCAAGTCCTTCATTACTCAGTAAACTAAAATGTAAACGTATGTTTCCAACATTACTCTTTCTGATAGATCATGCCATCTATCCCAAAACTGTTGATAAGAAACAAAACCCTCAAGCTATTATCCCAAGTCTCTCACATGATCCCATATGAGACAATTCATAATCAAGTTAGTCAGCTAGCTAACTTGAATACAGAGTGCGCGCTTACAACTAACTAAGGTTTCATGTTATACTTTGTTCAAATCAAGGGACTTGAACTTAGTAAACTATTTCACCTAATGTTACTTGCAGCTAGCGTCATCAAAATATTACGAACATCGGACAATACTTTGATTACATTGGATCTTCGAACCAACTGCTTAACATATTCATCATATGTTAATATTTGACATTTCGTTGTATTATAAGTTCATCACCATAGTCTGCTTCTAGAGTTACACTCTCGGAAACATGCACTATAATGAAGCTTATTTTACACTTTATGTCAAAATGTAGTGTTCATCTTATGTTTGAATATGCCCCTTCTCCCGAAGTCAAAGACGCACTTTGAACATAAGTCTTTCCCCGTTTGAACACTATTGTTGGACGATATTGAATCTTGACTAAGCCAAAACTCAATGGATAGTCACATTCTCAAATCATGTGTTATCCCAAATTCAAACACCTTAAAGAAAAAGAAAAATTTTCAATAATGTGTAGACTTAGGATATCACAAGACCCACTCACAAGACTTAGTTTGTAAGCCAGAACAAACTAACATGCCATGTCTTGTGGAAGTATGGTAAAGTAACCTGGACAACCATAAGGTAAAATAACCTGGCATACAACTTGGAAGCTGACTTCCAAGTGCTACCTTCTAAGTCCATAACCCACACCCACTTATGAAGTAGGTGTACTCTGAAGAGTTATAGATCTCAGGACCAACTCTCCACGCAGAATTCAGACATTAGCCGAAAGTGATAAGTACTTCAAGAATTTAGAACTAACTAAACCCTAAAATACACTACACTTTAGGTAGTCCTACTGACCGCAGAGAATAGGCTCCGATACCAATTGTCAGAGTTTTAACCCAAAGGGCCAACACGTGGCAACACAGGTGGCCATTCGGCGTCATCACCCTGTGTGAGCAACGCTAAGTTTCCCAGAACAACCCCAACGACCCCTAGGGTTAGACTCTAATGCCCAAGTGGACAGGAGACTTAGGGTTTAGCCTAAGTCTCCCTAGAATGTCTGCCCCCAGAACCCTTGAGGGATAACCCTAGTTGACTTAGGGTTTAGCCTAAGTCTCCCTAGAGTGTCTACCCCAAAACCCTTGAGGGATAACCCTAGTTGACTTAGGGTCTTGCCCTAGAAGACCTAGACAGGCTCATGCCCTAACCCCCATCAAGGAGACGTGTGTTCCACACATACCCCTGACAGAGCTAAGGCATCGTCACTTACCCCTTGAGGAATCACCCTCATCCGGGAGTACAACCCCTTTAGGGCGACAAGGGGTACCCTGAACCACGACTAACCCCTAAGGGTTTGAGTGGCCAAGTTATACCCTAGACCTAGGGCTAGTACTTAGTGAGGACACGAGTGTGCGCCGTAGGCGGACACGAGTGTTCTGCTAAGCAAACTCCCTAAGGCTAGGTTTGGGATAACCCTAAGCACATGACCTTGCGAGTGCCTTACGAAAGGGCTTTCTAATGAGCTTAGGTTGTTCAACCCTGATTCCAAGGAGAACACTCCCCTAGCCAAGTGTGCCAAAGCACACCTAGTTACGAGACCTAACCTCCCTTGAGCGGATGCCCAAGGCTTAGCACCCTAGTGCAAGCACAAGCATGCCTGTTTGCTAGAGTATCCAACCCCTTGGCGACAAGCCCATGACATAACCCCAAAGGGCGTGCCTCGGCGTTGTACCATGTGACGTTTAGCCCAGTGTCACATCTCCATGTGACACTGCCTTCCAGATGTGGGCTATCATGCCATAGCCCTTAGATTCAAGAGTTGCACCAAGTACCACAAACGTGGTCCTAAATGCCAACTCTAGAACCCCTCAATGAACCCTCAGGAACCAGGTAAGTGAACCTGTCAAACAAGATCCCACGCCACAGTTGGACAAGGACACGGATGTGCCTTGCTTGGCCGTGAGTGCTACACCTAGCTTGACGTGGAGGAGGAGGCTGGAGACAAGCCTCAACCTCTGCCTCTTGGAACGTGCATTCCGACAAGACCTCCCAGGCATGGATTCGCCAACGTTAAGGGTAAGCTACCCCGAAGGTGGGACGTACCCCTGGCATCTGGAAGTTAGGGCGGCACAACAGAGGGTTGTGCCTTAACGACACAAGCTAGAGCTTGCACCGGGAGAAGAGTAACGAGCTCAGTCATGAACCCAGGAACCCTCACTCCTATATACTACCTTATTTATGTGACAGAGGCCCCCCCCCCGTTTCCTGTTTACATAAGTGGGCTAGCACTGAAATCTCATTCCCAGAGGGAACATACTTGGTGAGTTATCCATCGACCCCTAAACCCTAACATGTCAAACCTAGGGGTATTTCTAAGCATATCTGACACGCCGAACTCACCAGAACTAACCATTAACCAACCGGGACATGGAAAACGAGGGTAAGAGTTTTCTAGAAGGTAAGTGCTACCTTCACTTAGAGTTTCTCACGATATCTAAGGACAGCCGGCCGGACTACCCCTAAACACCTAAGTGCACTAAGCGGGGCTGTTTCTCACTACATCTAGGGCTTGCAACATAGTACAGTAGGTAACAACAGTCAACGTCCAAAGTAAAGAGGAGTCATAGTAAAAACTATGACAATGCTCTTCCTTAATTTTTATATTAGGCCTATACAATCTTAAATATAATATATTATATAATATAATACCTTCTACTTTTATAATGTTATTACTTTTTGATTCATGAATGCTATAATTTATTAAAGGGTTGATTACAAAATAAAATATTCTAAAGAATATTCTGTCTTCAAACATATATTCTAAAGAATATTCTTTTAATATTAGAAAATGCTAATTAAATAACTAAAATTGTTAATTATTAAGAAATGGGACTATAGACATGCCCATTTTAGTTACAACATGCATTAAAGTAGCTTTGCTTTCCTTGCCAAGAGTCTTCTTGATCACACTTCAATTTTCTACAGCCATTTTGCTAGTGTCCAAATGGCAAGGATAAAGCATGCCAAGCGCTCTACCCATCACTCCAAGGCCTTTTAAATCCTTTGCTTTTTAAGCTTTGATCTCATCTGCACCAGTAATTGGGCATTTGGTTGAATTGTTCACCATATCCCACAAGTCCTTCTCCATAAGATAAAATTGGAGTGACATGCTTCAACCGTGAAATCCTTTTCCTTCGTAAATCTCCACTTGCTCTCTTGAAGATGACGCCATCACAATATCTTAGGTGGCTCTGATACCATGTTGATTAAAAGCTGAACTAGCTTAAAGTCTTGAAACCATTGCAGCAATTTATATATATTATCAAAACATCAGGTACAAGGTCATTATATACATCAATATGCCTATACGTCTTCAACTTCTTGCTAGTATATGAATGATCATGATGCTTGACATAATCGTACGGTCACCATAGTACAAATGTTTACTTACAACATGCATAATGGATACGATACATTCAAGGGCTACAACCTCGTTGCGTTTGTATCTCCTCCCAACCCACAAACCCAACACCACCACCCAACAAGGAGCTCGCTAGCCTATGCTTGGCATTGTTCCTGACTATATGCAAACCTTAGGTTGTTTGAGTGTGTTTGTCAAGAGTTAATTTGTTATGGACCAACTAACCCTATCTTTAAGCTGAAGAAACATGTTGGGTATCACCTTACATTAGGAATTACAATAGGAAGGTGACCAATCGGACTTGTGTTTAAGATTAAGGGGTTAAGCTAATTGTAAGATGGAAAAACATGTGGGGTATCACTAAGAAAAGGTTACTATAACAAGTTTTGATTCAAAGGGTATTGAAAAGGGGTTGGTCTTTTTCTAACTTTTACAAATTAGTCAAATAAGTCAACAAATGAATAATAACTCATTGATTGGAACGAACGCCACAATTTCAATTGGGTGTCTACGTTAATTTAAAGTAAGTTGGAACCATTAACCCAAATGAGCTAGTGACAAACTAGAGTTTGTGCTGAATGTAGTTGGGTTCCTGGCCGGATCATTATTCACCCCACGTGGCCATTTTATTACCCAGCATAAAGTGTCTAGTCCACGTGTGGGTTGCTAATTAGGCATGTGTTAGTAATAAGTATAACATTTTAACATTTTAAGTTTTAAATCCTTAATTTATTATTTATTAATTTAAATTTTAATTATGTAAATTAATTTAAACTTAAGTTTTATGCCAAGTTAAATGTCACATGTAAAATGGAAAAAAATGTTCACATATTAAAGGATGGAAGTCATCATCACTGTTTGGTTAGTGGCTAACCATTATTACACAAACCACCGACTCAAGAAGATGTGGGTCTGTTGTGCACATATTGAATATTCATGTGGTTTCAAATTCTATTGTTCTTTATTATTTTGATAGGCTTTTTACTCACGTTTGTCATGGTGCTCTCGATTTCGGGTGAGCTAAACTAGGCATAAATGAGAGATTGGTGCATGAATCCTAGGGGACAAAAATAATATACGTTCTCCCAATATATCCAAACTTACCTACAGATTAAAGAGAAATTTTGACCGCATGTGCAAGTGACACCAGTCACCAACAAAGTTTCTAAATTTCAAAGATATTTATCAAGTAAGCAAGTTGTGAAACATAAAGTGATGAGCCAAGAATCCAATTCAAGGACAATGTTTCAGATGAGGAAAAGAGGTTGAGTGAGAAAGAGGTGAAGGCCATGCACGTGAAAGTGGAGACAAAGTGGGGGGAACAGAAAGGACTGAGAGTGCATGGATGGTGGACAACCATGGCTCCATTTGGATCAGGAACAAATGACTCCCCAATAGAGATTTGCTACTAGTTCATCGTAAAATGTATGGATGAGTAATAGTACATGCATTTTCTACTGCAATTAGCATTGAATTCACAAGCGTTGTGTACATACTCAAGCATTGTGTATGTGTGTCTATGTGTGAAAGGGAAAGAGAGAGAGCAAGAGGTGTGTCAGAAGCTAATCGATAGCTATTGGATGAAGTTAATTTTTTCATAAACTATTGGATGTGACATAAGACGTACCAAAATAATGAATGTCTCAAGAGTAACTCATCATTAAAGCCTCAAATAATGAATACAATCTATTTATATGCTTTGATTGGTGCCTGTATCTAAGGGCCCATTCATCAACACACATATTAACAAGAGAAGACCATCCACCAACACTAACATGAAATAATGTGCAACCACCAAGAATTATCTTTATGGAAAAAGAGCAGAGGTGATTGACAATGACTAAGATGAGAGACAGAAAAGCAAAATGGAGCAAGTCACCCCCGTTGAGTTACTTTCAAAGGTACGTTGGAGAGTTTAAAGAGGCATTTAATGAATTCGATGATATGGATAAAGTCGCACTACAAAACAATAAATTTTCCATTAGTCAGAAATGCATGAAGTCACAAATTGTCCCCTTGGTAGATTGAGGCTAGACAATCACGAATATTGTATACAATAATTTGGGAGAACTAGTTTGACATGAAGTTTATGGAAGGAACACTGACGAAAAGCATCAAGGCACGTTTCATGGAGAAGAAGGTGGACTGAAGGACAAATCTTGACTTGAAAGTTCCTCGCATGAAAATAAGAAAGTCAAGATCAAAAGTGCAACCTTTAGAAGTGGAATATATTTGCAAAACTAAAAATTTTGTGGATGTAGTACACATCAAAAGAATGTGTAATGTAATGACGATATGAACATATTTTATTCACATGACTTGGTTGTCATTGTTGATATCATGTGAATTTCAATGTGATCCTTGTTATAATTGATGCATGTTTAACACATGTCGTTATTATAATTAAAAATGGGAATTAATTGTAAGCTGCACCATGCCAAGTTTGATATTAATTGCTACAGTTGGCACACCTACTCACAATGGTGGTTTAAAAGGGTGTCCACCATAGCCTAACAAAGTTATAGATATCACACTTATTTAGAAAATTTTATTTTGTTCCAAACATAGGTAAAGGTTTAAATAAGCAAGTGCAAGCAACGAGAGAGCCGTCGTTTGGAGATGATGGTTACATTATACGAAAAAGTTGATAAGCTCATACATAATCTTGAGATAAAAGATTAACGAGAGGGAGACATGCATGGTTAAAATCTCAGACATATGTTAGAGAAATAACAAAAAAGGTTGGAGGAATAGAAAATGGAGTTACAGTTGTAGAAGAACAAATTGGTAGAAATGCAAGAATTCATACCTAGGCTCAGAAAAATTTTTAAATGAAATGTAAGGCATAATGAACCAAATAGAAGATGATAGCATTTCCTAAAAATGAGAACCACAAACAGTACACAAACAAGATGGAATTGCACAAACACAATGACTCAACTACAGCACACTATCACATAGCTTTAAGCATGTGAGTAAGTATCTCTTTTGGGTTCTTCTAGATCTACTGCCTTTCATAGTTTATGGTTTGGTTTATCTTAAATATATAGTCTAGTAAGTTTGTTGGTGAACCTTTGTTTGCTTTGGTTTTTCATTAATATTCTATATTAATTAAGATGGAGATTCCTCATGAGCTTTGCTTCAGTGAGTGTGGGTTGGGCATCTGGAAGTTTGGGTATGGATTGAAACCAAGTTGACAAATGAAAGGTGCTTATAAGCAAGGTATGACTCATTTTTGTTTTACTTATTTATGAAGTCATCACATATCACATGAACCTTGAAACTTGGAATACATGTATGTGTGTTTCAGAAAATTTATACAGCTTAAAGATACATGGCAAATTCAACAACTTTATAAAGGTAAGCATATATGTATTTTGAAAGTGTATCTCAAATGTGTAAGTCCACAATATACTTAGTTACTATAATTTATAAACATTTAAGATGATCTAAATTTTATAAATATTTTTGATATGTATTTCAATGTATTAGCTTTGTAGTATTTATTTGTGACCTTAATGTGTATTTGAATGTGTTATTTATGTAGTTCATAATAATATCTATCTATGTATTTTATACATTGTCTAGGGACAAACCTCACCACTTTCATTTGCTACTATTACTACATCTTCTACTATCCACGTCTCTATGTCCTAAGCTGTCTTCTTAGATCAATAAGTGTTCTACTATCTTCAATTTAAGAGCTCTACCTCTAATTTTATTACGTAACTGGGGAAAGAAATGAGGGTAAATCCTCTGAGCTTGGCTGCTTTAGCTTTGTTTGCCATCTACTTGGAAGTGCAATTCATTGTCCTTGTCATTCTCATCTTCCTGTCATTATCGTCTTTCCCTTCTTCAGCGTGTACATGTTCTTACCTTTTCATTAAGCTCCATAGTTAGTTTCGTAGCATGTGATGCCTCTAGTACTTCTTCCATCCTCACGTTTGATTTCTTTCCAGGTTCTTTCACTAGTTCATTCTTCTCCTCATTGCCAATCAATGTTTTCACAAAAAAAAGATTTAAAAACACGTGTGAATAACACATATGTCAAATTGTATACTTATATGTTCATGGGTTTTTCCTTAAAAAAGTAGAAACACATGCACAAACCCATAAATTTGTGTGTTTTGGTTTGTTTTTTTTATCACATAAGTGTTTATGGATGTGTTTTTGTTTCTTCTAATCATGACTTATTTTTACTTTTATAATATAAATAGAAAATTATTAGTGTAAAATAACTATGTTTTTCATTAATAAACAATGTACATAATTTCATGTTTCTTGCTAGTTCTTTGAGTTTGAACATTAAACTTTCAATAGAATCCCAAAGTTGCCATAGTAGATTGGCTTCATCCACCACAAACTTCATCTCTTAACACAAAAACATCTTTAATATATACATATCGTGTGTGTGCATATTTTTTTAATTTGTCTACACATATATTGGTAATCTTCTTTATCATTAAGTCTTCTAAGCCATGTGACCTTCATTTTCTTTGTCTTATAATCAACATTGTCAATGCGAGTATACCACAAGACTTTTGCATATCTTGGAGGTCAAACCTACACAATATCTCCATGTACAAGACCACAATTGGTGTTATGTTTATATCTTCATGATGAAAAAACTGACTAGGCTTAAGCATTTTATCTCCCAAACGATCTTCAACCTGGCCTTTTTTCCATCCCTGAATGGTTGTATGTAGATTTCAATAGGATGCAGTCACTTGCGAACTTCTTCTCATTCTTTTCTAGAAGGCACATTGCATTGTAAGGATTTATTCCACGTTTTTTTAGTGCCTTTGTAACAATAAATTTCAACTCTAGACAAAACCTACAGAAATAAGTTGTTGAATTGGAGAGATTGTAAAATATTAAATATATTACCTTCATTTCACTATTCAAGAATAATATTTGAAGTGAGCAATTATTGGTAGCTCCTTTGAACTCATACTTTTGACCACCATGTTCGAGTTCTTCCATTTAAATATATAACCTACTATCATACTATGTTCAAATTGAGTTACCTCTATCCCTTTGAGTTTAAGCATGTTCTTGTTGTACAAAGAAGCCATAACCACAATCTCAAGTTGATTAATCCTTTGTAATTTTTCATTAGTGCATCCCTTTCAATTATGAACTCCCCAATATAAATTTACTGCTCTTTCCTAGATCATCTTTGTTGTTGACTACTTGCATTAAGGTATGTTACAAAACCAAAAGTAAAAAGTAAGTTAACCTCAAACAACAAAGTTTAGGGTTTTGTTAATTTAGTTAGTCATTGGGGACTCTGCAAGCCAGATGTGGGGTGAGTATGAATGTAGGTCATTTCAGTAGTCCTACGATGTTGTTGCCAATGTTCAATTTTGGGGTTCCAAGTCGGGGGTTCGGTCGTCCACTCAGATTGTTTGGGAGTATGCGGTGATGGCCTATACTCGGACGCCATAAGGGTCCATGTTTGGAGGAGCTTGGGAAGGTTTGGAGTTCTATTGGGGAGCGGAAGTATGAGTTAGGTGAGAGAGGGAGAGAGAGAGAAAGGGCTTTTGCTATTTGGCCAGTAACAAGAGTATAAACGGAATAGATGGCCATT